>VZTX01012302.1:112406-137958 GCA_013400915.1 Pardalotus punctatus
CCCCTCTCCCCTCCTCCTCCTCCTCCTCCTTCGCCTCCGCCGTCGCCGCCGCCGCCGCCGCCTTCTGCGGTCCCCCCGCCCCCGCCGCCGCCGCGTCGCGGGGGAGCCCCGCCGGCCGGGTGTGTGCTGTGGTTTTAACTGTAGCAGGGTGCGAGGGAAAGGGATTTCCTTTCCCCGTCCACCCCCTCCGCCTGCCCTTGGCATCTCCGCCACCCATATTCCCCATCAGAGACCGATCTGGAGCCGGGGCCGGCGGCGGGGAGGACGGCTGAGGCTTGTCTCCGTTTTCTAAGCGGAAAGGTCATTTCTCCCCATCTCCGATAAAATAAAGTTTTTTTTTCAATTCAGGCAGGTCGGCACGGGTCACAACCTGCCAAGTTTCCCCCAGCGGCTCTGTGGCCTTTGGCACACGCACCAAAGGCACATCAGGACAGATAGAGTGAAAATAGGACAGGAAGATGTAAATTGGATGAAAGACTATCACTTGCATAGTCACCCCCAGCAGCAGCTCCGGTTTAGCTTACAACTCACCCCCGAGTTCTGGAGCACCAGAAGCGACTGTGTAGCAGCATATCACGGGCACACCAACTTTGGCATTCAGTGCCTGAAGTACGTCCAGACACCTGCCTGCCTGCCCAACACAGTTGACCACGACCAGGCTTCCAGGCAAGGAACCAGGCGCTTCAAGAGCAGCCCTGTGCTGGGAGGCAACCAGAGACGCAGGCACCTCAGGTCACCCAAGGAGGTGGCTGGCAAGGACATCCTTGGTGGACACAGGCTATTCATATGTTGGGAGCTGCTTCCGGTACAATGCAAGGAGTTGTCGTCTTTGATCTCCAGTGAAGACAGACCTAGTGCATCTTCACGGAAGGTGCTTGCTGAGTTTTAATTCTGGGTGCAGTTGGATCAAAAATACAGAGACAGAGAAGAAATTCATTGTACAATGTAAGAATGGCTAAAAGAAACCTTGTGACATCAGCGCCCAAGAAGGACAAGAGCAACTTTATCAAGAGGGAGAAGGAAAGACTAAAACTTCAATATATAAAAAGTGGATAAATGAAGGATAATCAAATTTGAGATGAAGAAGGTAAGATACTGCTATATAGGTATTCCAGGCAAAAACACCCTAAAGGAAAAACTTTTATTAATGCTGAGCATGGGGATTTAAGATGGAGTGGAAAGCAAGTAGGAAAGAGAAATATTAGGCTCTTAAATAAGGAGGCATCCAATACTGCAAAATGTCTAAAGTGTATGAGATATTTCAAGAGAATATGTTGCAGGACGTTACTCAGCTTTTCGAAAAAGCTCTGCTTTTTTGTGCAGGAGGAGTGGCTAGTGCTTTAGGGATACCCACCATGCCACCTTGGTCTCTAATGCTTTAGTTCCTCATCTACAGTATGCAGTTAGCCATATTTCCCTCCTTTTTCCTTTGGTATGACCACCTTGCCCTGCAAGACCTTCACTGAACATTTTTTGTCTCTTGAAATAATTACATCTTGTTTAGAGCTGTAATGGCACCAGGGTGCAAATACCACCTTTGTACAATGCAGGTTGGACTCCAAACAGCAACTGTGCTCACTAGTTTATCATTTACAATTCTAAGGAGCTCCAGATTCTGGATGTAGATGGCTGGGGTGCTTATGTCTGATTCTTTGAGACAATGCACTTGCTGGACATTAGTATTTCCTTTGTAGGAAGGTGTCATTCCATGTAGACTTGTTGTTCAGCTGATTCTTACACTCAAGCATTTGTGCATTGCCATCAGCCTTCCTTGGCTTGTCAGTTCTCAGTAAAGTGGTACCAAACTTAGCAATGTCGAGGGATGGCTGATAACCTCCATACTTGTCAGCACAAGAAGCAAAATAATGCACCATCATTTCTGAACCCAAAATGCGATTGACTGTGCAACGTGCAATCTGTTCTGAACTCGTTTTGAAATCCATTTGTTTAATTTGCATGTACTTATGCACGAGGGCATCCCTGAGTAATTAAAAATATATAGCCTTGCTATGTTTGATGTTCTGTCACTGGTGGAGCCTGAGCCAACACAGAAATCACAAGTTAAACAGCAAATATATTGCCAAAGCTGTCCTTAGTTAAGAAAGCTGATTTAAACAAGGAAGTAAACATAAAAACCGTCTTAATTTTCAGATGTCTTATTAGTAAGCAGCAGGGAAGAAGGAAATCAATCTTTGCCAAGTGAAGAGAGATAACAGTGACAGAAAAATCATTTTAATTTCCACCTAGTAAGCTGATATTAAATTAAACAGGAATACTAACACACATAGCTTTTAGTTTTCTCTTTCTTAATTCCTTTGAAAATGTGCTGCAGCAAATACACATTTGCAAGTAAAAGCATACAAAAAAGATGGGTAAAAAGACCCCCAGTCACAACCTAATGCAGGCAGCTTTAAATGCTCAAATTAAATCCCATGCTAATATACGGGATGCTTATGAGTCGTAGATGGCGCAAGGAGACTGGGACTGTTTCTTGCTAATTTCACTGGCAATCTAAGCCAAAATGAAGTTATCCTTGCTCCCTGTTGGCTCTGCAGTCCTCCTGCCAGGATGTTTATTCAGACCTGCTAAAACCTATTGGAAAGGCAGGGTCAGTTTTATATCCCCAGGCTTGGACAGTCTATGTCACCCTGGATTCCACTAATAGGAGCAAATCCTGATGACTCGTGGTACGTCCCTGGCCTGGGAGGGGATCCGAAGCCGTCGGATCCCTCGGAGTGAGAGAAGGGAGGGCGTTTGAGAAGGAAACAACCAGTGGTGTGTGGTGGTGAATAAGACTTGTAGACTTGTAGATTGCTGCTTGGAGAAATTGTAACTATTAATCTTCTCTCACTGTAACCCCAAAATTGGCAGCAATGCAAAACCAATGTGCTTCCCTCTTTCAGTGAGGACATGGGCAGACTGGGCAGAAGACTGATGAGTTGAGGTTGACATAAATAACATTTTTGAATTCCTTTATCAATGAAAACATCTAGCCAGCCTGTAATCCCTTTATGATTTTCAGGGCAGTTGCTTTCACAGATAATTTCAGGGGTGTCAGTGAAAGGCTTGTGATTTACACTGGTGTTAGCTGGAGGCAACTCTGCTGCAGACAGTCAAACACAGACTGATCATTTCTAAATATGATCTCTCATTGCATGCCCAGTTTCCAATGGCTTCATGAGAATTTTTAATGCAAGAAAAATATAAGGAGATATTTTGTGGTTTATTAGAATTATTTTCAGACTTACAGAACAATCCCTTGGAGAATAAGTGTCAGAAATACGTCTAAGATGCCCAGTGGATGCACATGGCCAACTGTTCCTGGAATGTGTCTGCCTTGAAGAGGGTCGCACATGTTAGAAGCACTAAAGGCAATTGTGAACAAATGACCTTGAGTACAGCAGTTTGTCTGGCATTGCTGCACAGTGGTCAATGGATGTTAATTTAGCCCAGCTCTCAGTCTATTATCTGAGAAAGGGATATGTTCAGTAGTTTTTGCTGTAGAAGTTTTATTGCTGACTGACTTCAACAAACTCAGAATTTTACCTAATTACAAGAAAGTGCAGTTAAATTAGTGAAAAATTGAGTCTAATCTACTAAAATAGTACTTGGCTGTGAGCAGAATCAAAGGAAAACACATTGTTTAAGGGATTGATGATGTTTTTTCAGAGCCTTCAACCTCTACAGCATCTTTCAAATCACTTCCAAGCCAGAAGGGATGGAATGACTGCCTGGCAGCTACCTCTGTAGCTTTAGTGATTTTTCTGAGTGGATGTATGTCTATATCATAAAAACACTGATGCAAGTAGCAGTAATTAGATTGGACAAATCCATAGATTACACGTCAGGCTTCAAGCACTGCTTTTTAGGCCAAAATGTGCCATTGCCGAGACAGTATCTGTTCTGAATTAGAAGAGAATTATCAACTATCTCACATTTCATGATGATGGACACAACATAAAAGCCTGGGTAGACATGAACTCACAGCATGAAGAGCGATCAAACAAACAGAACAAACCTCCCTCTCAAAAGAGTGACCCAGAAAACAAGATCTGAGTTATCAGATATCTTAATTAATTGGTCAGCTATTTGGATGAGCCAAAGTAATGAGAAAAATCACAGGAGTTCATAATCCATATGCATTAATCAGAAGATGCAGTTTAGTGTAAGGGGGTGTAAGAGTTTACAGTTTAGAGAAATTCACAGCAAGGAGAGGTATAAAATAATGGTCATTCATGGGGAGAAGAAATAGTGCTTATTGGCCACAGCAAAGAACAGATTAACTGAGTCTTTGGTACAATGCAGCTTTGGAAAAAAAATGTTCTTTATACAATACTTGAGAGTAGAAATGCAGGATGGAGACAGGAGTTACATATTGTCAGGCTGCATCACGTCAGTAATACCCTCTTGGGGTACTGGAGTTCCACTTTCCAGGTTAGAGTGTTTGGGAAAAGAAAGGCAAGAAAAAGTAACTAAAATTACTCAAGGCTGTAAGAATGGAATCTTTACCAAGTCAAAGCTTTAATTTGGGGCAGAAAACCAGGTAGCTCTACTTTCCCAGACCCTCTTGAAGCTACAGATACAAGCCCTCCTACCTTTTCAGGAGAGATAACATCAGAGGATGGACACATCTGTTTGCCTTTGGGTTTACTTAGAGGCCCCCCGGGGCTTTCTCAGGGCATCTGGCTTGTGGCACGGGTAATTACATTTCGGGTAGCGTTTGTGCTATTCCCTCACACACTGCTGGGGCTATTCTTGTGCTGCTCCTGATCCAAACCTGACACCTCATCCCAGAAAAAAAGGTTTGTGTGATGATGCAGGAACTGGCATCACCTGGCCATAGGGACCATACCCACTGTATTCCCCAGGCTGAATTTTACCTGTATCTAGCTGAGGCTGTGTTTGATGCCATCTGGATTTATTCTTGATGTCATTGTCTGCCACAGTGGCTTGGGGTTTCAAAGAGACCACAAGAGCAAGTTATATGTCCCTGTGGTTATGCAGTGGGGTTGGGACTTGGAAAAGCTCAGTCCTGCTCCTGCCTGTGTCACTGCTCTGCTATCCAGGTTTGGGTGATTCTTCTGCCCAGGAGGAGTAGAAAGTGTATGTGATTGTGTTGCTGGACTGTTGTGAATGTAAATTTGCAAAATACTGCATGTTCTTGGATATCATCCTTTTTCAGATATCAGCCAAGTGTTACTGGATCTTAGGGAGAAGAACATGATTTGACAGACATGCTTCCCTGATGAGAAAAGTCAAGCTGTTTAGAGAACGAATGTACTCCTAAAATTGCCACTTGCACAAACCCCAGCTGCACTTTTGTTCTTCAATTTTATCAACAGGAATTTGAAAACCTGGAATAAACTCAGCAAGCAATTTTTAAAAAAGGGGGGTAGAGGAGTTATCTCTGGCCTAACTGTCCGTGAATACTTTTGATACACGTCTTTTGGATCAGAGGACAGAAGAGAGCTTATGTTAGGCACATGTCCATCCTAAGAGGTAGCTAATACAGCTCAGGTATGTTTCCATCAAATTTCAAAAGAAAAATATAATGAAAATTTAATGCCTTCTTCCTGCCTGGTATAATGGTGGAGAAGGCTATAAAAAACAGAATTTTTGTTTGACTCTTTTAGAATACAGTAACCTATTTTTTTTTTNTCCCTTCCCTTCCCTTCCCCTTAGCTCATCATCCTACACACTCCTACACAAACATTTTACAAATACCTTGGGTTTTCGATCATTTATTTGCACTGAAAAAAAATCTGTAATTTTATATCACACATTTGAAATGAAAAACCTTGACTGAAAACCAAACCCTAGACCAAACCCAAGGTGAACTATTTAGAAAACATCTAGGAGCTCCCAATATCATACTGAGTTCAGTGGAAGAGCTGGGGGAGAAGCTTTCTGTTGTTTTTGCATGCATCTTTAGAGAATACCTAATGAGTTAAAGATTTGGATATTGGACATCAAAACAGAATCCTTTCAACTTTAAATCATTTACCTTAGCCAGTCACCACAGAACTGGACTTTTAGACTAATAGCTCCGCTCACCCAACCACTAGATACACAGTTTTGCTGTGATGGAGATTGGCTCCAACAATCAAGCTGTCATTTAAAGCGCAAAAAGATGTCCTGAAAAAAAATGATAGCTCGTGCAGTGTGAAAGAGATCGATACGCCTAACAAAAGGCTCTGTCCTGGGTCCATTTGAAAGATGAGGAACAATGTATTCTGCAGGGAGTGAATTAGTTTTGTCTTCTATCTATCTCTTGCTAGTAGTAAAGAGAGATTAGACATGGTCACTGTGAAATGCTGTTACCCTTTGATGGCACTTGTATTTTCTTCTATAGATTTTTCTTTTTGCAGGAGTCACATGTTTACATTCAACTTGCTCCTCTGTTTCCATGCCATAAGAAGTCAAACTGGCCAGCTAAGAGAAATGAATCCCAAGCTTGCTTGAGGAGCAGGTTAATAACACTGTTTTGATGGGTCCCGACAATATGCTGTGCTTTCTTCTTTGTGTAGCAGAGTGGCCTTGGTGTCCCCTCATCAGGGCCCCCATTGCTTTGCACATTTTTTCTAAGAGACAGCAAAAGGCAGCCTGTGTTTGGAGTACAGTCAGAGGAAAGCCGAAACGTGTGTGCAACAAATAAGGCATTGGGAAAAGTAGGTCAGGGCTGGTCATGACAGACCACTTGTTTAAACAAATGTGCAGGATTACCAGGTTTTGAACAGATCAATCCTGAGTGAAACATGTAACTCGGCTGGGAAGCTTTGTTTATCACGGCATCTCAGGATCCTCTCAAAGCACCTGTGTTTACTAGAGGATGCCCAGCCATTGACAGGATGAGGCTTTAATGAAGTTTAGGAGAAAGAGGAGACTGTTAACTAAATAGGAGACTGAATTTATTCAAAGCAAATCGAAGTTTGGTTTTAAGAAGTATAATGAATTTAGCTAATTCAACTTATTCGCACATAATTACTAGCAGAAATTTCTAACATTCGGTAACCAATTGTAAGGTTGGGAAAAAATATTTTTTTTTATGGTCTAAAGAAACCTTTCAGATTCAAGTTTGACCTAAGTATTTGACTCAGAATGCCAGATCTCTTTAAGGATTTTATTATTATTACTCTTCATTGCTGTAGGCTGCACTGTGCTGCAGTAGGGGTGTGCTTTCTGAGACAGATTTCAAAAAGAAACCATATTGGGATACACAGTACAAGCAGTGAACACTTTTCCAAATGGATAGGCAAAAAGTCAAGAAAAGTGTATTTATGTTCACTTCAAAGCACCATGCCTGAATATCGGGTGAATAAAAGAAAGATAACGGTACAGTGTGATCAGTAACAGATCAGGATTTTGACTGTGTAAATGCTATTTTCTTATCAAGATCACACTGTCTCCCTCCTGAGCCCAGAGCATGTGCACTGGCTGTCTTCTCAGGCTCTCCCTTTCAAAGGGACTGCTCAGCTCTGGGTGTGCAGGTCAGATGCAAGATCAGGACATACATCCAGAAGGTTTGTGTGCCTGCAGCCTCCTGAGAAGTAACATCCTGCCATTCCTCACTAGTGTTCTGTGAAAAAAGCACAGTGTGCTGCACGGCAGAGCTTATCACTCAGATTTTGACAAAGCTAGTCACAATAGCTTGGCACTTTTAATTGAACTTTATGGAAATCTTGGTGGTTAAGTTTGCCTGTCTGTCTTTTAACCATACTGTACTTTAGGGAAATACTGAATCATGAAAAAGAGAACATTCTTGCCCCTTCAAGGGCATGGACGCTGGAAAGCAGGAGGAGAATTAAGGGGACATATAGCGGCTTGTTGAGAATTTTCTGCTGGAAAAATTTCCAAGGAAAAACAATAATCTCTTAAAAACCAGCTCTTGGTGGAAAAATTTCAGATTTGGAAAGAGTATTTTAGTTTACACTAGGAAAATGGGCATGTTGGTTCTGCCATGCCTAGTCAGATGAGTTTTACCAGCTGTGCTTTCTGCCTACAGGACTTTATCAGAGGCTCACTGTGGGGCACGAAGTGCTTCTATTCTCCACCGTCTTGACCCTTCTTCTCCTGCTTACTTCTCTCTGGAAGCTAGACAAGCAGGGTAAGACTGTAATAACCTACATTCCCACTCTTGAAGTTTAAATCAGACCTGCACTCACCTCTTTGTGTAGTGTTACCTTACCTTGAAGTATAGTTCAATGGGCAGAGCTGGAATGCATCAGAACTGGGTTCAGTTTCCTGCTCTGCCCTGGGCTCCACAGATAATGCTAAAGAAGTCACATAGCCTGAAGACATAAAATAGGGATAATAATAACTCCTTCTGTTAGAGGTAAGGGTCTCAGGAAAAGTACAGCAGAGGCGATAAGTAGCCATACATGACCAAGAATGGAGCATATAAAACCACAGATATGTATTATCATCAGAAAGAGGAACAGATTCCAAGACAAGACCTTGAAAACTGCCTACCTGTGCTGTAGTCCTTAAGGCCATCCTGAAGGCTGAAAAGGGAAAGTTAAAAATAAGATGTGCTCCTGATGCTTTGGCTTTTTGTGCCTTCTGTATTTGAAACAAGTTGTGGAAGCCACAGCTGCAGATACCAGAAGCAGTGGTCTTTGCCCACTACAACCAGAAAAATCCTGCTCCATGGAATCTGTGCCAAAAAGGAAAGGTCAGTTTTGACCTGTGACACGTTTCTAATGTCAGTGGCAGGTGTCTGTGGAATAAATTAAAAGCTTAAAAGATATTCCTTGTCACAAAACATTCCTCTGAGGAATTGTGCAGAACAGAATATGGAAGTGAGGCAGAAAGCTTCAGTGTTGGGGAGACATCCTTCCTGCATTGCAGAAGTCTGTAATAGTAGGAGAAGATTTTTTTTTTTATGTTGGTGAAATCTAGAGTAGTGTGTAAAATTAAAGCCTGGCAAATATTGAAGCCAACTGATTTCAACATGGAAATGAAGTCACTAGTTCTCATGACTCATGGACACTGAATATTGTTTATTTTAGCACAATGTGCTAAATGGTGGTTTTGGTACAATAAAGTACAGGTTTTTAAAAAGTCTGAATATGGAACAGACTTTCAGACTGTTCAAGTGTCTGCTAAAGACTTTGTTGCAAAATCTGGAACTAGACATGATATTCAAACACAAAATACAAACCACCTTCCAGCATCATACCTCAAAAGTCATTAAGTGATCATATTTTTGAAACAAGGATAAATTTAGGAGATTGGCTAAGCTTTATGGAAATTGTCAGTTACAAATGTGTCATGAGTGCCTTCATAAAAGATGAAACTAGTAAGATTTAATCACAGTATAATTTATTAAATTAAGTTAATAATTTCTCTTAACTAAGGTGTAGAGTCTAACAGGAAACAGTTCAGACTCTTTCCTTCTGCATATCTCTGGACAATCTCTGCTACTTTCTGTTAATTCAGGTAACATTCTATATAACACAGTTTACATTTTTCCCATTTTGACAAAAGCAGGAATTTATTTGGTAAAAGTATTGACATTTCTAAGTTACTGCACATGTGGTACATACAAACAAGTGGTATAAGAGCCTATAGCCTTGAAAATATATACCCAGCATTCTGTTCTTTGCTCATACAATACTTTACACAGGGTTATTTTTATCCTTTCCCTGGGAATTGAGAGAGCTACTCCAAAATTTTGCAAGAATATATATAATAAATATGAGATCAAAATAAGAGTAGAAACTAGAATGGGCAGAAAATCAGGTTGCATACACTTTTCCATTTTTGTTTGATTTATTCCCTTGCATTTGCATGACAACTTTTTCAGCCAAATCCTGAACCATTAAAGCCAGCGAATTTTTATCATTAATAGTCAAGCACTTGCTAGAATGTTCTGATTTTTATATATTGCTCTTAAATTCTTTATCTGCTCTACTTCTCTGTTCCATAGCTATTCCTCTGTCTGTCTGGTTATTTATGTTGAGACCAGTGATGCAGCATTCAGCTACCTCCAAAGTTTGCAGCTTGATCTTGATAATGTGTTGAGCTAACGGAAACCTAGTTGTAGAGGCAGGTTGCTGAGTAATCGTAGTTTTGAAAGTGTGTAATAAGATTTCTAGTCGGATATAAATGAATTCTATCAAGAAAAGAGAGCTCTCAGCAGGGAAAAATACCCGCATAGTACAGTACTAATAGATCCTTAGGGTGCCTGCTGGGTTGTTTTTTTCATTCATTTCTTCTTGTCTGAGAGCTCCACCTAATGGAATCGAAGGGAAGGTATCAAACTTTCAGATTTTCCGTTAAAATCCCTCTCTTTACTTCCATGCTGGTGTGTGCGTATCGCCAGGATGGAGTGTGGGAGGAGGTGCATCCTCTGACTTTTGGAGTAAAGGACAATTAGTGAACAGGAATTTTTGTGTTATGTAATCTCCTTTTTTAGTAATGCAGGATTTGAACATACTGCAATTTCTATAAAGGCAAATTTAATATAGATAAACTAAATGTCTCTGAATTTTTGCACTCAATTTGCTAAGCTGCAAGATCTGTTATCTTGCACAGTCAGGACTTCTTACCTGTGCATTCCACTACTGCATATCACTACAGCACTTTTCAGGGGTTCAAAACAAATAGCTTTCAAGACCAAGGTCCGAATCTGCAGAGAGAATGAACGAGACCGTAGGACTACTCATATTCACACAAACTGAGGAGGGAATGGTATTGTTACTGCTCTAAAGACATTGGTGGCAAAACATTCCCAAAGATGAAATTCTTAACATCAGTATTACTCCTGCAAACATTCAGAAATACTGAATAAGTGCTCTTCCCTCTGCCCCCACCAAAGTAATGTATAATCATAAAAATCATGAACCTACCTTTTATATTACATTGACTCCACATTTTCAATTTTTTATTTTTGCTGCAGTAATGTTTTCAAGCTTTTCTTTGCAATAAGGAGGGATAGATATTTCCCCTTTTTGCAGTAAAAGCTGAGATTCTCACAGTAACTGAGATCCCTTAGTATCCAAGACCTGAGGGACATGATGTAGAACACCATTAAACCTGCAACCTATAAAAACCAAGACACCTGTGTGTAATATTTTTAATATCTTAATCCCGTTACCAAAAAGTTGTTATTTTGTCTCAGCTCAGAGAGTTAAATCAAATGGAAGATGTGACAGGGCCAGCAAAAAAAGCAAAGCAACAAGAATCCTTGAAAATGCAATGAGGATGCTGTTTGTTGAGGAGTATGGCTTCTCGATACCTGGCAGACTAAGAGCATTTTACTCTTCAAAGTCTAAATATAAGCCAAAGGATGCCACAACAGAAAGAGGGCTGTGCGTACTGACAGGTGTCCAAAGGAATAGAGAGAAAAGGCTGTCAGCAGACAGACAGTTTCTTCTGGTGTAGAGAGAGAGCAGCTGAGTCAGATGCTCTGTATTCAAGGTTGTAATGAATGGCTGGAGGTCAGGTAAACGGAAATATATCCAGACACTTCTGATGCTTTAAATACCATATCAGAATGCCAGAACTCAGACAGTAGTATCATTATTGTATCAATATTGTTTAAATACTGTATTATAAGTGATGGTAAACTGCCTCAATTCAACAAGAAAAGTAGTACTCCAATAAAATCCCTGCATGACTTGGTAGAAAAGGTATGGAGGTGGCACTATTGCAAATTTCAACTTATGAATGAAATTACTTGATTCTGAACATGTATGAGAGGGAATGGACTGTTGAAAATGGCGAGCTCACTGTGGGAAGATGACTGGGCTAAAATTAGAGAAAACTGGGAAGCTGTATTTAAATTCTAATGAAAGTTATAACAGTGCAGAAATTACAGGGTGAAATACAATTGCTGCTTCCTGAATGGAATGTGGATGGCATGCACAAAACCTACTCCACAATGGCCCCCCACACATTCAACCTGCAACCTTAAGCACGTGCTGAGGGGGATGAAATGGAGGGTAGAGCATAGGGAGTCACCTCAGGCAGGCTCTGTTGTAGTCCTTGCAGGGAGGGGAACTTGCTGGTATCGTGTAGCCAGTGAAGTGTGCAGCAGCTGCCAGCCAGGGGAGGCAGGAGCAGGTGTGTTGCTGCTGCACCAGCAGCTGTGGCAAAGTCACTCTCTTCAGATGAACTTGGCTCATTATAATCTAATTGTAATATTAACACACACCTACAAGGTATGACCACCCCTCACTGGGGATGTGCTGAATGTTTTACTGACCGTAGAGCATGGTGCTAATAACTCCAAGGTCGTGGGTTTGAGCCCCATATGAGTAAGAGCTGGACTCAATGATCTGTCTGGGTCACTTCCAACTCAGAATATTCTGTGGTGCTGGGATTTAAGAGCAAAGCCAGAGAATTTTATACCTATCTGTAACAAAAGCATGTACAACTATGGTCACTTAAGTGCCACCCAAAATGTAAAGAAATACTGTGAAAGCTAAGAATGGAAAGAAGTTAGGGAAGATTCCATCACAATTTTGAGATCAGCTGATAAGGCTGAACCTGTGTTCTCCACAGGAACGCCTATTGGATAAGAAGAATCTTACTCTATGTGTGCTGAATGATTATTTCAAAATCTCAAAACCTCTTTCATTGGTCATTAGAACTTTTTTTGTCCATTGCTTTATATTTGGTTTTCACTATCAAGTGCAACTTTCTAACCTTAGCTTTTCACAATTTTCTATTATCAGAGTGTTTATTAACAAAATGTGTTATTCCATAAATTATTAATGTGCGTTCTTCAAGGGTGCGAGAGTCATACTTGATAAAAGTGAGGAGATCCAGGAGGGGGTTGCTATTCCTAAATTTTATAAAGGATTCGGCTCTGCTACATTGTCAGTGCATGTCCCTGAGCAGGTCAGTTGAACTGCCCTTCAACATAGCACACTGACCAGTAGAGTCCCCATAATGGGAACACTGGCAGAACTGGGCAGGCACAAGGGTCTCAGCTTTCCTGGGGCACCCACAGACCAAATGAACACAAACGGTTCAAGAAAACCTCCCTTGCATGTGACATTCACATACTCGCCCTAAAGAATAGGTCATACTATCACTGCTGCAGTCAGAACACTGGTTGGAGGGACCACTGGGGTGATCCTGATGGGTATTTCTTAAACTTGTGGTTTGTACCTGTGGATAAGTGCAGAAATAAGGCTTTGTTCTGAAGGCCTTCCTTATGTGTCTCTGCAAATTTGTGCTGCTCTGGGAAGCTCAGAAATGACACATATGGCCATGCTTACACTTCTAATGTGGTGACGAAAAAACATGAGGGTGCGAGTCTCCCAGAACACCACTACTCATAATTGCTCCTTCCCGCAGGCTGGAGCTAGGAGAGGCTGCTCCTGAAAAGCTGTGAGGAAGCAAAAGAGTACTCTGGGACTACAAACTTTCTTCTTGGCAAGGAGACATAGCTGATTCCTAGAAACGAGTGAGCTGACACTTACTTCTAGCAACAGACAAATTTTAAGTGATCCTATGCTTAATGTCTATATAACATCTCATGTTCTGGATGTGGTCCATCCTGATTTGTCAAGTGGACACTCGAGAGCAACACAAATAATACAAATAATAATATTTCATTCAACAGTGTTTTCTGTATTAAATGAAAACTGAAACATGCTGTGGGAAATGCAATGCTTTCTTTAATGAAACTTTGATTGCATTAATTTAGCTACAACACATCTTGGAATGTGATAGTCTAATTTCTGGATTATTTTATTCCTTATATAGAGCAACAATGTCTGAGCTTCACTTCATTAACTTTATGTGTCTGCAGTAAGTATTGTGACCATGTCTGAAGCACATCTGAACTCACTTTTCTGTTAATGGAGGGAAATAAGCATTTTCTGGCGTACCACTCATTTCACAAAGCAACTTTAGCATGAGGTGTGTCACTTTGTAGAAATATCCTTTTCATTATACAATAAATGGAGTCTAGACAGTGAATTCAGATGCTTATGTCCAGCCTTGGTTTGATGAATCATGCTCCTGATGCCTACACTAGACTGCCATACACATTTGGAAAAACAGCATGGCTGTTTCAGGTGGCTGACTTCCAATGGGTATTACTGAGAAGCCAAGGGATAGAGCAGTCTCTGCTTGGGAGGAAAAAAACTGTGAGAGGTCTGGAAAGAAGGGATGATGAGAAAAATTTGCTGAGATTTACTTCTCAGTTGTTTCACTACCCAATACCATGACTTCTAGTGTCAATTACAGCTGCTTCATGAGGAACTATGGTCAGGCTGATCCTTTTGCCCTGGCCTACAAGTTCCCCAAGATGCAGTGAAGCTCTTGTCCTGTCAGCCCTGTGTGGTTTCCCTCCAAGTGGAACGTGGGGAGAAGTTTTTTGGGAAAGACAGTGTGGTTGACTGCAGTAAGATGCTGATTCAGTGCTCCAGCTGAAGTCCCATAGGGCATATGTTAGAAGTGGCAGATGAGGCAGAACTCATTTCATGTGATTCCTGTCATAGCTAATATTTCAAAGTAACTGATTTCTGCTCTGCTGTACGCCTTGCTTTCCATGTGTTTTCCTGCTTCCTTCCTTTTCCCTTATCTAGCTCCTCCTTGCCTCAATGTTTGCTTTTCTTCACTGTACTGTATCACTGCCTGGTCTTTGCATCATTTATGTGGTAGCTGTGTCTTTTGGGGTTGTGCTGCAATAGAGAGACAGCATCTGAAAAATGGGAATCAGCAGCAATGAAAAGATAGACTTTTACGTGGATCTCGAAGAAAAGATTGTATAAGATGCACTGATCTTTTTACCTGCTTTTATTCTGCCAAGGATCAAAAATCAGTAAATGCTGCAATATTTACTTAAGAAAGAGGAAATTAATACAAGTGTGAAGTCAACTGAATTGTAAAGATCAGACTCATTCTTTCATCTTTGCAAAAATTGTTCATCCACTCTTGATTGACATGAAAATTAGTTTAGCTCTACTGCTGCCTCTAAAGCTTCAGCTATGCTAGTGAGTTAAATATGCAGAGGATTGTTCTCTGGCAGAGGGCATCTGATGCTGAAACCCTGCACCTTTTGGGTTTACAGACACTAACAGCATAATGGTTACTTGTGCACTGAGTTTGGACTGATCAGTGGCCTGTGCTGACCCCTGAGCCACGCCTGCAAGTCCTTTGGGCATCTGTCAGGCTGTAACAGTGACCTGAAACATTTAAAAAGTTTAACAACACATTCCCAAGGTGTGTTTAGTGTGAACAGCCCACATGTGGCCTCCATGCCCAGCCCAGTGTGACTGTCACCTGAGTGCTCCACTGCAGATGCAGGTGGTACAGGGTGCTTGGCAGTATGCAATTATGGGGAAAATAAAACTGTGTAGAAACTATGCTGAATCCTGAAAATCACTGCTATTGTTACTATTTTAACCTTGGTATTCAGCTCATGAATTATCATGAATTCAACATTTATGAAGGTTGAAACTTTATAAACAAGTGGCTCTTCAAACTGAAGAATGAATTGTGAACATTTCTTTTGTAATCATCAATTCTATAAAATCTTTAATCTTAAAAAATCTATAGAAGTCTTGTAATAAAATTTATAAGGATATAAGAATATCTGTAATGAACTAGGAACAACTGGCAGATTGTTCTGTGAATTATTTATGGAAAAGGTATATGTTTAGTTTTATATATCTGCTCAGATTAATATTTATTGCATAAACTTAGAATTGGAACTATTTTGTGATTAAACTGATTAAAAGTAACATTACTGCAACACAATTCTGTTAAAATAATTTATTTTTTTCTATGTCAATAGCTTGTAGGCTGATCTTTTTATTACTTTAGGGAGCTTCAACTGTGCCAAAGACAAAAATTGTCTGCTCTGAGAAATTATTTCCCTGGATAAAGTCCAGAGACAATATTGTTCTGTTTGAAATATGCAGGCAAACTGGTGAGATCTGTGCACCACCCCTCTTTAACTGGACACTGTGAACATCTCTAGGGAGAGGCCCAAAGGCTTTTGTACGTGAAAACAGGGAGAGGATAGTCCTACATCCCATGAGGACTGAAGAGGTGATTTTGGAGCTATATTCTGTCTCTAACTGCCAAATTGGACTTACAATACATTTCAGAAGGTCACCCATGAAAGAATTCAAAGTAGGAAAATGTAAACAAATCACAGTCAAAAATAAATCAATTTGGATAAAACTGAGGATTCTCCTGCTTCCTGCAAAAGTATAAGTTGAAAAAATACTGCTGTCTGGCCAAACAAAACATCTTTTCTTTAGAAGAAAAGATTTCATTTGTTTCTGTAATATTTCTGGGGGAGACAAAGGGGATTTTTTTAAAAAGAGAAGTAAACTTCAAACTTGGCAATTTAAGGTGCTGGATTGCATGCATATTGACATTAACTGGAACACTGAAGTCACTGAATGAATCAGGTGATTTGTCCTGCAGGGATTATTAAAATGCATAAGGTCTAGCATTCTTTCCATGTTGCAGTGCAGGCTACTTTGAAGTGTCTCAATTTTCAGGCCCACTCCATGTATTTCTTTACCAGAAGCAAATAACTCTTTGAGATGGACCTCCATGATTCCCAAAATCCAAGAAGTGTTTCTTCTCCTGTCTGTATAACATGTTATGAAACACCACGGAAGATCTAATTTTACTTTCATTACTTTCAGAAGCATGACTTCCACTGACTTTCCTGATAGCAAGATGGAGTTTTGCTACAGAATACAATATTTTCCTATGAAACCAAGATCTGTTCTGACTTCAATGGAAAATTTTCCTGCTAATGGAGCATAGGATTAACATGACTGTTTTTTTCACCTCGATGAAAATAGAAATTATGTAATTGCTTTCCTTAGCTCATCTTTTGCAAATAATTTGCTATACTGCAATGATATTTACTTCGGGAGTATAATTTAGTAGGCCAAAAGTTATGAAATGTAAATATTAGAGCCTACCAGTCTGATTTAGTTTGAATGTATGACAGCAATTGCCTAAGTTCTTCCAGCCCCCTTGAAACACCAGCAGTGCTTTTACTTAAACTTAGTCTTTAAAATAAAAACTGTATCTAGTTTTGTAGGGATTTGATTTTAATAGCTAGACAATTATTAGATATTATTCATACCATCATTTGAATCATTCTTAGCTTGGGGATAAGATTATGGGTTCATATTCTGTATTTTTGCTTGAAAGTTATTTGTTAATGTTTTATGATTATTAATAGACCAATAAGAAATTCTGTACTGTGCAATAGCTGTGTGGTACTCTTAGAAGAGGTTTCTGATTAGACATGATGCAAATATTTCTTGTTCCTGCCTGAACATTAAAGAAAACAGCAGAATTGGGGGAAAAAAACCCAAACAAAACACTTTAATGGATCAGCCCTGCATGGTATGTGATCCTCTGCTATAGAAGCCTTCAAGAAGAGAATTTCATAGGGAAACTAATGAGAGTTCACTAGTGGCTTTAATAGACTGGGACAAAAGCCAGCAGCACCATGCTGGAAGACACAGAGGGGGGAGCCCAGGCAGCTTTTCTGAGTCTCCCATCATGTCTCTCCCTGCTCTCAGCACCTGCTGGAGGTAGAACTTTTGAGGTGCTGGTCAGTCATGCACAGTGTTTTAGGTCACAGGGAAGGGAGAGCTCCACGGTCCATCTCCACTGTGGCTGACTTTGGTGACACATTTCCCAGCAACAGTGGAGCCCCTTTCCATTGCAGCAGGACACTTTGGGCCAGAGGCCAAATAGAAGAAACTCCTAAAAGAATTTTAGGACTCTTTCTACTGCCAGAAGAACTCCTGCAGTAGAGCCCCTCTGGCTGCAGCCACATCACTGCACAGAGCAGCTGCTGCTCGTGTTGGTGGTAATTCAGTTCTGCAGAAGACTCTGGTCTTAACCAAACTATTTTTGCAATCTATGCGCTGGGTTTAAATGGAAGATCCACTCCACGTTGCTGCAGTGGATGGCAACTACCAACATGGAGGAGGGTTTGTGTTTCTGGGACTGTGTTTCAGGGTCACGGATTTTCAGCTTCAGCCCAGCTGGGCATTCTAGTTTTAATGCAAAAGCACTTAGATTCAATTAGGCCAAACTATAGGAAATCATTAAGAGTGCAAAGATTTCTAAATTAGATCTAGCTGAAGGGGGAAATGTACATTTTCACATAGCAGGCACAGCATCTGCCAGGGGAGGTCTGGCAGGGCCATTCCAGCTCCCTGCTAGTAACTCCCTTCTGACAGGAGGGAAAGAACTTTAGCCGGCTTGAGGCATTATATAAGATCAAAAATAGGGTTAGAACGAAATTACAATTACAAAGTGCTAATTGAATCATGGGCACAGTGACTGCTGGAGCTAATTAGAAAGGGACAGGGATGTCAGTGTACCAGTCCCTCACTCAGGAAGGGATTTGCCCCAGTTCAGGTTCTTCGCATCACTTGATTTCCACTCAAAGCAGCCACTGGCAGACAGGGATGTGTTTGGCTAATACAATTTCCTATCTTGGCATTTTAACATGGAATACTTCAAGGAGACAAGGACTTAACATCTTGCAGTATTCTTCCATGACAGATTATTCAGTTTAAAACACCGATTTACTGCAATTTAGTGCCAGGCGAATGAGAATTTTCCTGCAATTGTACGTAGACATGTTAAAGCTTGAATGCTTCTAGGACAAGCAAAACACAAAGCAAAAAGCTTGTTGGCCAAGTAAAAATTAAAGAATGTGAACAACGAAATTAAATAATGTTGTTAGCTCTTTCCAGTATGGAGAATTATGCTTCTCTTTTTTATTTTATAAATTTCTTAGATATTAATTCTGTTCCATATAGTGTAGCATACCTTGAACAACAAAATAAAAAGCACTGCAAAACTCATTGTTATGTTTCTGAAGCTTATTATGATTTCATTCTTCTTATAATATAGACACTGTAAAAGATAATCATATGCTATTATGGATGATTTATTCATAGTTGTTCTTAAAAAAGGTAGAAAATGGCGGTGTTGTCATTGCAATTTTTGGGTTTTTTTCACTATTCTTCTAAATTTGTCATTTTATCATTAAGTAGAACAGACAAAGCCACTTGCTAAATAACACCCCTCTCTCCTAAAAGCAGAAAATGGGAGGCAGGAGAGTTTGTGTTAGAGGGCTGCTACTGAGAAAAAAATAAATCACAGCACGACATCACCCACTGTTATTCAGTGTGAAATAAAAGTAAGATCCTGCACCGTTTCTGGGCTTCAGTAACATGTATACTCTCTTAAGTATAATGTGTACTTAGGTATGTACAAAACTTAAGCATGTATTATGTCCCACTACCTGAGAATGAGATCTATAAAAATCAATGGATACTGACACTGACTTGGAAAGGGGTGAAAGTGGGAGGAATTTTGCACACTGGTACCATTAACTCTTTGAGTTTTCCAGCTTAGTAATGTTAAAAATATTAGGAAGAGCAACAAAACACTACCTACTTATTAACCATTTATACAATTTCTACCAATTAATTTGCTTCCAGGTATCACAGCTCTACCTACTTTTTTTAGTGTGTTAGCCATGATTATAATTGATTTTCATCTCCCCTTCTATAAATTATGCTTACAAAAAAAAAGAAACTTACTGTTATTTTCTTGTTCAAGTTATGTGAGTGGATTTTGCTTGTAAAAGGGGTGCTAGGTATTCATGAGAGAGATCACAAAATGACATCGATATATTTGCCAACTCAGTTTTTATTTCCATGGGTACTTGTAAACATCAAATATGTATAAATTGCTAAGTCAAAGTAGAGAAAAACATTGTGCAGCTCAAGGGAAAATGAGAACAGCTTCTGTCATTTGCTGATTTAACATAGCGCCAGTCTATTGCAGGGGTTTGAAGACTGTTCCTGACTCAAAGAATTTAGGAAATGTCTATGGTACAGGAGATACAGCAAGGCTATTAGACTCAAACAGACAAAGGCCTGTTTATTTATTATGCAATGCCTTGTAAGACAAGTATATATAAAATACAGTTTTTTGACCATGTTAGGGCAAAAAGAGATGACAAAACAACAGGCAAGTCTGAGAAGATAGGGACGATGTAAAGAACAGATGCTGCTTCCTGCAGGAGAAAGGAACCTCATCTGCTTATGGCTTCATGCCTGAAGACTGAAGAGCTGGTCCAAAATGCACAGGCCATTCTGAATGTTTATTACAAGAATTTTAGGAGTCTTTCTAAAAGGATGAAAATAAAGCACACTTCCTTTAGCAAGTTTATTTTAGGAAATTAAATAATGGTAGAATTCAAGCATCATCAAAGTAGCTCAGCATAATTAGCTGCCTCAAGACCTCCAGAATTTATTTGCTTGCCTGTCACAATTTCCAGAAAGATAGGAGAAAAAACAGACTTCTCTAGGCTGACTCAAGCAATGCTAACTAAAGGAAATGTTAGGCAGAAGTGTAATTATGAACTTGATCATATTACTCCAAATATATATTGATTAAAAATATATAAAGTTAGAACAGAAGATCAAACCAGGCCAACAAAATAAAACAAAAATTTGCTAATTTCCTTATATATTTGTAAGAATTAAAGATTTCCTTTTTTTCCTATCAGAAAAACAAAGAAAAATAATTGTCTTAATTGTTTTAATCACTACATTTACAAATTAAGATTTTAAAGCTCATAATTTTTCTCACAAGCTGGACAAGGGATTGTTGATTTTATGGACCTAGTTTGTTTGTATCCTGTCATGATCTCTTTTGCATTTATTTGCCTATAATTTTAATGCCACCCTATGTACTCCAAGTAGTGCGCTCAGTAGCTGTAGCAAGATCTTGCAGCATTATCCTACAGGTGAAGCATTTTCCAATTGGATTCCTAAGGACAAATGGAGCTTTCAATATAGATGAGGTTTTACTGAGCTCCCCTAGATGGCACTCTGTGTGAATATAACTAGAACTGCCACAGTAAATCTTTCTCCACCTCAGCTTTATGGGTTTTGCTAACCAATGACTCCAAAGTCATTGTAAAGTGAGGATGAAAATAAAATTTCCTTCTTCAGAAGCAATAGGAGATAAAACCAAGGCGGAAAAAGTAATATTCACAGTGCTTTGCACACCAAGTGGGGTTGGAAAGTTCTGCTTTAAGGTCATCATCACATGATCACTGATTACTCTTTTCTTTTTTTGATCTTTATTTACAGATGACCCCTTCTGAATTGTATCTTGCCACTGGCATAAGCATAACCACCATACATATTGCTCTGTTTTTGTTGCAACAATCTCATAAGCTGGAAGAAAGCAACTCACTAACAGAAGTTTCATGCCACAATTGAATATCTTTTGTTTGTAAAGATAGCATTAACAGAGAGGGATGCTTGACTTCTTGTTTCTGACACTTCACCAGCTCCAGGGGGAGCTGGAGTTTTTTCCTCCATTGGGAAGGTGCTAGATTTCTACAAATCCCGTCTTCATTTTTCTATCATTCTCTGAATGCCTAGCTTGCAAGTGGCATGTCAGAGCAGCATACTTCCAGCCTAAAGGATTAAAAGAAGAAGCATATTTTTCTGTTCAGCCTGAATTTTTAGCATAACCTAGAGGAATATGTGTGGGACTGCAAAGGCATCCTCATTCCCATGTGGCTGTACCTGCTGGTGCCCAAGAACATATCCTGAATATGCTGTCTGTTGGGGTGGGTTGCAGGATGAAATGCTGCCCTCAAAACCCTTGCTGGTAAAAGTGTAGTCTGCAAAATCTCTTCACAGCTTATAAAATGCATCTTGCTCACTATTAAAGGTATGTAGCCAGACACAGAATGTAAAATTTCTAGGCTTATTTTCATTAGCACGTTCTATAAAAACAAAACTGAATGGTTATGTCCAGTGGCTGCTCTATCTTTTATTCAATTGAGGACACATCAAATGAGAAGAAAAGGTAGGAAACAGAGCTGCCATTTCCAGGAAAAATATAAACAATCATAATTGGCAAATAGCTTTCACCCAATGTCATGCTGTGAACTAAAAAGAAACAACAGAAGAGAAAGCAGCAACATAGAATGACAGAATCATTAAGGTTGGAAGAGACCTTGAAGATCATCAAGTCCAACCATCAACCCAGTGCTACCACTGCAGCCCCTAAACCACTAACCAATCACCCAGGCACCTCTGAAACACCTCCAGGGATGATGATTCCACCACCAGCCTGGGCAACCTATTCCAATAACTGTCTCAGCCTAATGCCATTTCCTCTGTTCCTCTCAATGCAAGCACAGTAGAAGAGACCCAGCTCCCTACACCTTCCTTCCAGGCGCTTGTAGAGAGTGATGAGGTCCCCCCTGAGCTGCCTCTTCTTGAGACTAAACAAACCCCACACCCTCAGACACTCCTCACAAGACATATTCTCTAGTCCGGTCATGCATCATGCTGCCCTTCACTGAACACACTCCAGCACCTCAATGTCCTCATTTACAGTGAGGGGCCCAGAACCAAACACAGTATTCAAGGTGTGGCCTCACCAATGCTGAGTGCAGGGGGATGATCCCTTCCTTACTCCTGCTGGCCACACTCTTGATACAAATGACAATTTGTATCAGCAGCTATTATTTGCCATAATCTTGAAAATAAAGGTGCTGGAAGGAGAATCTCATTATCAAAGAGTGAAAGGTGTAAGAAAGTTTGCATTTTGAAGTCACTGTCAACAATTTCACCAAAACAAGAAAAAAAAAAAAAGCTGTCTCAAGGCCTGAGTAGAATCTCTAGGAGTCCAGAAGGCTGACCCACATATCTGAGATTGGATTCGTAATGACAAGGTGCCTCACCCCTGGTCCTCTGAACGGAGCTCTGCATTGCCCAGAGGACTGTAAGTTATTGTGGGCTATTCTGGGATGGATTTTTCATAGTTGTTTGCGTACAACAAGGACAAGTCTTTCTAATTTCTAAAGGAATTGCTAAGTGTCTTTTAAAAACTTTTCCACTTGGATCTCCTGACACTGAAAACCATTAGAATTCACCCAAGGCTTTTGCCAAAATGGGGAAGAAATACAAAAAAAGACAATAGGGTTTAAGGTACACATATTTACACAAGCAAAGCCCTTGAAGTCAAAGAAATTTAAAAAACCCCACATTAATAATATTGTCATTCTCTAATCCCTCCCAAATATAAAGGTTTGCCCTCAGCTGTTTGAGTCAGTAAACAGGCTCTCAAGATCAAGCCAATGAAAATGAAGACTAGTGCAGTGAAGTGTTTAAAAGCAGCTTGTGTATTGCACTTGATCAGCGTATTTTTCCTCTTTATCACCTGCCGAAAACCTGACTGCTCTCTCTTGAGAGGCAAATAATTTCGACTGTGTCTAGGAGAGCTGCGACCTAAGAGAAACAGCTATCATCAGAGTGACAGAGTGACACATACAAGGTGTGGAGCTTCACAATCACAGTCTGATTGCTAGTTTAGAATCTCATATTATCTGTGCTAGCATAAGAACAAATTTCTATAAATACGTGGTAGAAAGGGTTCAATTTGTTCTTCATATAATACCTGTTTTATGCTCTAGTGGAGCCAACTGAATCACTGAAGTATCAACGCACTGTTACAGTGCTTTTTTAAAGAATTTTTCCCACAGACTCTGAAATTGTGTATGCCTCTATTTATTTTATCATCAAAATTTGTAAGTTTTAGCATTGTATTGCAAACTGCAGCTTAAACCCAAGAGCTAATGTAAAGTGCTCTCAAAAAATCAGGCTGCAGAGGATTCAGGCTGGACTTTCCAAAACAGTGGGAAGATTTTCCCTGAGTTCCTGTGCATTTCAGTTGCTTCTTGATCAACTATGAAGGATACAATCTCCCTCTCCCTTGGGAACAACGTGGTGTTGAATTAATTTAGTTTCTTGAAGCACCTGTGTCATGGAACACAGAAAGAGTCATGGAGAACAGATAAATCACACAAGCTGGGCTGGAATAATGACCAGTGAACAAGGCAAGAGGCCTCCCACAGAGCAGCATGCTGACAAAGACAGAAATACCTGCTCAGGAAATAATTCCTTCCCCACTGGGCACAGAATTATATACCAGGACCAGTGGGAAAAACTCCAGTCTTTTTAAGGCTTACATTACACTACAAATTCCCAAATGGTACAAGACAGCATTTAACAGCTGCAAAACATGCACCCCCAGTATATCTTTACTTTTGAGACAGTAATTTTGTAACCTTGCCAAAGTACTATTAATAATTTGATTGACATTACTGAAAACCTCTGTTCGCACCGCCATGGAAAAGTAAAAACTGGAGTCTTCTTATGCTACAAAGACTACCCTGATTAAAATGAACTTTTCATCTGTGTTTATCCTGCAAGTCCAAAAATGTACCTTTTGCCCTGTTGGAAAGATGCTCACAGCTTTGCGCTGGAAAAGCTGTGCACTGTCTTGTGCTGCTCTTCAGTATTAATATGAGGTTAGGAAGGCTTGGAATACTTCTAAAGGAAAATGCAAAACATATTGAAAATGTGTTTAGCCACCTCCCAAGCCTTATCGTGTGCTTTCCCACAGTGAGGGACTATGGGTCCCTTTTCTGTCTTGTATCAAGGACCACTGGAAATTACATTTCACAAATAAGAAGAGAAGAGGAATAACAATTGTGAGTGTCACTACAACAGGAGATATGTGTTATATATAGCTCTGTTCCTGTTATTTGTGACATTAGAGATCCTGAACACCTTCATCTTGTTTTCATTGACAAGGGACTCAGTATTAGAAGTACACAAACCACACCATTTCTTTTATTGCTTTTGCTGGCTAATGGTATGCAAAGAAGTATCTTGATTAGATATTATTATATGGCTCTATTGAACTGTAGGGAGGGAAACATTCATGCAGAGAACTTAGCATAATGCTTAGCGCTGCCTGTGCACCTCTCCCAACAAGTCCCAACAAGCTTCAGAGAGAATAAGGCATTTTGTGGTGCCTCAGATGCCAGTGTTCAAAGTACAAACATAAAATAAGCTTTGTCCGCATGGAGATGCATGCATGTTCCTAACTCTGTGTGGAATCTGAATTTTTTTTTTTTTCTGCTTTAGCTAGAAAGGCTTTACTTATCTTTCAAAGAAGTGTAAGGTAACACCCTTTCTTCATGGAGTCACTTACTTGATATAGAGAGAGCTCAAGTCCAAATGTCCTCCTTACCCAGGAGTGGATTGTGGCCAGTGAGATATGCTCATGTGAGGTTCTCTCAAACTCTTTTGCTAAAGCTTATTTAAAATTTCACTGGATAAAATGAAGGATCAGAGGTAGAGTAATGCAGAAGGCAGCACACTGCAGCTGCAGGAGGCATGGTCTCTTTTCTGAATAAAAGGAACTTTAATCATTTTATAGGAAGTAAAAACCCACACCAAAATTCAAAAGATGGCAATGAGAATGTTACTATGTGTTGGCGGTTGAGGGGTGTGGAATTTTTTCCCCTTTCCTGTCTCTAGGTTACTGATGGCTGGATACTTAAGGACTATTAACTCCTTTTGTAAGAGACAAAGAGCTAGCTGGGTGTGGGGAGGGGAGAGCAGATGTGGTCATCAGAGAAGGCACTCAACCACCTGCTAAGTGAGGGGCAGCAGGTGGGGCTCCTCAGCTACAGCGGCTG
>VZTX01012303.1:0-123792 GCA_013400915.1 Pardalotus punctatus
CCGCCCCGCTGCCCAGCCCGCCCGCCATGATCCACATGAGACAAGGAGCTGAGCTCGCACCACAGCGCCCCCTGCAGCCGCGGGGGAGTCATCGCACCCGCCCTGCCTGGCTGGGAGCCAACAGCGCCCCTGCTGGCTGTGACCAGAACTGCACCAAAGGGGAGGGTGTGTGACAGCCCAGAGGAGGCTGGTACTGGGTTCCTGGATTTGTTTGTTGTTGCTACTGTTGTTGTTTGTTTGCCTTGTTATAGATACTAGTAAAGAACTGTTATTTCTTTTCCCATATCTTTGCCTGAAAGCCCTTGATTTCAAAGTTATAATAATTTGGAGGGAAGGGTGGTCATATTCTCTATTCTAAGGGAGGTTCCCAATTTCTCTAGCAGACACCCGTCTTTCAAATCAAGACACTTTTGTAATACAGTTTTGGTATAATAGGAAAAATGTCCTTAATGAAGATAAGTCATTATAATATTTCAGTCTCTGACATTAGCCTACCCTGTGCATGTGTGAAGTCAGCTGATGTGCAATTATAAAACAGAATGCAAACACTGAAAAAAATACAAATAATCCCTCTGAAGCTCACTGAAATAATAAAGGACCAAATAGGAGAGTAATCTGATACAATTTCTACATGAGACTCAGTAAATCAAGTGGAAATACGGGAGTTATAGCTGTATCTTAGCCTATTGACTTTTTTTCTCTAATGATCTAAAATATATGCTACAAATTATCTGGATCTAACTGTAATGGAGCAAACTCCTTCAAAACTTCATCTAAAGTACCAAGGCCAAACTTAAAGCAGATTTATTTTTGTATTTTTTGCACGCTTTTAAACTGCTGGTACTGCTTTTGAATTGTTTAGATATTCTGAAGGCAGTTTTGAGGCAAAAGAACTTCAGTGTTCTATTTCTTGCTTTGCAATAAGTTTGTTGCAGAAATTAAATTTTCTGAAAAAGGCAGACCTTGTCAGTTTCTGTGTGTCTCAGCATATTTTTTACTTTTGGATTGTACTGAATGTGCCAGGTTTAATCGTTTGGTTTGGCAAAATAGGAAAACTAATATCTGAGCATTAATTTTGCAGTGTTAAATACACACAATATCCACAATGCTATGACGAAGACACTTTATTGCAAAAATCCAGGGTTCTTAAACTGTTAGCTTGTTATGAGTTTACATAGTTGTGAGGCACAACAAATGTGCTTAACCAAGCACCGTAGACCACAACAGGAACAGGCATCAGATGTAACCAACCACGAGCCCCACGGTGTGAGCACTTACTGGTTCTAATAATTGTTTTACAATTATGTAACTTGTTTTTCACCTTTAGTTTAGCTGAGTCATTCCCAGAATGCTTTTCTAGGTAGCCAAAGTAACAGAAGTGAGCAAGGATTTTACAATGGTAACAAGGCCTTCATTTTGTAAGGCCTTTCTGCTCTGCAACAAATTTGAGCTTCAAATAGGAGCAAGGGTTTATTAGTAATGAGAACATGTTAGTGTTGTTACCAGCTGTTTAGCAAAATTTGGCGGTTTTCCTCTTATGTGCTGAGGTTTTTTTTAATATTCCTCTCCATAAAATAAGCAGTTTGCTATGGCCTTTGACTTACAGAATTTGCACAAAAATATCCTCAGTTCCTGACTGTTGCATTGTTGGATCTGGTGATAGTTTTGGCATAAGTAGATGAGGTGCTTGTATATTTTACTGAGGTTTTGTGGTTTTTTTCCCTCTCCACCTGCCCTTCTGTTTCTGAAACTAGGTTGTTTGACATCACGTAGCAATGGTGCTTTTAGGATTGTAGACAGAAGCTCCTAATGTTGTGGCCTGATAATATGGATACATGATAAGACTAAGATGCGTTATTACCAAGTGAGAATAAATGTGATATAAATCTTTCTAGAAGATTTTCTCCAAAATTTATGTTCATGTTTTACAAAGCTATTTAATTTCACTAATGCTACATTCAAATCTGCTTTTACATTTTACTATGGGGGCTGCTACAACTTTTTGCAGTACTCCCTATAAAAAGGAAAAGCTAAAGCATTCTGCAGCTGTTCCTTTAGTCTGTTTTGTGGATATGGCCAGGACAGGATCCATTCCCTAAATGACATCTCGCATTTCTCTCTCACTGAAGCTTGTGCCTTGTCTTAATTTTTGTTGTGGATATTTTTTATTTTGTTGTAGGCATGTCTGTGTTCTAAGTAAAATAAACATTAATCCTTAGTTCAATTTCCTCAACTTATTTTAAGTAAATAAATATTTTTATTTTTTTATTTTAACAGGAAGAGTGAAGCTCTTGTTAGAAGAACTCTGGATGTGCATTGACAGTGCAACAGGAAGAAGAGAGAATGAGAAAAATGATCCTGTCTTAGGTAAAATGGCATGCAAAGTCTTTAAATTTTCTTGAAGCTCTCTCTTTTCTGATGAAAAGGCAATATTGGTACTTTCTTTCAGCTTCTGTTTGGGATAAGGAACGGTCTGACAAAAGAAGACTAACTGTTACAGAAGGTAGGTTCCAGTTGGGTACTGACTGCATAACACTCTTTTGAAAGACTTAAATACTTGCCTTGGTGATTGCCTGGTCAGGTATACTTCTGATTAGAATATCTGAAAAGAAGTCAAATATTAATTTGAATGGGTAAGTAAACTTGAACTGTCTTCTAATTAAAAGCTGTTGTAATTTGCTGTTGCAGTTGAGAAATGAAATTCTTTCTCTGTTCATAAGTAGTCAAAACTCACCTCGTGTTTAAACTGTAATTATTATTTCATTATGAACTCTGTAGTACACAATGTGAATGATGGGCTCTTTTTAGTCCCTAACAAATATGCGGTAACTATAAAGTTTAAGAAACTGTTACCTCCATTTTCTTCATTGTAATGTGATATTCAGATAATAATAAAAAATAATCTGAGTAATTATCCACATGAACATTCACAGCAAACTTGAACTGCTTCAGCTTTTCATAGCAGATACCATTTTGTTTCTGCACTCAAGAGTAATAGGTGACTTGAAACTGCATTAATTTCTGTGTTGTGTCTCTGGAATGTTTTTATTAAGCTTTATTGTTTTTTTCAGTTTCTCTCCTCCTTTGATTTTTCTGTAACTAAAGGTGTAGAGATATTGCCTGGGATAGTTACCCAGCTGCACTAAGAGCTTTGAAGAGAAACTTCTCAAAGACCCTGTTAAGTCTGAATATTTGCTACTAGTGTAGATCCCAATGAATCTGGCTTCAGATGTGTTCCAGTGGAATCCACTTAAGAGGGGCCAAAATATAAGGACCAGCTCATAAACCTGTTAATCAGCCTTACTTCCATGAGTTTAATGCAGCAGATACGTGGCTTCAGCTCCAAAACTGAGCTAGACACTTGTGCCCTGCAATTCTGAATTTAATATATTGATCAAGGGTCAATCAAATGATAAAAGCAAGCACAGGAAACTGAAGAGTTTGAAATATAAGTGATTCTAGGGGTATCAGGTTCCAGAATAATCCCCTTGCCATCCACTAGAAGAGGAACTTTAAATTCCAAAGTCCTATCCCATCTTTCCTATTCATATCTTCTCAAGGAAACTACAGTACTTTCATAGAAGGAAGATATTATCTGTAACAGTCTCTTCAAACCAATCTTTCTGCCCACTTCAGTGTGGAGAAAGATCTAAACTTAGAACATGCTTTTGTTGGAATGGTTAGATTTTATAGAAATACATTTTTTGTTCTGTTACCGGTTTGGTTTTTTCCCTTCTTCAAGCCTAGAACAGCTATCTTGTTATTCAGCCTCTTATGAAAGTGGCCATTACCTTGAATTCATAGTAACAAAGTGCTTATGTTTACAGGTGCAATCTTTTAGGAAAAAAAGGATCTTAATAAGTTTGTCCTAATTTCTTGTCCCACATTATAATAGTTTCAACTTAGAGAGCAAATCAGCTTGATGGTCGTATGTTTTCCAGAGAATGTTGGTTCACCTGTCTGCTTGGATCTAGTCTTTCAGAGAGGTACCTTTTATGACAGATTTCTTAGTACATTGAAGTGTGGTGTAAAATACCCAAAGCTTTGCATTATGAACAGTACCTTCTCTGTTCAACTAAGGTTGGTACCACTTTGAATGGTTCTCTTGAAGAATGTGTTCATATATGGAAACTGGAAGACTCATGAGGCTTTCCAAATGTGCTGTTGTGAAAGCCTCATAGGATGATGTGGGTTTGCCAAACTTAATTTAAAAACCTCTGGTAGTATTGTTACCAATCTACCAGTGATAAAGTTGACGATACTTGCATCTGACCATCAGACCAGTAACATTAGGCCAAAATCTAAGGTTAATAACACATTGATGGTTTTTTGAGTCTCAGGAAAACTCTCTCTCATATAGTTTGGGTATAAAATAACCTACATTGTGAATAAACATGCAAAGAAGCATTGGAAGTATCTTGCAGCTGGATGCTGAATATTTTGGTAATTTGGGTTCTCTAACGTGCTCTATCTGTATGTTATGGTGAGATGAGCTGAAGGAAAACGCTAAGACTCTGTCTGTGAGGAGCCAAGCCCCTTCAGGTAGTATTCTGTAACTGAGCTAAATTTGGCTTACTACTGAGCTATACCCCATCTTACCTGCTCATCTTTTTTGTTTGGGGGCACAAGATACGGGAGAAGTTGCATGTAGCTCTTAAAAGCAGAGATGGAAAGGAGCACAATGGAGTTGTCTGCTTTAGTACCAGATAAAAGGAGATACAACACAGTGATATTATATGTAAAATACAAAAATGAGACTGAATCCCTAGGGATATGTCTGTTCTATGAGATTAAAGTCTGTAGAAAGTGAGTGCTTTGAGAAGCAGTCCTCTTTTCTGTCTTTAAGACCTATGAAAATCTCTCAAGATAACGCCTTGAGATATAACATAGTGTAGCATTGCATGTTTAGTTCTGGGTATGCAGTGTTCACCATAGTTCTTTGTTTTGTATCATGGAATGTGTGGATTTGCTGTCTCAGAAAACAGAATATTGTCTGTAGCTTCAATGAATAGCTACTGTATGAAGCATCCTGAAATTCACATAATTTGAAACAGGTTGAAAAATTCTGCATAGTTTTCAGGGCATTAAAAAATTTCTGTGGAGGAATTTTTTTGTCAGAGAAATTATGGTGTTTGTTTTGAGAAGTGTGCAGTTGCTACTGCCAGGCATCTGCGGTCACTGTGCTGATAGTGATGAGGTTTTGCTGTAAATTAGATGAGGTTCTGTGGCTGTATTTTTTACTTTTATAAAATATCACATCTTAATTTCATCCTTCTTGAGAGGAAAAAACCACAAGACTTGTTTCAAAAAGTTGCTTTGGTGCTTGGAGTGAGGAGAGGACAACTAACAATGGTGAATTGCCTTGCCATGTGGACAATCAAGAGCAAAGTTTTGAGTTGTAAAATTCAATTTGTTTAGTACCAAGACAACCAATGTTAGCACTGGACTGCTTATTTAATCTCTGCTTCCTTCTCCACTCTGCATCAAGAAAGTATTTCAAGTAGTACGTGATAGATTTTAATGGTGTTTTCAGATCTGAGAGAACATTAAGATTACTCTGAAGTGAGAGAAGGCAGCAATGTAAGGGTTTGAAGCTACATGAACTAGATCCCAGGTTGTAGATTTCAGGAGAGAACTTAATCATTTCACTGAGTGACATGATGAGCAAAAGTGCAGTTTCCTGGATGAAGTAAAATGTGTCTGTGAAATACAGTCTTTGAGAGGATCCTTCCAATGAGATGGGCTTAATATTAGTAGGGCTTTTCCTGGACCTGAAGTTCAGGCCAAGGTGCCAGAGAGTTGACACTTCCAATAAAGAAACTTACTTATGCTGAGTCTTTAAAAATTGCTATGCCAGCTCCTACTACAGATAAATGGGTAACTATGAGGAAAAGTATCTCATTCCTGAAGAAATTCACTTATCAGGCACTGGGTTGGAAAGGGATGAGTAGAGAAGTTTGGAGAATGTCTTAGTTATTCAGAAATTATATCTTTGATCCATTTTTTAGAGGAAACTTTTAAATGGATGATCTATATCAATATTCTTGGACTTGGTGTAGGTGCATGACTGATTTTGAAAGTATAGATAGGATTTAAATTTCCTAATAACTTAGTACTACTCTGTAATTCACTGTGAAAAGTAAACTTCCTAATTGTCTAATTGGAGTTCTTATAAGGGCATAATATGTAACTGTGTTGCTGCCCACTTCAGTGTGGGGAAGATTCTGAGCTTTGAAATGTTTGGGACAAAACAGCATGAAAAAAATCTGAGAGAGAGCCAACTTCATAATTTTCCTTTTTTCCTTTGTTTCTGCTTGTCAAACATCTCCTTTTCCCTTGGATCTTGATTGTAGAAAGAATGTAGGCTTTTCCTGAGATTATTTAGAACATCCTGGAATCTCTACGTGGCTGTAGCTTGTAAATGGTTTTATAAAGCAATGTATGATCTTAATACTTACAAGATGTAAAGAAGATGGCAGAGCTTACTTATCTTTAGGGAAAATTATGTGCTAGGGCCCTTCAGGCAGATCAGTTTCTCCCTCCTCTTGGTGTCCAGTGAAGCAATTGAGATTTTTACATGGAGTTGCTACATGAAGTGACTGAGATGGATCTTTGAAATAGGGTTATTGATCAATTTTTCTAATTTACTTAGTGGAGTCGACATATCAGAATGTGCTTAAAAGTTTTTGATCACTGAGCAGGTTATTTTGACCAATAAAGTTAAATTAATATTTTTGAATATGATACTACCATTATGTTGCTTCAGGAATATCTGTGCAAGTTCTAGTCGTGGATTAACAGAGAGTAGTAATGAAGCACACAATTTTTTTTAAAATATTTTTCTAAGAGAATGCAATTTGTGCAATTAAATTAGTATATCCCCTGCTCAAAACCATTTTGTGCATGTGCTGTTCTTTCTACTTTGGGATGGTGTTGTGACCTGCCTCTGAGGCAGGGCAACCAGGTTTGCTAAAGAATCCCTTGGGATGGATTAAAGTTAAAAAAACTCTAAATAATCAATATAACAACAAATTTTATTAGAACTGCTTTGAAACCATAAATGGAAAACACTGTAATAGGTTGGAAAGAGGTTGTGTAGCTCTTCAGAAGTGTATGATCACTCTAAGAGAGGAAAACTGGAAAGAAAAAATTGAGAGGAGAAAAGATAAAAATAACCATCACCTGTGGCTCTGGTGACGTGTGGGTGATCCTGATCTGTGGTTCCAATACACAGTCCAAGTCTGTCAGAGGTGGAGACCTGCATAAGCATAAAAAATTTTTTATAACCCTCGTTCTTCAGTAAACACCCCAGTACCTCCTCCAGGAGGAGTTCTGGACATGTATGATCTTTCTAGAAGATCCTGGAAGTCTGGCAGTGTCAAGCAGGGGTGTGAGAGTGTAGGTTCGGGTGTGCCTGGACAAAGTTTCTGAACGAAGGTTCTGAGTAAACTTTCAGAGTTCGGCAGCTTTACAGCGGCTCATGGTGCAGGAGAGAAATTGGCATAAAAAATCCACTACCCTGCCTCTGCAGTATCTATTGCTTAACAGCAGTTTCTCCTTTAAATCTAAACTAGCTCGTTTAAGGCAAAATTTAGCCACAAGATCCAAGTGGTTCACCGCGGATGGTTGCTCGTGCACACAGAATAGGCTTGACCTCTTCCTTGAATACTGCTGATTTTGTGTCCAGTAGTGTTTGTGAACATTTTAAATAAGATCACACATACAATATCATATAAGAATTGCACATATTACAGAGTAGGTTTTAGTTCCATGTGACACACTGGGGTTTTGGGATTGTTGATTTCTACTGTCTTATTGGAGGTAATATTTTCATTTTATAAAATCATAGAATTTAAACTTCAGGAAAGTGGGCCATTTCTTCCCTTCTAGAAGTATTTAACACAATTATAATAAATTTAAATTATTTGTCTTTAACCTTTGCTAGGTGAATGTGTTTTGTCAGCATAAGAAAGGAGTTACTGTGTAATAGTAAAAACTGATTTGAAAAGTAACAAAACAAAAGTACAATGCAAAGAATCACACAGCATTTGGATATGCTTTCTTGTTGTTAGAATAACTGTGTAAAGCCGTATAGTTGACATCTTGGAAGGGTTGTCAACTGCTCAGTATCTCTGTCTTAGTGGTTCAGACTCCTTTGTGCATAGGTACATTGTGGGGCTTTTTTTATTAGGGGTTCAGCTTTGACTGAATCATATAATTAAAGAAGATCTTGTATGCTTAGACTCAATATTTAAATTTAAAGAACAAACAATTCAAAAGCATATGCATATTAAATCATAAACTAGAAATGTAGCTAAGAGCTCCCTTGCTGCGTTTATGGCAGGGTATAATTGTAACTGGCCTGTAAGTACAGCTGCTGGCTCAAACCTGCAGGTTGCTTTAAGCTAAGAATTACAGCCTCAGTGGGGAATGTGCATGGTTGTCCTGCTTTTCACAGCCATGAGTTACTGAGCAAAGACTGAAATAAAACATATGGACCTTCAATTCTACCAAGAATCGCCCTTCCTGATAAGAAAAATAGGGAATGTTTTAATGATCCAATTCAGAAGGTCTCTAGGGAGAAGCTCTTTGCACACACATATGCCTTTTCCATGAGAAAATCATTGTTTGTGAATACCAACATCTCATCTCTGTAAGGAAAGTATTTCTGAAAGTGACATTAAGATCTTCTATGGAAATGTCACTTGAAAATATGGTATTGCATTTTTATCACTATTATATATTACCTCTGTAGACAAGAATGGGAGGGGGAAAATGCTTAACAATATTTTTCTGTCTTAGACACTGTACAAGTCCCCGCAAAGATCAGGAAGTGTGATGGCAAGACGCTACCTTGGTGTTCTTCAGTGGAAAGTGCTGTAAAGCAAAATTCTGTAACAGCAATGGTAATTCAAACAAGTACTGAGCCTTTTGGAGATGATTGTGTTGAGAACAGGACTACTGAAGAATGTCTGCACAGTGGTGAGGACAAAACTGTAGATATGATAATACAGACAGGCAGGGAACACAGAACTTCAGGCTACTCCGATCAGGAGCAGAGTGACCCAGGAGGAAATGTGATGGATATATTGAATTGGGCCAGGCCTCTTCCTGCTCTGCTTTCTCCAGTACAGCTTTCACCACTGACTACTCAGGTGAGTTTCATGATGCATCTGCCTTGGCACTTAACTTGGTCTTAAAATTACTGAAGAAACAATGATTTTATATGCCTGAGCTTTTTTTTAATTTTAGTATCAGTATTAGTTATTCATGCTCTGAAAGGGTCTCTGTGTGTTTAGATCCATATGGATACCTTTTTTACCTTGTAGCATACTGCGTGTGGGAGGAAGAAAAACCATAATTTTCAGGAGTATACATGTCATGGTTTAACCCCAGTCAACAACTAAGTACCACACAGCCACTTGCTCACTTCCCCACCAGCAGCATCCTGAGGAGAATTGGAAGAGAGGAAGTGAGAAAATATGTGGGTTGAGATAAAGACAGTTGAGTAGGAAAAACTGCACGAAAGCAAAGCAGAATAAGGAATTCATTCACTCTTTCACATAAGCAGGCACATCAACAGGCCTCCATCACACATAATGGTGACTTGGAAAGATAAATGTCATTGCTCCAAACATCCCACCTTTCCTTCTTTCCCTCTTTTTATGTACTCAGCACGATGCCATAACAGTATGAGATACCTCTTTGGTCAGTTGGGGTCAGCTGTCCCAGTTGTGTTTCCTCCCAACTTCCCATGCATTCCCAGCACCCTCACCAGTGTGGCAGTAGGAGAAGCAGAAAAGGCTTTGATGCTGTGCAAGCACCACTCAGGAGTAATGAAAACATCTCTATATTATTGACACCATTTTCAGCACAAATCTAAAGCATAGCCCCACAGTAGCTACTGTAAAGAAAATAAACTATCCTAGCCAAAACCAGTACACAGTCACCTATGTCTCAAGTTGCTGTCATAATTTCCCAAGAGTGCAGACTTACAGTCCCAATTCATGTTCGGTATAAGCATAGCTTTCATAGCAAAATTCCAGAGCTTGAAAGTTAAATGCTAGTGAAATGCTCTTTTCCAGTAATCTTAGAATGCAAGTAAGTAGATAAAGAAGTCTCGTACTTTTTATAGAGATACTTTCATTTGCTGTGAAGAACAATGATGGAGAAAGTTGTAATTTTGTTTATCAGACTTAGACTCTAAAAAACACTGCATGTCAGGGCCTTAAAGGTACTTGTTTAGAGAAGTAGGTCTTAACACTGATAACAGGGTTTAGAATATTAACTTTGTTTTTTTGATTGAAGGATATGTTATTTGGAGAAGTCACAGGTTCCAGTGATGAAGAAGATGATTGCAGTACTGCTGCGGTGGAGGATATTTTACAGGAAGACCAGCCTCTGAGTTGTAACGTAATCAGCCCCAGTGATGAGTGTAACAGACAGAGCAAGTCGTGTGAGCATGGTTTTGATGCAGAAGTCTCACTTAATCTGAGTTGGAATGAAAAGAATATTCATATCAGTCCAAAGATGTCAAGCAAGGAGGAGAGAGATGCTGAAAGAAAGCAAGCTGAAGGTGCTACTTTAATTACAAACGTGGAAACTAGCAAAGATTCTTTGAAGGAGAATCCTGAGGATATGGAAACTGTAAACAGAGAACTAACTGGAGCAACAGCACGTGAATTAGAAGACATGGAAGAACAGAAAGGAGATGGTGAGGACATGTACAGTGAAGAGGGAGATTCTTCAGCAGATTTTATGTTACAAAGTTTCAAGCCTCAGAATCAGATAGAAAAATGTAGTGTGGTAGAGCAAACAGAGGAGAATGTAACCCTAATTAGAGCTGCTGATAATGAGGGTACACATGAAAAACGTGGTAAATTAGTGAAAGCAGAGAGAGATAAATTATTGGGACAGAGAGAAACTCCCGGAGAAACATCCGTTCCGCAAAATACTGCTCATTTGCTATCTGAGCAATGCATTGTTCTTCAAAGTGAAGATTCTGAGGAAAAATCTGATATGTTGATAGAAAATGAAGTGGTTGAAAATAACTCAGAAAAAGTAATCAAATTAACTAATATGGCTGGAGCTATTGAGATCTCTGCACAGTCTCAGGGCTCTAAAATAAAACATGACAGCAAAGACATTCTGGAGAAACAACATATGCAAACAAAAGATGAAGTGAACAGAGAATGTGAACCAGAGACTGTTAAAGTCTCTGGGCATTACTTACCTGTATCTGCTGTTGAAGGAATCAGAAATTTATTTTCAGTCTTTCCAAAAGATGAACAGCTCAAAATTGAGAACATGAATATAACCAGAGCTCCAACTATTGAACTAGCTATGAAAGTTAACAGAGAAAGTGTTCTAGGAGTAGCTGAATTGTCAGAGCTACTCCATAGTGCAGAAAATGTAAAATTAGTAGATATAAAGGAGGGGATATATTTACAAAGCAAACCACAACAGGAGGAAAATGGTAGTAATTTATTTCAGAAGAAGGCAGACTCGGAAAATACAGTTGCACTGCCAAAGACAGCAAACAGTATTTGTGCAGAAGGCAGTGTAGCTAAGTCTGAATCTTCTGTGTTAGATTTTACAGAAGTGAAAGGTGAAATAAAACAATCTGAAAACTTATGTAATACATTAGAATGTGGGCAGTCCAAATCTCAAAACTTTAGGGTGTTTGAATCTCAAGAGAGTGAAGTCAAAGTTAATCCAGAAGATTTTGGAGGGGAAAGCAGTGAGCTGTTAGCAAGAGGAGATACTGTTGAATCTGTCCTAGTAGAAAGTAATCCTACTTCTCAGGAACAGTTTGCAAAACCTCTGAATCAGCTGTTGATAACTGAGAACGTTAAATGTGTTGAAATAGAAGGAAAATTAAATAAACAAAGCAAGGAATTGGTGACTGAGCCTTGTTCCAGTTCATTGAAGTGGGAAAAGAATAGTGTGAAGAAGAATAATATTTCAGAGATCATCTGCCAGCCTACTTCAGAAATGGATTATAAAAGTGGCCTGGCTCTTTCTACTCAAAAGGACTTGGAGAAATACTGTATAAATAATGAGGAAACCAATTCTGTGCAAGGGGGAATTGGCTTGGAATCCAGAAGACCTCCTGATCTAAGTTTCAGTCTTCAAAAAGTTGTTGGTTTCCTCGAAACTAATTTCACAGAAAAGGCTGCTTTTTCCTGTACTTGGGAAAAGAAGGAACATACAAATTCTATTATGAGTAGTACACTTAGCTGTTCTTCAGAAAACTTAGGAGAGGGTGCTGAGATTCTGTCTACTGAAAAAGTCAACATGAGCAAAGAACTGGTCTGCCCTGAGAGAGAACATGTACACAAAAATGAAGTGGAAACTTCAGATAATGAACAACCAGTAGATAAAGAACCTCCGTCATCTGTTAAATCACAGATCATGTGTGCAGATTCTTGCAAGAAGAATACTTTTCTCCTCCAAAAGTTTGATTGTCAAGAATCAGGATGCAGGAATTCTACATGGAAGGTTAGAACAGATCCTTCTAGAACTGGTTCACTAACAGGTGGGGGAGAAAGTAAAGAACTGAATAGTTTTGAGGGTTCTGGAAAAAGTGCCATAATAAGGTGTAAAAGTGATTTTGATAGGCCAGAGCAGAGCAATGACTCTGAAGAGAAAAACTGTTCTATACAAGAAGTTAGGTATGTGAAGTGTTCTGAATGTGTTCCCATGTTCAAAAAGGAACTGAGAGCTTCCAGCAGAATTGCAGTGGATGCTCTGGAAACTGGTGCAGTTGTTGATGCTGATTACCAAGTATGTGAGCTTCATTCAATGATGCACCCAGGAAATACTTTCACAGTTAGTCACCTAAAAGCAGGCACTGTTGTGGATATGGATACACACTGTAAACCAAACAGCTCTGTAGATACTGCAAATGAGTGGTCAAATGTGGCTGGGGAGGGTTATCCTGAAGACTCAGCCTCTTGGAAAACAGAATGTATATTAGTAACCTCTGAAAATACTGAGAGTGCTAATGAACTCATGGTGGAGTCTAACATAGCTGGATGCATCAGTCACAGTGAGGAAAGTCTCTTAAAACCTGGGACATCAAAAGAAAGTCCTGTGATGCCAAATGCTTCAAAAAATAGGTTACCACTATGCAAGATGTTAAGCAGATTCTCAGAAAATTGCAGGCTGACTGTAAAAACCAGTAAATTAAATACAAGAATGTTAGCACTTGGCAGTTTCATAGAAGGAAATGATTCTGCAAAACTTCAGTCAAATGGGGAACAAAGCCTATTACATAGTACCAATATGGGGGTCTCGGTGTTTGAGGAATATAATAATAATAATCAAACTTACACTGCTTGCAACATAGGAGAAAGCAGCACTGATGTTATCATAGGTAGTGGTAGAAAAAAAATTTTACTCAAGTATTTTCCAGATTCAGCCTTCTCTTATATAAGGCACAATTGTCAAGCAGTTGGGCAGCTCTCTGAACCACAAAAGACAATATTTGAAAAGTTATGTATGGTGGAATCAGAGTCTTGTGCTCTCAAAATGAACAATAAATTGAAGTGCAAAGAGCAAGAATCCTCTGAAATCTTGACTCTTTCTACCAAGACAGCTGCCCAAGTAATGCATACCAAGCTATCAAAGAGACTGTTTCAAGGTAAAAGGAAAACAAAGACTCTCAAAGTTACTCAGCCAGTTCTTGCAAATGCTGATACTTCTGTGCCAACAAAATGCTCATCTGAGATGATAAATATAATTAGGCAAGAGATAGGTCCTCCTCTGCCCCCCTTGCTACTGCCTCTGATTGCTACTCCTCCAAAAACTGCCTGTACTGTGTCCCCAGTAATGTCTTCTACAGGTCAATCCTCTTTGCTTTCCCCTCTTGATGACCTGATATCCCCACTACGCGAAACTCCTGTTCTTCCTCTCGTGTCTCCATTAACAGATACTCCAGCAGCAAAATCTGCTCTTTTATTTTCTCCTCCCTCGCCTTCAGAAATGGCAGTAGGTAGAAGGATTCGCTCCTCACCTTTGAAATTTTGTACTTCCATTCCAAAGCATGCACTGCCTGTTCCAGGAAGATTTCCTCTCTTTGCAGCAGTCAGTGCTGGTCCAGGTGCTCCTCAGGAGAACTCTGTGAAAATATTGGACACTATGTATCCAGAGCTGTCTGCCAGGGCAAGGACGCTAAACATTCTGAAAGGCAATATTCAGCTTAACCGATGTGCTTTTTCAGACAGCCAAAATTTGCCAGGACCTGTGTCTCAAATAGGTGGATTCAAAGCAATTGCATCTACATCGACTGCTTTTGTTAAAGCTGGGAACAACTTGAAATGTGATAATAGTAAAGAAGAAGACAAAGATGTGCAAAGTCAGCAATTGTTTTTAAGGTCATCAAATCATCTGGAAAAAAGGACGCTATTGCCGGTATCTATGCCAAGAAGTGCCAAGAGACTGAAGCTGGACAGTGAACCACCAAAGATGGAGCAGAGTGATACTCCTGCAGTCACAAATACTAAAAATACCACCTCTGAAATGCAGGAGGCTTTCCATGGTAAAAGCTGTGAAATCAGTGATTCATCACACAGTTCCAATTTAGAGGAATCATTACCTGTAAAGAAGGATCCTGATTGCCAGAAAGTTTCTTTGGCATTAAAGAAAGTTGCTGAATCCTGTTTTGACTTGCTACCAATTATTAGAGGTCATGTGTATGTTGGCAATATCTCAAAAATTCCAGTAATGAGAGATGAAGAGAGAGAAGTTGTCTATGAATTTGGTATAAAAAACAAGGTAAGTAGCATAATTTAAAATTTTATGTTTAATAATCACTTCTATGCAGATGGAAAAAATAGAAGTTTGTAGTATTGGAATTCTCAGTTGTTCTGGCAATCTGCAGTGCCAAAGTGTAGCCTTGAAAGGTTATTACACATCTAAAATACACAACTGCACAAGAAATTACTGTTCAGTGGTGTCCAAGATGCAAAACTGCATTTATAAATACGTATGTTTTTCTGATGTATGCATAGACCACTTTATTTTTGCAGCACTTTTTGTTGTGCTTAGTTAACAGTTGTAGGAGTTCCTTCAAAATGACTCATTTTTTTAAAATTAAAAAATATAAACTTCAGTGTATATACAGTACTGGCATATAATTTAATTATGTGTTTATTATTCTACATCAGGTTATTAAAATTAATTTTATTGGAAAAATCTTTCCTTATTTTATTTCTCAGAACTTCCTTAGCATCAGTGTTAAAAAATTTCACTTCAGTGGCCATCTTTCTCATAGATAATTTGTAGTCTACAGCAGAGCAATTCAACAGCTGATACACGGCAGCATTTTGTCCTGATACAGTCCTTGTACATAATTAAGTTTGCCTCAGAAGCTGCTACCAAGATCTCGGGTCATCTTTGTTAGGAGTTGTCAAGTCTCCTAACTTCACAGAAGTGAGGCTGTTGTAGTTTTATGTTTCCAGGTCCAGCCAGTAGCAAGGCCAAATACATACTCTCAGCAGAGAGAAATGCACACAATATGCACCTACTCTTACTCCCTTCTCTGGCTAATCAGATTGAAATCCTGGTAGTGGAAAATACATGCATATTTGTACAGACAATATGGATTCCTCCAGTAGCTAACAGTAGGCACTCAGTATATCCAGTAGGTGACTGATGTTCTTCCCACTTGTCTCATGCACTGTCAAACTCACAGACACAGAAGCAGACACACATTCTTCCAGCAGCTGGTCCAGACCTGCATCTGGCCCTCACTCCTGGTCTTTCAGGTAGCTGGCTTAGACCTTCTAGTTTCTCCCAAAGCTAACACTCAGACTCCGCGTTGTCCATAGGTACTCAGTCTGAACAGTGTACTCTCCAGCCCCTGGCTCCTAAACCTCTCATTCTACTCCTCACTTTTAGCTCTCCCTCTAAACATCCCCAGTAAGTCATGTACAATCCCAATATTCTTTTTCCTTGCATCTCACATTGAGTTCCATGTTACTATAGGCAGCAACATCTCCTCCCCATCTCCTGCAGTGTGTACTGTGATCTGGGGAAAGACTACTGTTACCTTATTTAGTATATCTCACACCTGGACAATGGGCTGTTTCTGTGGCATCTTTGGAATAGCTAAGTCAGGGTGCTTACATTTGCTCTGATTATGTTATTTGGGTTACTCTACCTGTCATTATTTCTCTCATTCCTTCTACCTGTCATTATTCTTCTTGTTCTTTGAGGAAGATTGTTTTTAATCACATAACTAAATTTAAAGAATAGTAGCCGTATTCTTCATTTGTTTATGGCATGTTTATTTTGGGAAGTTGCCTGCTGCTCCCTCTTTTTTTTTACTGGTTGACTCTGATTTACTTTCCCGTGTTTTTACATGTATGCAAACGGTATTCTTGCAAATATGATAATAGTTCTTTTTACTTGTCATACTACTACAATGTTGTCAAGTATTCTTAAGTATATAACAATAACAATCTCTTTTGTGTCTTACAGCATTTAGCAGAGTCCTTGCTGCATGTTATTCTCAATAATCTGAAGGCTCAGAAGAGCGCCACAAATTACAATTTCAGTCAGGCTCTGTGTCGAGTCTATGCAGGAATTTGTCGACAGTTGGGAGATTTGGAAAGAGCTCGCCTTTTCTGCTACAGCCTACTTAAAGAAGGTATAGTGTGGCTTAATGGTCTCATATCTTAAATATGCTGTGTGTCTTTGCTGTAGTGTGCCAGAATGATTATGTTTATAAAAGCAAACAAATTCTGTTAAAGGGTTGTTTTCCTTTAGAACTTTTTTCTGTAATGCAGAAGTATAGACTGTTATAGAAGAAATTCCCCTTCTCACAGTTCCTCTGCATCCGTGCTGTAGTTTTGTGGTAACCTGGGCTCTTAGTTGTCTACTTATTTTTCCAAATAAATACTTCATTTAGGATCCTCTGTGCTTTAATTTTTGTCCCACCATCTCCATAATAACAATGTGATTTCTGGGAATTTGTCCTTTTAGCATATTAATATTTTCTTATTTTAATTGAGTTGGTAGTGATTAATAAAGTAAGTGTGATTTAAAAACAGGTATTGGCTTAAAATAGTGCCAGGAGCTGGACAATACCTTGATCAAAACCAGGGTATTTTTATAATATGTCCTCCTTAAAATCTTTTTTCTTCCATTATCCAAATTCTTGCTTGGTTGAGATGTTTTTTCCATTTTGGTTCCCTTCCCCTGCCTTTCCCTTCCTTCCCCCCACTTTGTTCCAGTAACAAAGGTAACACACACTATTGCAAAATTAAGGATCTATCTTAGTTTTGGAAGGACTTCACTAAGTTTGAAAATAGTGTCCTAGTATCTGTGTTTCACATTAAAATAAAATGCTAGAGCGCTGATGAACAAAGTGCTACAATTTGAGATTGTTTCAGTTATTTGCTACCTTTCATAAACATTCCTGTCTTCTTTTTTTTTTTAAATCTTAAAAAGGTTTGTGATTAATTTTGTTCTTTGTTACCATTTTTTGGGGGGTGTAATATTTTTGTTTGGGTTCTTTTTGGAATTCCTGTTTTCCTCTCTGTTTTTCTATCCTTCATGCAGTCCATTATAACTCTTATTTTTATTTCTTTCATGTTAATAGTTTTAATACTGCACCATGTTAGAAACTATTACTTGTCAGATACCTTTTCTTAGTCTAAAATAACAATTAAGCCTTTTGTTTTGCAGTATCTTACTGCTTTTTCTTCTTGTGGGCTCTTGCAAATATTAAATATTGCCCCTTTTTTCTTTTCTTTTTCTGTGTAAGATCCAAACTTTGGTAGCTAAATCCAGCCTTTTATTGGATGATTTTCTCTTCTATACATTGAATTGCATAAATTTCTGTTGTCATTGTTCTGTGGTTTTGTAGTTATCTTTTGAGTGGGAACAGATGTAAACACATCGTAAGTGCTGTTCAGGCTTTTTTAAATTTGTTAAGTTTTATTTGATTATTATGCATTTATTTTAGGGTTTTCTCTTTCATGGCATTTCACACATTCCCATCAGAATTATGCCAACACAAGCTACACAATTACCAAATTCACTATAAACAGTCACTACTACTTCTTTAGACTTACATTATCTGTTGTCTTGATGACTTGTCCAATGTTTTTTGTTCTGTTCTCCTTTTAGGTATTCTGCCTTAAGTGACTATAAAGAAAATGTTATCTTTTTGGTTATTTTTCCTTTTACCCCTCCTCTGTTCCCTCCCTTTATTTTTTTTTTTTACTTTTCTTTTTTTTATGCCCCTTGAACTCTTACTCATCATTGAGTGAATTTTGTAAGTGTTTCAAATTCCTGGGCAGGCAATTCAAGTTGCAATATGTCGATAATTCTAGTTCACCAGCAGTCTGTGTTCTAATAGAAAAAAGTTAATTCTTCACATGATGAGCAGCTTCAGAGTAGAAGGTCCATCTGAGACAATTCATTGAAGTCTAAATTCTTTATGCTCATTAAAGCTTCTTGATTTGATGTATTTTGATATGCTTTCTAGTTCTTATGATGTTTCAAAAAATGTAGAAGTTATGCTGAAGAGGGAAGGTACATTAAGCTTTTCCGATTTGTTTTTTGTATAATGTTCCAGGGATATGTATTTCAGTATAGAATTTCATGCGTGAAAGTAATATCTACTTTTTTACTCATTCCAGTGTATTTGTTATTGCTTACAATCTACACACTCATGTTTTATCTTACCTTGAAACTCTATGCTTGGTATTCAGAAGGGTTCATTGGCTTCCCATTGATGGCCTGGAACTCTGTTTTCTCTTACTGATGGTTGCCAGATACTTGCTCTGAATTATTTTAATGAATGAGGATTCTTCAATTATATGGGAGTAGCACAAATTTTTACATCTATGGAAGTACAAATACTAGCATGCATCATTCATACATGCTCACTTACAACTTGCATAATATATAATTTTTCTGACAAAGTGTGGGAAAACCACTGAGCAATATCAGATTGGAATTGTATGAAAGTTCTTTGCAGGCTTTTATATATATATATATATATATAAAAAAATTTCACAGGTGTATGGATGCAAGGTATTGGCAAGTATTGTGGATTATTTTTTTCTTTGGACTAGTTCTAGTTTGGTCCAGTGATCAGAGCACTTATTTGTGACTGGAATGTATTAGCTAGGTTGTTGGAGTGCATCTTCCAGTTTAATTTAGTCCTAAAGGAATTCAGTTTCAATTCTCCCAAGATCACTCTCCTTAGTGAACTAAAGTGCAGTAAGAAAGATGAAGGGAGAGGGACTAAAATTACGAGGGAGGTGGCTTAAGTTTTGTTGGGATTTTTCTGGTGTTTCTTGTTTGGTTTTTTCCTTGGATTTTTTTTCTTATTTTGTCTCAGGACTGAGATGTGCTAGTATAACTCCCCTTTCTTAGGCTGCAGTTGTGGTGTGACTTCTATGCCTTCCTTCCTAGTTACCTTGCTGACTGTTTTAGCTTTTAATGACTGAATATATTTTTTGTTGTTTTTAAATGTTAAAAGTTTACTTTGTTATTTCTTTTTTTCCTTAGACTTTCCAGACTCAGAAAAATTGATTTTATTTATCACAAATGTGTGGTCTGACATATTTGTCTTCCAAGGTGCAATTAACAAAGCTATGCAATTAGTTGTCAGGCAGAGTGCAAGCAATGAGACGCTGGCGTGTTTAAGTGCTTATCTCAACTGGCAACAGGTAATGTCTACTTTCATTGTCAGTATCAGCTTTTGTCTGCACTGGTCACTTTTCTGGCTGAATCAAATCAAGCAACTTTCTTTTCTAATGAAGGGTGTGAATATCCCGTGGAGACTGTACAATTGCACAGCTAATGCTGCTTCAGGCCTTTTTCCCCTAGTTGTTGTAGACCCTACTAGAATACAGTACTTTTCTTGTTTTCCCTGCTAAATACTAATCCATCTACTAAACATTAAAAGTAAAGGCTGTTTTTAAAGTTTAACTAGAGTATTGTTGGACTAGGGAATTCTTTCCATCTGTTGAACTGTGATGTTCTTTGAGATTTTTTTTTTGTTTTGCTTTGTATTGTTGCTTTTTAAAATATGTATTGGTTTTATCTTTCACAGTTCTCTGTTTAACAGGTAATACTTTATTACAGTTAATTTCAAGATGAGTGTCTCTTTTTGCAAGATAGATTGTAAATACCTGTTTATCACAAAAAAAATTAAGTTAATTGCATAAGAAATTGATGTGATCAGTACAAAAGCAGTGGTGCCAGAAGAAGGATGACCAGTGAGAGCTGACTTCAAGTCTTTGAGCTGTTAGGCAAATAATTGCATTTCTACCAGTTTTCAGCAGGTGCATATTACCATCCTGAAAAGAATATTGCAAGGAGGAAGAACTGAAATAATTGGGGGAAAATTTATATAATGTAGACAGAAAGCCAGAGGTGCTTTGCTTGTGGGGGAGTTTGTGTTACAGGCTAGGGCCACATATTTTTAAAAACTCCATATTAATGCCAGGCTTGCTTCCTAGAAGTAAAATAGTTTTGTAAATATCAAGTGAACAAAATCATACTGATTCATAGCTGTCCTGATTCTGGCCAGGACAGGGTTAATTTTTGCAGTCGCCATAAGGGGGCATGGCTAGGACCCAGAGGTAATTCTCTACCACTTTATGTAACTGCTGGGGCTGTGGGAAAGGGGAACTTTCTGGGAAAATGAGTCCCTTCCAGTTCAGCATAGTCTGGTGGAGGGAGAGGTTGGGTATTGTTTCTGTGTGAATTGTTGGCCTCTCTTTTGTACCCTCTGTCATTAATATTTGTCACTGTCACTGTTTGTTTTCTTATCTTATTGCTGTTTCCAGTAAACTGTTCTTATGTCAACTTGAGATCTTTACTTTTTGTGCCTCCAATTCTGCTCTCCATCCCACCACAGAGAAGAGGAAGGGAGAGTGGGGGAGTGACCAAGCAGTGCATGGTTTCAGTGGGAGTACTGAATTGCAGAATACCATTCCTAAACTATGACAATAGCTCAGCTATTCCCTATCCTGGAGAGCAGCAACATGCTGGTCTCCAACTGCCTTGAGGAATGCAGCTAGTCTTACTGCTGTCATCATAGCCTTTAGGTGCTTGTATGATCTTTTTTTTTTCTTTCACCTCTGAAGCCAGCCCTGAATTTAATGTGGTATCACTGAAATTAACAGCCCCCTAAACCTCCTGCTTTAGTGGAGGAATGAGTTCATTTGGCATGGATTTGTATCTGTTTTACAATTAAATCACAGTTGTGATTAGCATTAAGCTTTGGTATTCAGTTATGCTGTACTGCAGTCCCTGTCTAATGAAGAATTTGTATTCTCCCTTCTATTAGGTTACACCTTTCCATCATGCCAGTAGAGATGCACATAGGAATGTCTTAGTAAATGTTCCTAGAAATATTAATTCTTTGCACTCACACTACCTACTTTATTTATGGATCTCTGAAATATGAGAGCTCTTGCTGCTGGGGAGGACCTCAGAATTTTCTATATTGATGATAGGAGATGGCATCATCCTATCTATAAGCTCTGTTTTACTTGGGTGGAAATACAGGTAAAAGTTTCAAGTAGATTGTGTTAAGTCTGTTATAGATATAATTTTATGAGAAGATTATTCTACTTATGAAAGTAAAACTCACATGGAATGGGTATTTATTTCTTGGTCAAAGCGTGCTATTTTAGTGACTTGCAGAACTTGCAATGGCAGAACTTGCCAATTATGTGAGATTTTGTACTGAAGAGATCTACCAAACACCCACTCTGTTTATGTGATAAGCCTAGGCTTTTTTTCTTAATACTTCACATATTCAAAGAATGTTTTTAAATTTCCTTTCTTTCCCTAGCTATTTAATTAGCAGAATGGTTCCACACAGCATGTTTATTTACCTCAACTATTGAAAGTATTTGCTTACAAATTAGCCCCTAATGAAGAATAAAGAGTAACAAATTTTAAAATTATTTAGAAAGTGAATATTATTAGTCTAATCTTCTTGCACTGGAAAAACACTCTTCTTACCCTACTGCTGCACTGAGAGAAACAAAAGTCCCCACACTGTAGAAGGAGATAAGAGATTGGGTGTGAGGTCTGTGGTTTTTGTTGTTTGGGTATTTTTTTTCAAGCTCTCCTTTTAGTAAAGGCATCAGGAAAAATACCTAGTAATTGAAGTTTTTTGTTTATGTACTCTATTTGTTTGTGTTAATTCAACCCAAAAGTTGGATTTATGGTGTAAGATGTTTTGCACAGTCAGTATCAAATATATGTAAAGAGTTTGGTTCTGGGCCAGTAAGTTTTCATGCATTAAGATAATTACCCTCTAAAATTCCAGAGTTCCTCTTTAGATGCTGGTATTATGGTCTCAAACCTGCTTTTAGAAATGCAGTCAAGTACAAAAGTAGAATTTCACCTGAGTGAGAAGTATGGAGAAGATCTCAGTGAAGATGCTTGGCAGTATATATTTGCTGTTGATCTACTCTGCTCTCACCTGAAGTGGGATTGGACACATGATAATGTTATAAGGTATTGTGGCAATCAGTTGTTTCAAATGCTTTCCTGTGGTTTTTCTTTGGTTTGTTTTGGTGGTGGTTTTTTTTTTGCTTCCCAAATTTGTTATGACTTAGCGTTTAACATAATAAAATANGTATTGTGGCAATCAGTTGTTTCAAATGCTTTCCTGTGGTTTTTCTTTGGTTTGTTTTGGTGGTGGTTTTTTTTTTTGCTTCCCAAATTTGTTATGACTTAGCGTTTAACATAATAAAATATTGCATAGATACTTAGAAATGAGGATGTTTCAACCTGATGAGACCTAGATGATTGTGTTTGTGTGCCTTATTTTGAAACAGAGGGAGTGATCAATGAGGAAATGTAGGATTTTATGGTAGTGTCCCAAGAAATAAAACCCGTTAGAACTGTCCTAGTAAAGAATTGCTTTCAAAATAGCTATATAAGATTTTGAGATAAATTGTCAGTCAGTGAAGCAAAGTGATTATCTTCTTCTGAATTTGATTGTTGAATTCCCCTCCCCCCATCAGTAGAAAATGAGGGTAGAACTTCTGATACAAAAATAGCACTCCTTCAGTGCTGAAAGTGAAATATAACCATACTCATTAGTATAGTATCTTGATTTCAGTCTAACTTCAATTCTAAAATAATTATAATACTTAGATTCAATGTCTTAAATTTTCTTTGAATTTATAATCCAGGATATGGACTGTTACCATACTTAACCTTGTTTGAAAGACTTCATTTTGACACCTACATTGATCTGACAGCCTTGATTTTCTATGTAGAGGGTGCATGACTTAGTAGACATTTGTTTGTCTGTGACATAACATAATGAGTGATACTTATAATCATCGTCTTGTATAAAAGTTTCATACTTTCAGATAGGAAAGTAGTTATTTTTTGTGAAATACTTTTAAAATTAATACTAATTAGCTTCAGTGAAAAATATGTAGTATTAATTAAAGCCGTACCAAGGTGATTGTCTGTGAGTTGTGCAGGTAGTAGGTGACTAGGTCTGTTAGCATAATTTTAAGGATTAAAAAAGTCTTTGGTCCTTTTAGGTTTAAAAACAAGCATCAGGTGCTACTTGTAACACACAAACTGAATTTTCAGTCATATAAGAAACTTAGGGAACATACCAGCAAGACATTGGAAAGTAACATGATTTCATACACATCTGTGAAGTCAGTCTACCTAAAGTTAGTAATAAAACAAAGGAGTCATTTGCCTTCATTATTGTATGAATACTATAACCACATCTTCATGCAGTATCAGATTTTCAAATTCATTTGTCTTTCACAGCAAAGTGCTTTGGCCTTCTATGGATAATTGGATAAAGAAGAGAAAGGGGCATGAAACTGCTCAATCCATTCGTGATAGTGTTATAGCATTAACACTCAGGTTAATTGGTAAGTAATCTAAATTCTTGGTTGAACTTCTGCCTTGTATAACTATGTCCTTATGAAAGTGTCAGGCCTGTCTGGAAAGTAAGTTGAAGTATTTATGCATTTTGTTGGATCTTTATGCAGATATTTTCTGTTTATCAGCCTGTGGAAAGCAGGTACTTAAGTTTTGAGAGATGTTATATTGATACATGGTAACAAATAGCAATATGTTTTATGTATTTAAAATTAAATCATCTGTAGCTACATACAGAATCATAGAAATCCTAAGTTGGAAGGGACCCACTAGCATCATTGAAATCCAACACCTACCCTGCACAGGCCAGCCCCAGGAATCACACTGTATGCCTAAGCATTGTCCAAATGGTTCTTCAGCTCAGACAGGCTTGGTGCTGTGACCAGTTCCCTGAGGAACCTGTTTCAGTGCCCAACCACCCTCTGGGTGAAGAATATTTTCCTAATAGCTAACCTAAACTTCCCATTACACAGCTACATGACATATAGTTTCCAGCAAAGTGTTTAAAATAAGGTTTTATATGCAACTTAATACCATAATAAATTTAAGTTAGATTAATTTATTTGGGATCTAGGTGGCATTTGACATAAATAGATATAGTTTGAGTTTCAATAAATATTTTCAGTATACAGGCCATATGATACTGTTTGTTAAGCATAAATTGCATTCTTCCTGAGTTTTGCACTTAAAAATTGTAAACTTGTGGGAGGTTGAATCAATCTGATGAAAAATGTCTTGGGGTCTTTAGTTACACAAGGAATGGGACAGCTGTTGTTCCCAGGACAACATGGTAACAAGAATTACTTTTTTGTAGTTAAAATTTTGCATTTTCTGTTGATATTTGAACAGACAATTGGGAAGTATAAAAGCTAGGAAGGTGACTGTCTAAATAGTCAATACATAGTAACTCTTTTTCTTTCAGGTCGATTAGGACAAATAGGTTTGAAGGAAGGATGTCTTGCTGCAGTGAAGAATATTAGTTCTGTAATTGGACTGTTTGTACAACATGCAAAAGAGGAAGGTAATGTTTTTTTAGAGAAACTTGAGTGTAACATCCACAATATGAAGTTTTGCCAATGCCAGAACATAAATTAAAAGCACACACGGCAAAACAGCCTGCTTTTGCAGTTTACATTAGTGCATAGCAGGTCAAACAGTTATCGGTTTTAGTCCCTTTCTCTTACAAAGTTAATGAACTCTTAACAGTATTACCTTCTGTTTGAGACATAGAACAATTCTGAGATGGTTTCAGACACCTTGGAATTGGACTGTTTCACCTAAGAGCCTATCAGCCACATCAGAGATCACTTAAAGGGTGATCTTAACTTGAGCAGTAATAGCTGATTTTTTACCTGAGCAATTTATGCTGAAGGTTACTACTAGCAAGATTGTTGTATTGGGAGAAAGACAGTCCAAGATACTGATGAAACAAAATAAGGCAGTTAGGACAGCAGAGATCGACATTGCTAAGTTGTTTTGGATGTTAAATACACTTTGCAGTAAAGCATTGGTTGATGTTAGGGAGCTGTTTTGAACCACCGGTATAACTTCTCTTCCTTGCAATCTCAAGTTCTTTCAACTTGGTGGTGTATGGTGTAGGGTGTATGTCTGTGTTAGTTTCAGATTCTGTGTAAACCTGACTGTTTTCATAAGTCTGATTACTCTTAACTAAAATCACTAGATGCTCAACTTTTGTATGCCCTTTGAATACTGAAAAATTGCTGAATTGAGAACTGGAAAGTGCTAGTATAAAATGCTATGGAATTTGTGTGCAGGTTGTCATCTTGCTATGTTCTGGTGTTAGGCATTATGACTGTTGATGTATTTTATTTTCTGTTCTTGAATAATAATTTCTATAGATTCAAGATTCCCAAAAACATTCTTGCATGTCAAAGTTTCCATAAGCTGATTTGTGTTAACTTTTTGCAGGTGTTCCCTGGGGTGTGCAGCTGGCAGCTGTATATTCACTATGTGACTTGGGTTCAAGCAATCCAGAAGGTATTGTTGAGGCCCTCCATGCTTGGAGAGCAAAAGCTCTTAACAACATCCCTTCTGCTGTCACAAATGGCATAGCTGAAATCACTTCTCTGTGTGAAACAGAGCTAAACTAAAATGCAGGGAAGTGGACTGATCCAAAGTGCCTTACCAATTAAGAAGTAGTTGGTTCCAGTTAAAAACCATACAAAGTGCTGTGTCTTCTTGTATTTCATGTTTTTATCAGAATGTCTGATAATGCAAAGCAAGCTCAAGTGTTTTATTTGGCTCTTCTGCTTGAGGAAAGAGTTTTTAAAAAACAAATTAAAATACTTGCTTTACCTAGTAACTGATTAGTGATCCAAAAACCTGTGCATCTTCAGCTCCTGAGATATTTCTGGTTTGATGGCAATAAAAATCAGTAATAGTTTTCATTCTTTTACCTACATTAATTTGGAGTATGGGGTATTTGACAGAATATTCAGCCTGTCTTGAAAACCTGGCTCTATTATTTTGTACCATTTTTATAAAGCAAACATTCAGATAGCTGAACATTCCCCAGATGCTGCTTTATTTTGCTTGGGTTGTCTCATAAACTTAATTTAAAATACTTGTGAAAAACAGGTAGGAATTGACATTTTGTGTATTCATCATCTGTAGAGTAACAGAGATATTAAATCTCTGAACTTGTATATATGGTGTATTCTGATGTGTCTCACATTTGATATTGTTCCACTTGGGGAATTTTGTGTATGTAAATAGAGAGCTGGTTGAAAAAAAATTCATGTTTCTAATGATAGCTTCACTAGACTCTGTTTTTGTATCTTTCATAATAAAAGAGACAAACACCATTGTGTTCTTGTTGATCTTTTTAAATAACACAGAATTAACTGTGTTTCTAGCTTATATAAATACTATTTTGGGGGGCAGCAGGAAATTACCTGTTGAGGTAATTTAACTGAATGAATTGCACATAACACTACAGTTCTGGACACTGGAAAGAGGGTATATTGAAAACTTCTATTTTCACTCTGTGATTGTGCCCATATGAAGGGGTGAGCATTGTTAATGCAGATTCTTATTGTAATGGGACCTAGATTCTGACAGAGTTTTGTGGTGCTGATATGCATTATGATTTTTGTGCCTCTTCAAAGTATGATTACCAGTGCAGTCTCCTAGCCCTCTGAGAGTTGCTTTCCTCTGAGGTAAAACCTGTGTGGAGCAAAGTGGCCATTGATATAAGTTGCAGCTGTAGCTGCTAGCACTCTGGACATCAAATTGACCTAAGTGAGTTTACCACCGACAACTAGGTCAATGAAAAATAATCTAGTAGTATTGGTGATACCTATGCACAACAGGCACTGCTACAGATGTCTACCCTGAAGGCTTCCAGTGGGGATTCATATAAATTAATTTGCCTCAGGCTGAAGCTGTATGATGTCTGGGACACTGGGCATGTTGGTGATTGTGAAAGCTTTGGGGATTTTATGTGTAGCCTTCACTTACCTTTCTTGCATTAAAATGAGCACAGAATATCTGAAGTGGAAGAAAGACAAAAGAAAGCACAGGCTGACAATAAAAGTATTGATCGTAAATCTGAACACTAAAGGAAATGGGAAACAGAACAAATAAAGGAAAACAAAGAAAGGAACAAAGTGAGAAAAGGATAACAGATGTTTCAGTGCAAAAATATTGCAACCCAAAAATCTTAACAGCAAATAGAAAAACCTATTTCCTTTAGAATTTTTATAAAACAGTGATGTTTGAAGTATATGAGATTCACAGGGGAAATATCAGCATTTTCCAAGACCAAAAATCTACAGCTATACTAATTGGGAACCAAATTTAAAAAAAAAAAATCCAACCTACCCTCAAAACCATTTTCATCAGAAATATTCTGTTCTGCTTATGTAACTGTAAGAAAAATTTGTGTGTACTGAAAACATGAACCTGGTTTTAATTCTGTATTCTTCTGTACTGCCCAATCAAACGGCATTGGAGTAAGTAAAATTAGAATAATTAATACCTGAAAGTGTTTGCTTCTTTTAAATACTAATCACTCATAAAAAAATACTTGTAACTCCCCCACACAGTGTCAAATTCACCGTATTTAACGAGCTGTGAAATGCTGATATCCATAAATACATAAAGTATAGTGATTTTCAGTATATGGAATGCTTTATGCATTTCAGTATGTGTTCCAAATACTAAAATCCTATTTTGTTTAAAATAGTCTATTAAAATTGGGATTTTCAGGTTTCTATCATAATTTGCAGATTTTTGCTTTTTTGTGTTCTTACACAAATATTCAGCATGTGGGCTGTCCAAAACTATGCGTATCAGGAAATGTTCAGGTTTTCATTTTCTCCATGCCTTCTCATATTCCTAAACTAAGACATGAAAAGCTGTCTTAACTGCTAACAAAGTAATATTAACAGTCTAGGGCTAGACGAAATGCTAGCAGTCAAAATTGATGTCAGGTTAAAATACTCAGCTCTAGCAGTTTTCCTGACTCAAACACAGGAGACAGTAAACATCTATAACAGTTTATTTATAAGGGTAATTCTGGCTATAGGCTTTTGACTTCATAGCTGTATTATTTGGTATTTGAAGAATCCCTGATATGTATTTACTCCAGGAAAAGAAACTTGTTGTAAATATTGGAGAGCAGTGTAACTTTATGTAGACAAACAACAAACAGGATGCTGGAATATTGTTCTAGGAAAAATTTTATTTATCAATTTTGTCTAGTTGCCTTCATACTAAAAGTTATTTTGGGAGTGGCTGTATCCCAACATGCTATACTGGCAGAATTATTCAATTGTTTACTCAGTCATTCCTTGCTGGAATAAAATTTTTGACATACATAACTTTTATTAAACTTAGTTTCTTTGAGCTAGGCTACCTGTTAGACCACTAGGGTATTTTCCAGGATCATTCTGCTTCTCTAGGTATAGTAGCAAATCTTTTCCAGTGTGAATTATTTCTTTGTCCTCACAAAAGAAAAAAGGGTGAACTCTAGACTACTTAAGATTAAGCTCTAGTTATTTTATCAAACTCTGAAACTGATGTATGGTCTTCCCTAGCTTCTACTTTCACCTGCCTGTTTAGAACAAAAAGGATTTCTGAACTGGACACTATAATAAGACCAAAGCAGTTACAAGTTTTCCAGTGTGAAATTACTAATGAAATTACACACTTTACTCTGTTTTAATTGATGAAACTGCATGTATGAGTGGAAACCAAATCAAGAAAACCTGAAAATTTGTTATAAAGGAGCTGAAATTAGGTGGTTAAACACTTTGGAGTATCACCATTTAGCTTACATTCTTCCCACTATGCCTAATTTTTCACTTCAGGAAAAGTCACAGACTACTCTGAAAAGACGGACAAATTAGCAAGAAGGATTTCTTCAGAGACAGGCTTTGTAATAACACTGTTACTGGTCTGAATAGGCTGAAGTCTTAATTTGCAAAATTCTGAACTTTTAACTGTTCAGGAGTTTGTAAATCCATGAAATGTTCATGATTTTAGGTGTTCTGAGCCCACCTATTACACTCAATTTAATACAACTCACTTTATGAAATTAATTTTTGGACTATTTCAGTTGAAATTTTGAAAAAACCATTCTGAAGCTTAATGAAACATAGCTAGTGGGAGTTAGAAAGAAAATAAGGGATATATTTATGCAAATGGACTGGGTTTGATTATTTTGAATTTTAGTCTCAGATGGCTCAAATTCCTTCAGCTGCTACATCACCCTAGAGATGTCTAAATGTCTGCTACTGAAAATGGCCTGTGTTTTCTAAATAAAACCTGCATCTTGTTGCTGTGCTTTGACTAAAACAGAATGAATTCTGACACGGTTTAAGCATCAAGTAGGAGAAAGCCCAGTATTTGGCACAGCTTGCATTCTTGGGCTTCACATAGAGTCACAAGCCTGTCTACAGCAAGCTTTTGATGATGGTGGATTCATTATTGAATGCACAGGCAGTAACCTCTGGGTTTTGTTTAGGGGTGTTTTTTTAATCATGGCTAGGGGCAAATTGCTCACTGCTTGTATGCTTCAATATTGGTAGTCAGCTTCATAACTGCTAGAATATTGGCCCAAAAGCAAGTCTTGGCTGCAGATATGATCTCTGCATATGTTAAAAAAATTATGGGTCTCTTTGGCCCTCCATATACACCTTCTTTTCAATAAATGTGAGCAAAAATAGAGACAGATGCCTCTTTGGTGATCAGCATGTCTGTAGAGCTGGCATATTATTTTCTCATTTGGTACGTTTTCTCTGCAAGCTGGTAGGATTTCCCACTAGAGGATCTACTCACTTTATCTGATCCACTCACTTTAATATTAAACCCAAAAAGTGAAACAGCATGTAAGCAGCATATAAACAAGGTCCATGAATTGAAAATGAATGTGAGTTACTTAGCCATGAAGATACAAAGAAGAGCAACCACTTCCTCCCTAAGAATTCTGAAGGGAATTTCATTTAAACAAAATACACATAATTTGTTTTAGGTAAAATTATTTTATTTAACTCAAAACATATAGCCAAAACAACTTCAATTCCAGTTTTGTGTAGGTGATGATAGAAAATAATGCTTGAAATTCTCACTGCACGTCATGTTTTATTCTTAATTTCTTTTTCAATTTTCATGTTTTTCAATATATAAATCACTATCCTTTCTTTTTAATTTGTGATGCATTGCAATGGATCCATTAACCATATAATTTAAAAATGTGTTACAGGCTGTATTTTGAATCTGATTGTTTTGTGGCCTGTGTTAGGCTTATGTTGTAGTATACTGATTTCTTGTCCAAAGCACCATTTAACATGGGTGTTTTCACTAATAACTTTGAAACAGTGTATGAGAAAGGTGTGTTTCACTAAATGTACAATTTCAAGTTAAGAACACTGATTAACCTTAACATCTGGATATAAATTATGGTCAGTTTAAATTCATTTATGTAAAAATACTGAAGTTTCCCATAATAGCCAAAAAAACCCCTTAAAACTATTTTACTACCTCTTCAGTCCAGTGATACAGACCTGTTCAGAACTGAGCTTTGGCAGACTGGGATCAGATCACAGAAACTTTTCAAGACAAATGATCAATTACAATAATACTCACTCATAGATCAAATTAATGTGGAAAGAACTTAATAGTACAGTTAAAACTGTTATACTGAGAAAGTGCCTTTCTAGTACCTGTTCATTTTCTGTGGTGATATGCTCAGTGTCCCTTGGGTTCTCAAAGCTGACATTCTCAGACTGTTATTTCACTTCCTTTGTCTCTCCATCAAGCAACCTAAGCAGTGTGAATCCCTTCTTCCCTAAACAGGGGTGCTTTAAAGTTATTTAGATGGGCTTAAAAACATAGAACTCATGATTTCAAATGCATGTATGATCCATTTATTATGCAAACAACTAATAGAAAAATTGGAAAAAATACATTAACCAAGCAAATACTGCAGAAGAAATTGGCTTTGATCACAACAATAATTTGTGGCAGCAGGACTCACTAGGCCTAGAAGTTGACCATGGATACAGCAGTGTCACAAGCAAGAGGGTGACAGGCTGAGAAGATCCACAGACAGCACAGAGGTTCTGAGTTATTAGGAGAAGAGGGGTATAACTGCTGTGATAGTTTCCTACTCTGTCAGTGCTGCTCTGCCATATCAAGGCTCCTTCACAAAGCTGTTTATATCTGTGTCAATGTGATATACCCTAGCACTTTTGTTTTAAGCCAATATGGATAGAGAACTGAACCTCTGTCAGTCTCCCTTCTCTCCTACGGCTGTAGTAATAAGTGGCTCCTGCCTGGCCTGAATCCCCAAAGCAGAGCCTGTCTTCCTTCCACAACACCTGTTAGTCAACTGTGATGACAGCACAGAGCAATATAAAGACTTTTTTTTTCTTTTTTTTTTCAGATTTCTGGGTTTATATGTAGCATATAGTAATTTATTTGTGATGCCCATCTTGGTTATTAATTCCCTGTTCTTTATTATTTAGGGAAAGTGATGGAAAATGTTTGTATGCATAAAGTCTGTCTTCTCATTGTGGCTTAACCTTCAGAGGTTACAAAGCATTGTAAACAACAGACCATATCTAGACAAGCCAGAGAACAAACTTCTGTCCAGCTTTCTCAGGAAACCATAGTCAAAGGCAGAAAAAGCAAATGATGTGGATCTCTTAAGCCTTTTGAAATCCACATGTATCAAGATGCCACAAGTTGAAAGGGATTAGATCAACCTTCCACAAACCCCACTTAACCTTCATATAGCAATCATTTATCTAAAAGCAGTCTGCAACTATGTCTGTGAAAGATGGAAAGTGTGTTGAACTGCAAAGTGTAATGTGAGGGATTTCACACCTCAGGGCTTTATCTTCTGCAGCCACATTTTACAAAATAAAAGGCTAGCAGAGCAATATTTAATGGAAAAGCTGGAGTTAATTCTTTTAGGTATAAATTATTGTCCAAGTCTAAAACTAAGACTGGACCTATCTCCACCTAAGCTCTATCAGGAGTTTAGAAAGCAAGTGGGTGTACTCTCAACTTTGTGACTCAACAGGACAGTCTTCCTTACTCTTTTTCATCTTTGGTCTCTGTGTAAATCATTCTAAAATTATTCGATTTTTCTTTGTATGTTTCATCCATGATAGAGTAAAACTTGTCATTGAACTTTACATCACACTTTCATAAATGTATATTAACGCCACTTTGGCTAATACCTTTGATGATGATTCTTTAAGTGACTCTAAACCACAAATTTGCGACAAATTGCCATAGTTGGCAGGATCCTAGAGCAGAATTTGTGACACCCTGCTGCACTGGTTTCTCTAGGAAAATCTTCAGCTTATTTCTACAAAATTGACAAGGCCTGAGAGCAATACATCCAGAGAATAACCCTGCCAGAAAGTGTTGCTGTATCTGTGACTATACAGACCCAAGGTTATTTCTTTTAATTTTCTTCGTAATAACTGTATTGAAAGAGAGTATCAAGGCACGTGAGCAGTATCCCAATAGTATTTCAAAATCAAATGCAAGAGAGGCAATTTAGCTCATCTGGGAATTTGCAGTGTGACAAGAGAACACCAGACAATCCCAACAGACCAAAAAGAACAACTCTAGAAAACTGTCTCTGCAAATGCTGTACTTTTGAAGGCCTAAAAGAAGCAAAATCATAAAGGCAAAGGACATCGTCTTCTGTAGGAAACACAGATGCTGCACACTGACAGGTAAAGCAAAGTTTTCCTTTACTTTGTATTTCCTTGAACTATTCCAACCTTCGCCTAAACCCCTGTGCACCATGCACTAAGCTGGGAGCCCGACTACATGACGTGCCCGGTCAGACAGAAAATGTCTTTCTCAAAACACTTTCGGTTGCCCAGCCCTTTCTAGGTGGCCTGGCTAACGATGGGGCAGTGAAAGGCCCCTCAGAAAGTTCTGCTGGCACCACTTTCTAACAGGACAGTTGCTTTCCTTCCTCACCACCGCGTCATGTGCGGCAGCGTCGGGGCTTGGCCCCTGCCAGGGGCTGATGGAGTTTGCTCTAAGGGCCCCCTTGGATTTGAAGAAGAAAATTCCTCGACACATCAGGGCTGGGACCCACACAGATGAATTTTCACATATGTTCTGAGGGTGCCGAGACGCTTTACTTCGAACCAAGTTTTTCAACCCTGATTGCGAGGAGCGCTAGCACAGCGGAAGGAAGCCTGCCGGGGCCCGCCTGTGCCAGACCCTGCCCGAGCCTGCCGCGCATGCGGGGAGCGGCGGCAATGGCCGCTGCCGGCGCGGAGCTGTTCGGCGGGAGGCCTCTGCCTCCCTGAGCGCCTTCTGTGGCAGCCAGCGAGGGGGCGGAAGGGCCCGCGCCGCCATGCGATTTCGGGCTAAGATCGTGGATCTCGCCTGCCTCAACCACTTCAGCCGTGAGTATGCCGGGGCAGGCTGAAGGGCGGCAGTGCCTCTCCGAGCGGCTGGGGACTGTTTTCCCGGGCAGAGGAGAGAAGAAGGGAGGTGAGGACCGGAGGCCTTTCGTGGGAGGAGGTGGCATGGGGCGCTTTCCTCCGCCCCGAGGTGTTTAGGAGGTTGCGCAGCAGCACGAGCTGCGTTTTTGGAGGCTGAAGGTTTTTTCACTGTCCCGCGGAGACCGGGGGTGTGGAGCGATCACCGCTGTAACGTCCCCCTCCCTCCCTCCCTCCCTCCGGCAGGTATAATTAACACAATCGCCAAGTTAGCCAAGACCTGCATCCTGCGCCTTACTGTCTGCAAGCTGTATTTCATCCTCTCGGATAAAGTAGCAAATGGAGGCGCCAGTATGTGGTGTGAGCTGTGCCAGGTGAGCCCAGGGAAGTTCATGAACCGTGTGTTGTTGAAAACCAGAGCCTGCAGTTGGGTTTGATGTACGAGGTGTTTCCTGAAGCCCTCACCTGAGATGTGCCAGGTCTCTCAAGGTTTGTCTGGTTGCACAGGTGTTTCAGGTTGGATATTCCCTTTACCTTGATTGTCACTTCAGTGTAAAGCTTCAGTGTCTGCTGGCCCACATAGGCCTGCCCAAAACTGGAAATGGAAAAGCATAACTCACTGTCTTAATGATTCATTAGGTGCTAGGGGAGGAAATTAATAGGTTTAGCGTGAAGTAAAGAGCCTTCATGCTTATGCAGCCTGTTTTGATTCCTCAGGTGATTCCGGGCAGAGGAAAGTTTCTGTTGTATACATACTGTTCTAAACTTAAGGTCTGGTAAATAAAATTTGCTTCTCTTGTTTGCTTTATTTCCCAACTTTCAAAAATTGTAGGGGAATTTCTTCGATGAATTTCAGATGGAAGGAGTAGCTGCAGAGCACAATGAAATCTATTTAGAGTTGGTGCCTGAGAACCTGTCAAGAGCTTTAAAAACTGCCCAGAATGCTAAGGCAGTGAAGATCAAGTTGACTAATAAACATTGTCCCTGTCTCAGAGTTGCTGTGGAGCTAGTAAGTACAACCTTGCTTTCATGTTCATTATTAAGAAAAAGTTCTTAAAAAGTTAGTGCTTCTCTTAAGATCAAAGGGTAGTCTTTGATATCATTCTGGAAAACCAAAGAAACATTGTGCCATTTTCCATTTCACAAGCCTTTCTTGCCATCATGGTTGGTAGCACACAGAACCAGGTTTGTATTTTCCAAAAGGCAAGGAGGAGGTGGAGGAAGAAAGAAAGCTATGTTATTGAAACAACTTTTCCTAATGCCTGCTTTTCTCCATTCCTTCATTCTCTATATCTTCTGTGCATTATTTCAACTCGTTGAAGTCATTAGGTGAAGGAGGTTTCAGTGTACTGTTTGGGTCTGTTTTGCCTTTGATTTTTCTGGTATTGTATGCTGACTTCTGATTCTTTTGTTGTTGTTGCTAACTCCACTGATTCATCTCTTCAGCTCTAAGAATAGCTTATAGATACTCTGACTGATACCTCACAAGCTCTTTCTCGTGCAGAAGGGATGCCCACTTAAAAGTATATTGATAGGAACCTAGGGAAAACTGGAACTGGGTGTCTGGGGCATGTAGTTATAGCATTTCCCAGAATGGGTCTGAAAATTTTAAATTTAGAATTCCAGTCTTGTATTTAACTGCGAGAGCATCCTCTTTTTCCCTCAAGCCATCCTTATCAAGCAGCAGTAGGATTGTGACACATGACATTCCTGTGGGAGTTATTCCCAGAAGAATGTGGAATGACTTCAGAGAGCCCAGTGTGCCAGACTTTGATGTAAGCCTCTGTTTTTATATTCCTTACTGAAGGGGGAGTTTGCAAGTGGAGTGGTATTGCTACAAAGTATACTACTGGTGGGATTTGGGAAGGAGTTGAAAGAGGGAAGACTGGAGGCTACAGTTTTGGAGGGGTATGAAACATGGCTTCTATCTTGACAGGAGTCCAGAACTTATGAAAACAGAGCAGGTGATTGCCAGTTGTTTCTGTGATGTTCACAGTGGAGGAAGCGAGGAGAAAAGGACTTGCATGGCTTTAGTCTGGAGCACCTCTAAACAACATAGGTTTAGACTTTCAGCTGTTTAGGTGCCAAATGGCCCACATAATCTGTTCTTTCTGAAGTTCTTGGCCTGTCTGGCAGAGTTAAACATACATATGTTTCCTCCTGATTTTTATATATCCTCTCAATATCCTTTTTGACTTTTAGCAGAGTTGCAAGCAAAGGTCCTTGTGCGAATCTGCCCCTGTTTGAGGTTATGGATGTCTGTTACCTCTATAGCTAAGAATATTTAAATTCCAAAGACATACAAGAAGAAACTTGAAGCATTTTATTCTGTTATTTCAGATTTACACTGCTGCAGTTCCAGAAATTACTGCAGTATCACGGGAGTCTTTTTCTTTCCTTTTTAGCTATAGCAATTAACTACTTAGTAACACATGTAGGTTCATCTGAGAGTCTGATCTGCAAAAACGTGCCACTGCTTTGTTTTAAGCACTGACTTGGAATATTATGTCTGAAACAATTGCTAGAATAATGGTCTGTTGGTGTAATGGGAAGGAGTTCCTCTGTTCCTAAGACAATTGCTGATTTCGGATAGATATTGTGCACCCTGCAAGCCATGGATAATTCAGTCCTAACTAAGATAGAATTGAAAGTAGAAATAAATGTGTCCCAATCACATCTGAAATACTTGTGCAAATGCAGTTCTTTTGTCTTTCTAGGTCAGTATTTACCTACCAGTGCTGAAAACAATGAAGAATGTTGTGGAAAGAATGAAGAATCTCAGCAATTTCATTGTAAGTTGCTGCACTTCAAGCATGTATGCTGCAGATGTTATTTAATCAGGGACATTATGTGTTTCCCTGTTGCTTGAACTGGTGCTGCCACGTTATCTTATTTTGCAATGAATTAGACATTGAAATCAAGGCACCTGAAGCCTTTGTAAAGATTGAAAAGAATGATTGAATTTATTTTAGTATTTGCACTGAAGAGCTTTTCCTCAGCTCCTCAGAAAATGATGCTCTTTGGACTGAATCCGTGAAAGGACGTGGCATTGTGTTGCTACAAGCCACTCTTTATAGCTAGTAAGAAATTACAGTCCTTCAGGAAGCTAGCTGGAGGCTTTCCAGGTGATTTCATTAAGGAAATGCCTGTTGTGTGAGTGTTGTGTTTGGTGTCTGTGAATGAACCTTAGGTAAACTTAACACAGGATTTAAAGGGAATTCTGTTAATAGCCCTGGGATGTCAGACTGTGCTTTAGACTGACATGTTTGGTTTGCAGTCTTCCCTAGATTTCTGAATGCTGGTGGGTCTTTTAATTGAAAGAAGCCTTCTGAGGTTGGACAGAAAATGGCTTTGGTTTTTTATTTAGTTGGTTTTACTTACAGTCACCAGAATTGACTGACATTAAAGTTAGTAATTGTAGAGCTTTGGAATAGTTAGGGTTTGATGCAGTTCATACCATTTCTGACAAACAGGAAATTTTCTGTTAACTGAGAGTCCTGAAATTGGAGCAGTCTCAGTTTTTCAAGATTTGGAAGAGTTGAGAGATTACCTGAATTTCTGGCAGTTTTGCAAATGTCAGTCATCCTGCAAATACACATCAAACTCTTTGTCAGTCTTTTTGGGGGCTTTGTTTTGCTTTCTTTCCTTCTCCCATGTCCTTGGTGAATATGCTTTTGCAAAATTAAGCACAGTGCTTTTATTTCTAGAGCTGAGGATCTTTTCTCACCTGGGATAGCTCTGTGATGGGATTGAACTTTACTGAGTGCCTTGCTTTCATGCTGTTAAAGAACAAAACCATCAAGTGTCACATATAATTATTTTTGCTAGATGCATCCTGGTAATAAAACTTGTCAATATCAGTGCTGCAAAATGGGCTTAGAAACAATTTCTGATAGGACTTGTCCATCGTTTGGGAGCTTGCCATCTTCATTCCATACAACATTCTGGTTGCAATACAAGTCTTTTTTTTAATTACTGAGAATTCATCTAATCACAGAAATGAAGTGCATGGTTGTGCTTTTGGAATCCTCTGATCTGCTTGGGATTTGTGTAGGACCATATATAGTCTCCTTCAAATTCCTCCTTCCAGGTTACAGGATGCAATTTGAAAGCTTTAGCACTCTCAGGATTTCTATCAGTTCAAAATCCTTTTTGGAGTTACTGATCTGATGCAGCTGTTGTCTGTTTTAAAGTCTTGAAAGCAGCACTCTCAGCTCTTGGTGCATCCCATTTTCTGTGTGTGTCATATAGACTGTGTAGGTGCCGTTCTATGTATTGAATAACTTTATGGAAATTCAGGAATCTTTGCATTTCTCCAGCTTGAGTCTCTTATTTCTGAAGCCTTTTCCTCAGCACATGAACTTCCCAAAGCTAATACTTGTTCTAAAAGTACTGGAGAGCAATTACATTTCTTTCTTTTCATAATTTCTGGAAGTTTGGTCTAGGGTAATTCACACAGGAATGATGGGAAATGCATTTTATAGCTGTACATTTGAATGTTCAAACCATGTTCAGAAAATATGGCTGACCTGCTTATATTGTGGTTGAAAGCTTATATTTGAACAAAACAGCTGTATTCTTCTGTAATTCTGCAGTGTGAAAGTGGGTTGCCTAAAATTGAGATTGATTGCAGGTGATTGAAGCAAACTTGAGTGGAGAAATGAACTTGAAAATAGAAACTGACTTAGTATCTGTAACAACACATTTTAAAGACCTGGGAAATCCTCCCTGGGGTAAGTTTCTGTGTTTCTTACATCTTGTGTTTGTGTTGCTTGTAACAGTACTTACCTTTTATTCTTCAGAAAACAGCATCAAGTACTTTGAAGTCTTCAAATGAAATCTTAAAAGAAAAAGTGACCAACGGTGTGGCTGTTTCATGTTTTGGGGGTGGTGGTGGAAATAATGGAAACTCTTCCATTATTCTTGACAGCTTGGTAGGAAAATTGGGATTTCTTTTCCTTGCACTGCTGTTTCTAAAAAAAAAGCCATTTAAGTTCCAGCGCTTCAGCAGTTTTCAGGTGTGTCCTTACAGGTGTTGAAACTACTTCTTATGTTTGGACTTAGTGTTGTGTCCTTATGCTTGTAGCGTCAGAGGATGGATGTCAAAGTTCTGCTCAAGGCAGAGATCTGGAAAGTATGGTTGAGGTGTGCATAGACATCAAGAAGCTGCAGCAGCTGCTTGCTGGACAGCAGGTCAATCCTACAAAAGCATTGTGCAGTAAGTTCAACAGCTCTGCTTACAAACTCCAGTTAAGTGGGGATGTTTGCCGTACTTAGTCTCAGCAGGTTACCGTATCTTCTGTTTTGTCTGTCTGAAATGCAACTATTTTTACTGAATCCAAGGACTTCTAATATTTATATTTTTAGGCAGTAAGATTCAGGTCCTAGGCATTTGGGGAACAAAAAATAAGTCAGGTCCTTTTATAAGTATCAAGCTGAATACTCAGACTCACTAATCATGTGTGTTGTCTTGTTGTCTTTGTTTTAAAGTTATTAATTTTTATTATTATTTTGATATACAATTTTTTGAAAGTCTTAAAGCCTCTAGCATCTAGCCGAGAAATTGGAATTTACTGGCATGGTTTTTTGGTTGGTTTTTTCCCTTTAGATCCCTTCTTACACTGATTCTAATACTAAAATGCGTTTTATACAGCTAGTGTTTCTAGCCAATATTTTAGGAAATAAACAATATTTCCTTTCTAGCAGAAGCCTATGCAGGAGTTTGTATCCTGTTTTTATAACTCTGTGTTCTTTTCCTGAGAACATCTGTTTGTTGTGGTTTAGTGCAGATGCTAAGAATTTCCCAAGGAAGATTTAAATAATGGGTATAGCATTATAAACCTGTACACTGTATATTTACTTTTTCGTATCAACTTTCATAGTTAATGCTTCACAGACCCTCAAGGATTTAAATTGTCTAGTTATCCTTCTACCAGAAATGGTAGAAGCATTGTATTCCTATCGTGGCATCTTTAAAAGATGTAGTTTTTAAGTATTTTTCCTACTTCAAGCTGGATTTGTGTTTTAATTTTCTTTTTCTCTTTACAGATATTGTACGTAAAAGAATTGTCCACTTCATCTTGCTCCATGAGGAGGTTTCACTTCAGTATTTTATTCCAGCAGTTGCCTGAGTGTTTTGGAATCTTGGTCATTTTCCAGCCTGAGACCTCTTTCATGAAGTCTGAAATCTTTCCTGAGTTGCTGGTGTATTTTGATGTGAGACACTGTTAGATGCAGCCACGAGATGGACATTGTTTCAATATTTATGAAAGTATTCAAAATACCTCTTAGTCCAGAAAGCCAGTTTGGTGAACAGATATATGCTATGAAAGACACAACGTTGGGGAGCGTTGGCATATCTTAGTCTTAGGAGGAGCAAAACTGAAATTTGAGTGTGCTTTTGGGGTGCTTTGAGTTGTGGGTAAGGCAATGAAGAACTTCAGTCTCTTCAAAAAACTAAAGGTAAAATTCACCTCTGGAGCTGGTGCTGTGTGTATTCAGTATTGAGCAATGCAATCCAAGTTGAGGGATCTCTGAGCAATCTATCATACCTCCATGAAGCCGGAGAGTCCTCTGGAAGGTTGCCAGATTGGTATTTGCCTGAGCAAGTATGCACAGCCTGCCTGAAGTGGTATGGAATTGAATTCTGTTCCAGTAGAAATCTTTTGATTGTACTTGCTCCAGCATACCTCAGTAGCTCTGTTTGTGCTTACTCTTTAACTCTTGGCCTCAGAGGATGAGCAAAACAGTCTGAGTTACTTTGTTAATGTGGGCAGTGAAAATCACTATGTACAGAATTAAGTATCATATGCGGACATGTGTGAGCACAGCAGTTGGCGTGAAATAAAGAACAAGTTATCTTGGATAAAATGGATCACATTTTTTCCCCTTTCCAGATAGAAAACATTGTTCAACCTGTGTTGTCACAGTATCAGACATCATGAGGTTGAATCTAGTCTCTCAAGCCAAGCGGCCAAGAACCTGACTAAACTTCACTCATGGGAGTGTTGCCCCTGCTTCTACCTCGTGGTTATTTTCTGAGGTCTTTTCCTCCTTATTCCATGTGTGATTTATTTGTTATCCTGGCATGTTCCATATGGTCTTTGTTTTAGAAGTAGTGATTGAGTCTATGCTGCCAAACGAGACAGGGAGTTTCTTCTAGAAGGTAGCTCGTCATGGTCAGAAGTGTTAGGTTTTCAGGTTTGTTTTTTGTTTTTTTTTCCAAGGGGCATTGATGTTAAGGGAGCAATGAATATTTTGTTCACAAGGATGCAAACGGTCAAGAGAAGGCTGAAGGAGAGGCAGTGGCAATGAGAAGACAGAATAGGCTTGCAGTGATGAGTGTATTGATTGACTGTGGTTATAGGCCTTTCTGCCTACTCCCTCTTTTGTTCCTTCCTGCTCTCCCTTGCTCTGCACGTTGTCATATTTCCATCCACTACCTCCAGCATGCTGAGGTTTGCATCTTTATTGTTTGCAAAGTCCCATTTTTCCTATGTTGTGAGTTGACCTTGGTAAGCAGCCGCTCACTCACATCTGGTGGGAGGGGGGAGAGAATTGGAAGGGTAAAAGTGAAAAAGCTCATGGGTTGAGATAAAGACAGTTTAATAGGCTAAGCAAAATACAGAATTCATTCACTACTTCTCATGAGCATACGTATTTAACCATTCCCAGGAAAGCAGGGCTCCATCATGCATAACATTTATTTGGGAACACAGACTGCGTAACTCCAAATGCCCTTTTCTTCCTTTTCTCTGAGGTGCACGCAATGCTACATGATACGAATATACCTCTGGTCAGTTGGGGTCAGCTGTCCCAGCTGTGTCCCTACTAATTTCTTGTGTACCCCCAGCCTATTTGCTGATGGGGCAATGTGAGAGTAATGCCTTGATGCTGTGTAAGTTCTGCTCAGCAATGACAAAAACAACCCTGTGTTATCTACACTGTTTTGGTCACAAATCCAGAACATAGCACCATATGAGCTACTATGAAGAAAATTAGTTATATCACAGCCAAAACAAACGTAGCCTGTTGTTTCTTGATAGCCCAGCAATTAGTGTGAATGACCAGATATTTTTGGTTCTTTTTTATCTTGTTACTCTGTTTGTTAATGCTAATTAATCAGGGTTTATATCTGTGTGTTTGTCGCCTTCGTTTTCTTTTTATCATCCAATATAGGATGTGTTCAATCAGATAACCATGGAATAAATATTCTACCACTCTCACACAGATGCCTCGTAAAATACTTCCATCACTTTTGTGTCCCTTAGTGTCCCTTCATGTTTTTGGTTTCCTCCTCTTACCCTTTTTTGGCATGATATGGAAACTTCCTTATAACCTTGTCTTGGTTTTCTTGCTTTTTGGTTACACACTACGTTACTGATCCTTATTTTTATGCTGTATTTGAAATAGCCTTTGCATATAGTCTGATTCTTTTTAGTGTCTCAGCAATTAAAAAAGAATGACATTTTGATCAGAAAAATAGAACAACAGAGGGTGCTAAAGAGCTATGGAAAAATGTATTACTCTTCATTCCTAAGAAAAAGCTAGGAACAAGCAATAGACCACAGTTAACACTTGTGAGAGGGTGTGATTTTTTAATAGTTTTTCATAAATGACAGTTCTCAAATGGGCAGGTTGCCAGACTGAAACTATTTCAACACTGTATGCTGTAGAAAAAATACTGTTTCTAGAGCGAGCATCATGAACACATCTAGAGTAGGCAGCAAGAACCAGTTCAAATCATTTAGGCACAAACTGAGGTATGTTGAACTCAGATTAGGTGGCTAAATAGCTTATGTGATCTGGACTTAATAATTTCTATGCTTCAGTTCTTCATATGTAAAACAAACCTTTCTGCTATATGGCTGAGTGCAAGATGTGGTGAATAAACACATTAAGGATTTCTAGTGCACTTGGCTTCTCTGATAGAAGCTTAAATTCTATCCTCTTTATTAATGTGGACACATCTTTCTGTCAGGGAAACAGACTGTTAGTATGTGTGGGCTGATACCATAAGTGTTTGACTCTTTTTTGTTTAGACTTGTAGGAAGCAGGTGTTCAAGTCTTAGTTATTTAATAATTAATCTTTCACTGTGTGATGTACTATTCATGACAATCTGAAGCACAGTTTATTGCAGTTCACTATAGGAATGTTGAATTACCCCACTTTTCATACCAGGTCATTGGCTAGTTGATTTTTCTTACACTTAACAGATACATATTTATGAACTTGGGTGGTTTTCTGTCATGTCATTATAACTATGGAAGAAGCCAAATTGGAGATGATTGCCTTCTACAATGGGATAACTGGCTGGATAAATGAAGAGAGACCAGTGAATGTAGTCTACCTGGGCTTCATGGAGGCTTTTGACACTGTCTCCCATGATACCCTGATAGACAACAAGCTCAGGAGGTGTGAGCTGGATGAGCAGATGGTGAGGTGGATTGAGAACGGGCTGCATGGCAGGTCTCAGAGGGTTGTGATCAGTGGCACAGGGTCTAGTTGGACGCCTGTGGTGTCCCCCAGGCGTAAGTGCTGGATCCAAGAGTGGCTAATACCCCAGAATGTTATGCTGCCATTCAGAAGAATCTCAACAGGTTGGAGACTTGGTCAGAGAGGAACCTTCTGAAATTTGTCAAAGGCAAGAGCAGGGTCCTGCACCTGGGAGAAAGAACCCCAGCACAGTACAGTCTGGAGGCTGACCTGCTCTGAAGCAGCTCTGTGGAGAAGGGGGTCATGGTGTGCAATAAGCTGTCTGTAAGCCAGCAGTGTGCCCTTGTGGCAGAGGGCCACTGGTATCCTGGGGTACATTAAAGAAGAGTGTGGCCAGGAGGTCGTGAGAAGTGGTTCTGCCCCTCAGCCTTGGTGAGTCCACATCTGAGTGCTGCTTCCAGTTCTGGGCTCCTCAGTACAAGGGGGACATGGAAATCCTGGAGCAAGTCCAGAACGCAACGAAGATGGATGAGGGTACTGGAGCACCTCATTCATGAGGGACCCGGGACTGTTTAGCCTGGAGGAGAGGGGACTGAAAGGGGATTTTATCAGTGTCTGAAGTATTTGATGGGAGGATGTCAAGAGGTAGGACCAATGCTCTTGGTGGTGATGAGCAACAGAATGAAAGGCAATAGGCAGAAATTGGAACACAGAAGTTTCACCTGAATATGGGAAAGAATTTCTTTGCTGTGCAGGTGACTGAACACTGGAATAGGTTGTCCAGAGAGATTTTGGAGACTCTGTCCCTGGGGATATTCAAAAGCCATCTGGACAACTCCTGGTTAACATGCTATAGGGGACACTATGTGAGCAGAGAGATTAAACTAGGTGTCTCACTGTGGTCTCTTGCAACCTTACCCATTCTGTGATCCTGTGATCCCTGCAAAGCTTGTCTTCCCCAGAGGTCATTCAGATTTGTGGAGTAAGGAATTCACAAGGGCATTTTGGACAGGAGGGATGCATTCAGTAGCGTAAAAGTAGGACACCTGGAGCAGGTGCAATGTTCTTTGCCTCATTATGGTCTGAAGAAACCTTTTTCTCAACTATACTACGGGAAGATATTTAAGGACATAGAGATAAGGACATATAAGGATAACCATAAGGATAAGGATATAAGTGTATTAAGGAAAAAAAATTAACATTAAATCTCCGCTATGGAATGTGTCCGCCATGATGACTCCATCTGAGAAACAATTCTGGGAATATTCTCTTCTCGGCCTGCTTCATGTAATGTGTCTGAGCTCCAGCCCTCCAGGCAGCAATAGTAGCAGCTATAGCATCAGGTCTTGAGACACAGAATAGGAAAACAAAGTGCCCTGCATCTGCAACTGATGCTGTTAAAGGCAATTTTTGTATTGTTTTTTGTTTCTGTGAAGAACGAGGCTTCATTTAAAAAATTTTAAAAGATGTATTAAGGAAAAAAAATTAACAATAGGGGAGGCCCACAACACAAAGCGCAGCACTGGGTGCATGGCTGGTCTGGCCAGAGGCACACCTGCCAGAGTCTGCGCAGCCGTTTCACGCTCCCCTGGTGTCAGTCAAGGGTCCTGGATACATTTGTCCAATCCGGGATTTGGCTGTCCCCTTCCCGCCCCTCTGCCCGTTTGGGGCAGTCTGCCCTAGCTCCTCCCTTACGGGGCGTGGGTGTCTTTGGACTGGCACCTTGAGTGAGGCCTGGAGAGATCTTTCTGGAAAGGTTCTCCGTGGCCCCTGTTGGCCATCTTTCCCCTATGTCTAACAGTTTATTCTTTTTGCACATTACAAACATTTAAGAAAACCATCCAAATTAACAACCAGCAGGACCTTATATATATGATAACAGTTGTCACTATCAGTAACTTATGTAACGGGGGGGGTACAAGGAAGGGGGTCTGATTAACAATACTATAACTTATTAAAATAATTAACTGATCTACTTATTAACAGTCATAACAAGTAATTACACAACCAATTAACTCATTAACTCCTTTTTAACACACGAAAGTCAACCTCACCCTTGGCTGTTTATAACAATTTCTTAGAGAACAGTAGTCTTTGCAGTGATGCTTTTCTGTCTACTTTATAGTCACTCTGTCTCTGGGAGATAGGCAAGAGGTTTTGAACTTATTCTATATGTATCATGTGCCTTCAGTACAGTTTCTGTGAGTAAGCTTCCATTCTGAGTCTTTGAACATTTCCCTTATTTGCAAATTCACCATCTGAGTCCTTCAGGTGAAAGTCTTGATGCATGAAAATCTGTAAGTTTCCATGATTGAAATTACAGTTTGCATCAGATGAACAGCACAGAAGATAGTGAAGGCAGGTAGGAATAGGCCCACTAAAGAGGAAATGAATTATTTACTCCCTCAAGTATGGTATATGTTGATAGAGTTGTTAATATTTTAATATGAGATGCCCACAAAAACTTATTTCCTTCATTCTGCAATAGCCTATGAGTTGCAAGGCATGAATATATTTACAGAGAGGAGAGAGAAGGCTGCACAGACCCTATTCATTTGGAGTTTTCTTTTACACAAAACCACTTTCTCACAACTAGACTAGCTGACAAATGAACTTTTATTTGGTTCCATTGCACTGGTGGAATGGAAATCTCATTACATGCGGAAAGGATGCTCTATCTGATCACCACCACTGTAGGCTTGAAGTAGAGAGAAGTAATCCCTCCCTGTGGTTTTATGTCCTCAAACTCAAAACATCTGTACAATATATGTGTAGGGTGTTTCTTTTTCAACGGACTTCAACACATTGTCTTTTCTAGCCCAGTTAAAACACATGCTTATGAAGTCCACTGATTTTAATAAGAATTAAGGAGCACTTCAAGTTAAAGATGAATTTATTGCCAGTCTGCATATTTTGGCAAATAAGATCCTAAATACTTGAGCATGGAAATTCAACATAATTTTTGACGTTTCCCTCATTTTTTTTAACTGCAAACCACACATACTTGACTATGACTAAATTAACGTATCCACATGTTGATGACACTTTTGTAAAGAGCCTTCACAAGACAAATAAAATAACGGAAAGAGTTTTATTTCATTATTAAGGTATGGAAGGATTGTTGTTTTAATGCCAAAGAGAAAATCTCATAGAAATGGAAAGAAATATGTTCTGCTGGTGTCCTTCTCCAGCTTTAGGCCAACATGTCAATACTTCTAAGATCCACACTCCCACTCCAAAAAAACTCAACCAACCAACCAAAATCCTGCAGCTGCTGTACATGTAGAAAGTTTTGTGTACTAGGTCTGTGCTATACTATTGCAATCCTGTCAGTGAAATGATTAATCACAATTTTCTCACTGTTAAATTTAATCAGAGATCTTTGTTATGCAGTGAGTTACAGTGTGGGTGTGAATGTCATCTTCCTCTTGCTGGCAGTTGTTACATTTGTTGAATTCAGTAACTCTTTTCTTAGACAATGGAAGGAAGTAGCTGTCAAAACCTGTGAGAAAACTAATTTTCTGTTATAAAAACTGAATTATATTAGCAAGACCAAGGCAGCAGAAGAACTCTTTAAAACATTCAAACCATCTAAATTACAAATAAAACCCCAAAAGCAGGAGGTAATTTCATGCTGGTAGTGTAATTTGGTGATTCTCTATTGCATCCCTTGCTGGTCAGTTGACTTGTTGACTTTCATCTATGGCTAGGTTTGGTTTCTGATGAAATGTCTTTATTCGGGGAGGGACTCTGAGAGCTTTTGTCTGGCTTTTTTTCCCCACCGTATGCAGTAGCAACACAGATAATAGGAAGGAAAACAATATCTGTGAAAAAAACAAACTGCTTTCTCTCACTTTCACATTCTTCTAAGTCCTTTTATTTAGCACTTCAAGTCTCATACATCTGCCTGATTTCTGAAAGATAAAATGTCTTTCATTATGACACTTGCTGTGCCATAAGTTATGATGGCATTAGTTGCCATGTCTTTTCTTTCCACAGTTAATTGTCATGGTTTTAGACACAAGATTTATTTCTACTTGTGGTCTTAAGTGGAATCATAGAATCATAAAGTTGTTAAGGTTGGCAAAGACATCTAAAATCACAGAATCCAACTGTTAACCTAACACTGCCATGTTCACCACTAAACCATATCCCCAAGCACCACATCCACATACCTTTTGAACACTTCCAGGGATGGTGATCTCACACTTCCTCAGGCAGCCTATTCAGTGAAGAGATTTTTGCTAATATCCAATCTAAACCTCCCCAGTACAACTAGAGAACATTTTCTCTCATCCTGTCACTTGCTATCTGGGAAAAGAGACCAACACCCATGTGGCTATGACCACCCTATGGTAGTTGCAAACAGTGATAAGGCTGCCCCAGAACCTGCTTTCTCCCATTTAAATACCCCAGCTCCCTCAGCCATTCCTCATAAAACTTGTTCTCCAGACCCTTCACCAGTATTGTTGCTCTTCACTAGACATGCTCCACCACCTCAATGTCTTTCTTGTACCGAGGGGCCCAGAACTGGACACACAATGCAAGCATTCCAAATGCCAAGTACAGATGGATAATCACTACCCTAGTCCTGCTAGCCACACTGTTTCTGATATAGGCCAGGATGCCACTGAACTTCTTGGCCACCTGGACACACTCTGGCTCGTGTTCAGCTACTGTTGAGCAACATCTGCAGGTCCTTTTCCACTGGGCAACTTTTGCAGCCAGTCCCTTCCCACTCTGTACAGGGTTGTTGTGACCTGAGTGCAGGACCTGCCACTTCACCTTGTTGATCCTCTTACAATCAAATTTCTTGCATAAAAGTGTGTGCTTGCATTTAATTAAAGATAATGCAGCTTTCTAGTAAGGAGACCCTTTCAGTGCAGGCAAAATATTTTTCCTGAATTCATAAAGTGCATGTTGTTTCCACATTTTGTTGGATTTTCTTACGCCTGTGTTTGATTGCCTGTGTTTTCCCATGACTCAGCTGCTTTTTTGAACTTGAGTGGTTCTAGTGTTTTTCCTGAGGTAAAAAGGGTAAAATCATCAAACTATACTGTTGTTCAAAGCCTGTTTCCAGGATGAAGGGAGCTTCTGCAGTTGTGACTATATTACAAAAAACCCTTGAGTCTGGGTAACTGCACTCAAGTGTTTGTACTACAGAAGTTATATTGATTATAATTTTTTGTTTAGCTGTTGAAGTAGATACTGTTTCTAGAAGGAAATCCAATTCAGTTTCTTTTTGTTGCAGAAATGCAAGCTACACAAAAATGCTAAACTAGTGGTGGTGGTAGAGGGAAGACTAGTGGGACCTAGCTGGGATTTTTATAGACACAGTAATTATGGAGAGACAGGGATTTCCAGCCGCATAGAAACAGCTGAGACTGAATCAAAGTTCTTCTATATTTGTCCTCTTTTCCTTAAAATGTGCATTGTGTTTTGCAGCTGAAACACCTATTTAAAAAATTATATGACTCCTTCAATGTGCTTACTGTTGCCATATTTTGCCAAATCCATTTTACTGATGTCAATAAAAAGCTACTGTTCATTTGAGTAATACTGAATGTTTGAAGATGTCATAAAACTCAATTCATATAGGAAAGTGTGAAATGTTACCCATAAGTGAGAAAGCATTCTACACTGTTTCCCTGTATCCTCTTCAATGAAAGAAATACCAGATTAAGATTATTACATATCTCAGAAAAAATGGGACAAATTATGGTTCTTCTTCCTAAGACCAAAAGCAGTGCCCCAAAAAGTCCAATCAATCAAAATTTAAACTTTTCTTTTTATACCTAGTTTTTGATAGAAGTTTATTACATATATTTTAAGGGACTATCTTGACCTCATCCAATGGGCTTCAAGTAACCATTTTAGATTACCTTTCCTAGTCAAAGCAAATGCCCTTTGTATCTACTACATGCTATTGCTAGAGTGGTTCAGCTTTTCTTCAAAGACCTAAGGCCTTGGAAAGGCCTGGAAAGATACTTTCAGTTCTTTCTATGATTTTGTTCAAAAGACATGAAGTTTGTAGAAGTTCCTAAAGTATTTCAGGAAAATAGCTATTTCTACTGTGTTTTATTATTTTTGATGCATCCACACAGCCACCCAAGAATAATTGCAATAGCAGGAAAAAAGTAATAAATAGTTATAATCTGTATTTTGATGGCAATTACATAATCTTTGAAGAATTCCAGAAATTTCTTTTAATGCAATTTCTGCAGCACAAATCAGGAAAAAACTTATAGGACTGGATAGCCATTGTACATCTGGTTTCTGTTACTGAGAAGCTGACAGACACCATTTGCTCTAACCATCTGCAGAGAAAAATGTTGAGGGTTTTTAGGTTTGAGGTTTTTATTTCTTCTGAGACAAACCATTTTTGCTTTCAGTATCTCAGGTTGGAAGTAACACAAAGTACAAGTTACTTCCAGATAAATATGGGAATGGTACTGTTGAAATTGTTCTGTGTAGCATTTAGTCATATGACATATGGGATATACTTTCAAGAAACTGTCTAATTTTAAATATTTGGTGTGCATTAAGGAGCTGATATAAAGCCTACTGTAATGGGTTGTGTGTCTCCCTAGCTTTACTAGCATGCATTAGATCCTCAGTCCTTTTTGAGATTTGCCAACAGAATCAGATTCTCTGAAAATATTAATAATTTGTCTGCCTTTTAACTTGACACATCCTGCGTTAAAATATTCCTTTAATGGGTGCTCAGAGTTAAGAAAGGCTACAGAACTCTTAGGCTATCCAAAATAAAAAGAAAAAAAGGGGATCAGCTTATGTTGCTTGTTACCGTGATAATATTTATCAATTGGTTTTTGCCTGAAGTCCAGTTCTTCTTGATTAAGGTACCCCAGGGCTTTATTGACCCATGGCAATGACCCAGAGGACAAAACTGTTGCTGCATTGCCAGCTCTTGATGGCAGGAGACATCCACATACCAGTGTTGACTGCATTTCTCAAAACTGAATGAGCACTGGAGCTGGTGTTTGGGGCTGAAGTACACAAAGAGCTTAAAAGATTATTGTTTCTTCCTGCAAGTGACTGTCAAATAATCAAACAGCCCCTGAAGACAGATAACAGAATTTCTATGCTGGGGAATAAACGCTACTAATACAAGGATTCTGTTAGATTTGAGGGCAAATTCAGGGAAAGTCACATCCAGACTGTGGGCAGACAAATGGATAAACTAAAAAAATTGTAATGATTCCATTAATACATTTGTGAAACAGAAGTCCCATCCCTTTCAGAGTTTTGAGGCTTTGAGATAACGTACCACTTTTATTTTTGTCACTGATTTACATAGATTTTTTTTCCCTTTAAATAATTTCTTTTTTAATAGTCTAATAATATCACCCATTACAGATGTAGTAAACATTAGGGCTAAAGACAGAAGCTATATAATTACCTTCCCCACTTAGTGTCACACTGCAATTACCAACAGCTTTGCCATTTGTATGTGTCTTGGGTTAAGACAATTTAAAGAGGTGGACACTCTAAAATGAGTTGTGTCTCCTTAGTTTCAACCAATCCCTTTCCATCAATAAGGAATGAATACAAGCAGATATAAGTGAAAAAATGAGCTTACTAATGAGTGAAACAGCAATAGTGAAAGTCCCCCGAAACAACAAGCAACCCCGCCCCAAATAAAATCCTAGTAAAAAACTAGTAAAAATCCTACAAAAAAACACTAGTAAATAATCACTAGATACAAAATTGCTAAATCTCAGGAACCCCATGGGAAAAAACAGACACCCAAAATGGCAGGGTACAGCCCCCTCCCAAGATGATGGCCCCCACTACTGACAGTGTGTAGGGAGACAAAGGGGAAAATGGCATAAGACCCCTCCCCTCAAGATGGTGGCCTCCAGGCTACCACATGGCTTGAAAGACAAAGGGAAAATGTCTCTCCCGAGTCAACCATGCAGCCTGGAAGACAAAGGGAAAAAAGATGATGGACAAAAAGAATCCTTCTGTGTAGGTTTGTCAGGAAAATTCATCCACAAACACCAGAGGTTTATGTCCAAGAAGGAGACAGAAAAGTCCTGTAACTTTATTTGAATAAAGAAAGAGGCCATGGGGCAATTTCCCATGGGGTCTCTCAAATTGCTAGAGGATGCAGCCTCCTTTTTATCCTAATTTCCTGGCCGCATTTCCCTCTCTCTTTCCCCATTGGCTGAGGTACTTGAGAGGTACAGACTTCCCAAACTGCCTAATACAGACCCCGTTCTAATGTGTGTTCCCCCTGCCTTGTTATTTGTGTCTCTGTTCTTTTTCTCAAAGTCCAGGAATTTAACAAGGCCTTGGGTGAGCAACAGTCTGTGTCAATTAGTGGCATTCCTACGGAATTTATGGTTCCTCCCATTGCTTCTTTCACTGATCAGTATCTGGCTTTATCTACCAGCAGACCTCACTGTGTGTAAAGGCATCTCCCTCTCATTCCTTTCAGGTAGGAGGTCTACAAAGCAGTTCTGGTGTCAGATGGGAATTCTCGGCACGTGTAGGCTCAGCTTCACCGCCCGCAGCTTCCTCCTGCTGCCCGCTGGGCTCTGCTGGTGTTGGCGCTGCTGTCCTTCATGCCGCAGGTGTGGCTGGGGAGGAAAAGAACTTGGCACCCACGAGGGGTGGCCCAGTCCCAGGGACCTGCTTAAGCTTTTGCTGCCTATAGAGTTTGCAAACTTCACTCTGAAACGGTTTCTAATTGTGCAATGCAATTTTTCTGAGTTGCTACAGTTGCAAGCCCAGAAACTTGCCTGAAGCAACTCCTTCCAAAGCAGAGCCTCCACCTTCAGCAAAAGCTGACCGGCAACAGAGCAGGAAGCCTGGGAGACCCAAATTTAAAAGTGCCTGCAGCACCCCTTCCCTCCTACCCCATTTCCATTTTCCAGCTGCAGGGTCTTGAAGAGACAGTAACAATTTTGGGTGCAGATAGATACGGAGTATAATAACATTTTGGGTTACCAACAGTATGGCACTTGTTTGGGAGGGCTCTTGAAGCAGTATGCCATTGAACATCTACACTCTTCTACAGCTGGGCTGTCACTTAGATGCTAATACTTAAATCCTTTCTGCAGTCTGCTCCTCAGTATTTAATTTAGTCCTTGTCATGGGATGACATTTCTAGTTTTGAAGGCTGAAAGTCCTTCTTCCTAGAAGTCATGAGAGGAGGTAGACAGTATTTTCTCCTGCAGAACAAGTGATGGTGGAGGCAAACATTCCCAGCTATCTCAGTCTTGTTAGCTTAACCTCCATCCAGTCAGATTAATTGGTAAATAGCAAGTGCCTCAGCCCTTTCCACACAGACAATCCACAGCATTTTTATTACTGTCAGGGATAAGTTTTGCTGCATTGTATTCCTAAAGTGGATAGTAACATATTCAAGCCCTCTTTCAAAGTAATTTATTAAATTAGGTGAATAAGAGCTAAGAACTAAAAATATGAGGGTAGTCAGGAGGAATGCTATCCAGAAATGTAGAAATGTTTTTTGTGGCTCTCAGTGTCAGTTCAGTAAAGAGGAGGCAAGTACAACAAGTTTAAGACACATTAGGAGAAAATATTTGAATTCTTTTGGCAGCAACACCTGTTTCTATTCTCATAGGCAGTATAGCAGCCACCTACACATCACAGTAGCTAAAACACTCAAAAAGTGTTTTGTATTGCAGCACACTGTCCCCTGAAAACCCTGTCATGTTGCAGACAGAAAACATCTTTTATTTTTTCTTTTTTTTTTTCAGATAGTCTTCAGACAAGTTTCTGACTTCAAATATTTTATTTGATTGTTGTTAGAATAATATGGGCAAAGAACAGCACCATCTCCCAGATGGAAATCCCTTTACTAATTTGATTTAGTACAGGAAATGCTGTACTTCTTATTAAGAAAGACAAGCTCCTTTAGAACTGTCTTATTTGGTTTATAATTCTCCTCTTCCCAATCTGCATTTTTGGAATGGTATTGTGGTCTGCTCTCACATGAGCTTGGGCTCTAATTGTCTAAGTAGAGGTTAGATTCTAATTATCCCAAAGCTCAAGTAATGCTAAACCATCTCTGGGACTAGCTGGGTGAATTCCAAGAAAAATTTAAGCTGCCACAGCTGATTTTGATCGTTTCAATATGGGACCTTTGGCTGATCTTGAATTGTACCAACAACCCAGTCTGAGGGTGATGATATAGTTTTCTAAGCCCAAAGTAACACTTGGATTTTGGTCTTAAGTGGTAATGAGGGAGACCATTACCTAGTTTGGACTTGACCTTTTGGCCTCTGTATTTTCCACGAGAGGTTTGCACCCAGCCTACAGCATTTTACCCTCACAGCTGCATTGGAAGCTTTATATTTTAGCAAATGTGCACACAAATCAGTTTCATAAAACTTAGTCTTTGTGCTGTAGAGCATGAGCCAGCAACCTATTTTAACCAAATAAAACCATACATGATAGATGATTTGTTAAAATAAACAGACAAACAAAAGATAACTCTGCATCATGTATAATTTGGTGTTACAGAAAAATACTTTCATGGTGTTTCTAAAATAAATTCCTATAAAATATAGTGGTAGTTAGGAAAGAGCACTAATAAAATTTTGACTAATAGTGGCCGAGAAATAATATTTTTCTTAAAGCCCTTTCCAAAAGTATTACTAATACAATTATGACACCTAATCTTCCAAAATGCCAATGGAATGGTATGATGCTCTTAACATCTGTAATTACACAGCAGAAAAATTAGTTTCCTTCTTTGGATCAGGAAGGTGATATTGGAATGAATCTCCTGGTAGCCTGGTTTTACAGCACTTCAGTTCACATTGTGGAGTGGCCTTCCAGCACATCAACTGGATTCCTTATGGATGAAACTAGGTAAGAAGGTATGTGCTTCAATCACAACTGGGACTTGGTCCTTGGGACCTCTCTGAGGTTAGTCCAAGAGTGGCATAATGCCTGGTCCCAAAAAGCAACATATTAAAAATTGTGCATTCAGGGTGCCAGGTTCCCAACACCAATGATTATGTTGGTGAGATCTGTCTGCTAAGACAGATGTAGGCTAAGGACACCACTTGGTAGCAGACAACAAGGGTTTGCTATGGTTTCTCTGTGTGCTATGAACTCTGTAACAGAGCAGAGTCTTTGAAGTGAATTGCATTCACAGCCAATTGTGCAGGCATGTTTTACATCTGAAAGAGTCAAATTTTTTCTGAAATGCTGAATTTAACAAATGCCAAACCTTTCGGTAATTGCACTGTGACTCTAAGTATGGAAGGGTATTATATATATAGCTCATGTCTTTAGCCCTTATTTAATTTTCGGTGTTAGACTTAGATGTTTTGTAGAAAATCCCTATCCTATTTACTGCATATCAGTTTTCCTTCAGAGCAGTGTTTGAATTATTTCACCATATCATTTTTTTCTTTTTGTTTAAAGCAGAGTCAATACAGTTTTCAGAGCATTATCATCATTGTCATCATAATCACCATCTCTTCTATATAAAAACAAATTGTGAGATTATTGTTTTAACTTTATTTTGGGCACCCAGTTAGGAACAGTGAAGACCTGTTTTTTCAAGGGAATATGTAATAGCCATTCATAAATTCAAAGCACAGCTTTCAGAGGATTTAATATAATTCTGGAATTTTTCTACATCTTAAATACAGAAAGGTCTTCTGTTAGATACTCAGCCAATAAGGACCACAATTAGTGACCACATGATTTACACATCCTAGATCCCTTTCAGTCCCTTTGATAGAGGCTAACACAGAATACAATTTTTCAAAGAACCTCTAAAATTGTATGTTTTTCTCTTCATGCACTCCTCTACATCATTATTGTAATAGCTTTGAAATTTCTACAGTCAAGTCTTCTTCATTTTATGACTCTGATTTGTGCCCAGCATTGTTCCAGCCCTCAACAGATTAAAAAAAGTCGCCACTTATCGTAATATTGGCTTATGGGGCTTAGATGGGGAAATTCTTGACAATATGACAAACTGACAATATGCAAACTTCTTTTTGTTTTTTCTGTGAGGACTATAAAAAGCACATACAAGACATTTTTTGTTTACTTGCCTCAAATAGGGCCACTCACAACTCATTAAGTTTCCTGGGGTAACCCAAAATGTTATTGTATTCCATATCCATCTGTTCCCAAAAATTGTTACTGTGTCTTTAATGTCTGGAGGTGCAACCAGAAACATGATTGCAAGGTGAGCAGGTGGTACTGTGGGCATTTTGGACGTTTTCTCTGGTGGGCATTTTGGTCTCTTGCTGCGTAATTTTTGCCTCTCTGGCTTCTTGGTTTTTGCCTTGGGCAAAATCTGTCTGCTTGGTTTGGCTCTTGGTTTCTTGCTACAGAACTGAGGCAGCGCAGGCAGAGGCTTTTCCTTTTTGGGCTGTCTTTTTAGTTTTTTGTGGTTTTTTTTTCTTGTCTCAGAGAGGCTGTCTTGGGGGAAATCCTACAGGGTCCTGTTGCCACTGTGCCAAGAAGGGCAGCTCTCACCCCAGTCCAGTCCTCTCCAAACTTGCTAACAGCACCTGGCTGAGTTGAAAAGACTGTGGAGTTGCTCCAGACCAGCCACTCTGCCTTGACTGCTTCTGTTGTCTCCTGCTGCAAGAAAGGCGAAGTCCTTCTGTGGGTCCTGGCCCTGACTGAGTTTCCAGCCATTGGAGCGTGCCAGCTGCCTTTCTCAGCAAAACTGTGCTTCCCAAGAGATAAGCGTCAGGGGGAAGACTTGACCCCACCTTTCCTTTTTTCCTCCTAACCCCATGCTCGGCTGCAGAGGGGCATCTTGTGGGAGGCTGTCCCCGGCATTTTTGGTCTCTCTTTGTTCTGGGGAGTCCAGGAGATTTGGCAGGTTTTGTATCTGGTGGTTATTTGCCATTATTTCTCCCCTATTGCTGTTCTCCCTGCTAGTAAACTGTTATTTTTTCACTTACATCTACTTGTATTCATTCATTATTGGTGGAAAGGGATTAGTTGAGCTTGTAAAGGGAGGCGGCTCATTCCAGAGTGTTCTCCTTTAAATTGTCTCAAATCAAGACAATAGAGTGTAGTTATTAACAGGAGAAGAATGTGTTTTTCCCCTTCTAATTCTCAAAAATTATCCCATTGGGTGCCTCAGCACATCATTCTGTGTTACTCTCGGAGTAAAGAGTAATCAAATAATAAAATTTGAACAAGCAAAAAGAATTGATTGTTTAATGAAGTTACAGACTGAATTGCTCTTTAAATTATGAATTTAATTATTTATTGCTTAAGCTGACATAGCAAGCTCCCTGTAATGCAATATACGAATGAAAATATTAGTTGTATCAGACAGGCCTTTTCCCTCTTTAAAAAATATTTGCCTGTGCAGAGACATTTTTGCACCTTGAGTAGCTGCAACTGTCCTTCTTGATAGTTTTTCTTCAACACATGAGAAGGGTAGTGACTGCAAAACCCAGTGTGCCATACCTAATTGTATGATTTAATATTCTGCACTTTACTCTTCCCTCTTTTGTTCTGTCAGCAGTACGCAGGACTGATGCTCATGGCAATATCTCAATTTCTCAGATGGTAGCAATCTTTTTCCACTGCTGTCTGGTTTCCACATCTGGTGAACAAACCCCATAGTCTTATGCTATAGTTTTACATGACCTTTCATGCCATGATGTAATAATTGTTTAAACTATTACTTGCTTGTTATAATCCTGAAGGTTCATGCCTGCATTCATACCCTGATGACTAAGTCCACCTTTTTAGGGTTTCACAGAAAACTTTCCTTTAAACTGTGATGCCATAAGGCCAAAAGGTTAGATTTGCTCAGTGTGCACAGGGGCATTTGACTCTGAGACATTCCAACATGCTGATGCACTGACAAGTTACCTAGAAGGCTTACCAGGAAAATACTTCTATCAAAGCATATATTTACAAACATGGTTGAGAAATATGTTAGACGACAATGCACCAAAACCTTGTTTTCTTATTAAGTATTTGCCCATGAAAGCACTGAGTAACTGACAGGTCCAAATAATTCAAACCTGTATTGAAAGTATGGATAGACTAAATCTGTTATTTTCTGTAGAGATCTTACAAATATTTACAAGAGACAGTGGTAATAGTAAGTATTTTTTTCTCTTCAGTGCTTGTCTGGTAATCATAAGCTAGAGAAAAAACATTTTCTACTTAGAAAGTTCCCATTTGTTTATTTCTTGATGTTACACTTGAGAGTCTCAGTTATGATATTGGAAAACATGCTTGGTAGTTATAGGGATGACAAAGCATTGGAATAGATTACCTAGAATAGATATTGAAATTTAATCTGGTAAAGATTTCAAGAACTGCTTAAGTAATCATGTCTCAAAAATTACATTGATGGCATGATGTGTCATGAAGCTTGGAGACAGATTAGACAAACTCCCTGAAGTCCCTTCTGTCACTATTTCCTATGATTTTTCAAGTTGGTGTGTGGAATTCCCTGGGAAACAAAGGGACATTAAGGTACTCTAACATCAGACCAAAAAAAGAGGAAAGGCTATGTTATGCTGAAATCAGTGATGTGTTGAGTTTGTCAAACAATATGCATTTTTTTTTTATTAAGACTTTATTACACTGTTTCATTTGTCCTCATGTATTACTGTTTTACACTGAGTGTTCCTCATGGAAAGAATGTAGAATGGAAGTGAGTAGATGAGAACTGACTATTGCAGGAATAAATGATTCCTGAGTAGTTTCCAAATGCATACTTCTTAGTGTCATTACAATGCCCTAAGTAATACCTGTGCATGGGCAAGAGCCTACTGGCACATACTGTGACAGAGCCACGGTCACCCTAGCATGTGCAAGTCACAGTGTCTTGGAGTTCTTGTCAGCTAGTTCTTCAACTAGCTGAGAAGAACTAGCTGAACTTGTCAGCTAGGAGTTCTTGAAGCTAGTTTTTCCCTCAAGCTTAGTATACAGACAACAAACATGGGAAGAAACAGCAAAAAGAATGAGTTCCTTTTGAGAGACCTTTTGATTCACTCCCTAGTCCCAAGAACATGGAAGAGATTAAAAGTGGTTGAGCTTGGTGAGAAAAACCAAAAAGCAACTCATTCTTTAGAGACTAACAATGAACTAGTCAGGAAAATATTTGGACCATTATCTTCTCTTGCAAAAAATGATCCAGCTGACTGGTGGGAAGTCAAGTGGAATGTCTTCTATCTTTATTATCTCTGTAATGCTGGAGCAGGTAGGAAAACCCACAACATAATAATTCAAAAATTCTGTTTGGTAATTACACTTCTAGTTGGCGACAGCTTCTCTCTATGTCTTGTACATGATGTTATCTAAAATGATAGAACTGAAATAGCCATATTTTGCAACTTGCATCCTGCCCAGAATGTGGCCCAACAATCAAATTTGAAAGGCCGTGTGAAAAAGCATTTTCAAGTTTCCTGGTATGCAGAAGAGATATACTAAACCTGGTCAAATACTGTGAAAGGAAGTTTGGTAACACTGCTTTTACAGATGCATTATTTTCATCTTTCTTTATATTCCAGGGTGAAGCAGATGGTTTTCCAAGACAAGCAATGATGCACAATCATACCAGAGAGACCAAGGAAAAGCTAGATACATATGCTATTTGGGAAATTGTGAAACTCTATTTTGTTTTGCATTCTTATCTTTATACAGAGAACAGTAGACTATCAATACTTCTCCCCCAGCTTCCAAACTGTTTCTTCCTGGACTGTCTTTCCTACCCAGGATGGAGATGAAACTGTTCTGACAGATTCATCACTGAGTTCAGTGCACAGCAAGGCTTTCATAGGAGTATATATCCTCAGCTCTTCATCTTGCTCTAATCTTCTGCTCCTCTGTCTTCTAAAGTTGAAGACAATGTTTCAACTCATGACTTTTTCTGGAAGCACAAAGAGGGGTGCTTATAACCAGCCTCCAGTGTGGGAGTTGGCTGAAACTGGCAAATATGGATAATAATCAGGTGTCTGTGGATCTCCAGAAGTCATGGAACCAGTCTTACAAAACATGGATGGGGCAAACCTAAGGATCCTCCCAGCTTTGCTCAGAGTGAATGTATTTGCTTACATTCAGTAAATCACTTCCTTTCACTATGCATCTGCTCAGAATGACAGGCTGCTGAGGAAAGAAAGTTTTTGTCATTATCTGATGATCGCTCTATGAGTCTGACATTTCTTGCAATTGTTTTCCCTTTGAAATCTAACTAACATAAGTTTGCATATTGTTTTCTTTCCTCCTTGATAAGGATTCATTCCTCCATTTACTTCAATGGAGATGCTTGCACTCTTTAATTTCCTGTGTTGCCTTTCCTGCATCTGAGCAAACAGGTCTGACATCAGCAGAGGGGTTTGGATAGAAAATCAAAGCAGAGATTCTTCAGAGATGTTCGCTCAGGTACAAGCTTGCCTATTCCTGTGTTGTAAAGTCCCCATTTGACATAATCTGACATCACCTCTGCACAATGGCAGAGCTGTGGGATTAGCAGGCCTGGATGGCAGCACTAAGTCTGAGGCAGCTAAGCAGAGAAAGTGTTTCTGCAATGAATAACTGTGGAGGTAAAATTAATAGGCACTCGGGGTATGTAACAGACTATATTTCTCTGAAAAGTTTTGGGGGTTAATGCAAGCATTGCAGAGTTGGTGTTGGATTGTCCCTGGAATAACATCCTTCCCTTTCCACCTAGTGTTTGCACTAAAACCCCAAACCTTGCTGTTTGCTCTGTGCCTACAGAAAGGCTTTGCAAATTGCACTGTAGAGTGGAAGTGACAAAGCGGGATATTTTCTTTGTGAGAAGATACCTTGAGTACACATCCTATCATCACTATTCAGCTTTCAAAACAGAGGTGACAATGGTGGTGGTAGAGTGCCAGGGAAAGGCTTGGACGTTGTCATCACCATCTGTCCTGGCTCAGCAGGAGAAGAGCCAGCCAGACGTGACCCTGGGCAGATACCCGGGTGACTGGTGCGACAGTGAGGTGACAGGGCTCCCCAGAGCTCCAAAGAGGCTCTAAAGTCAGGTGCAATGAGCGAGTCAATTCCTACTCAGAAATGTTTCCTCTCGTTAAGATCAAGTGTCTTGTAATATACAGTAACTTTGATTCATTTTACTGTATCTTGCACTTTTCTGAGTAGCAACTTCATTCCAGTCAATACATCAATATTGTCATCATATAGATAATATACAGAGATAATGTATCGTAACAATATATTATCAATATTATTATATAATGTTATTAATATTGTCAAATTAATGCCAGGTCAGAATGATTCAAAAGGTCAAAGCCTTATCTTTTCAATGTGAGAAATTCTACTGAGAAACTCAAATATAAATAAAATAAACATAAATAAGGGAAATGCTGCTTCAAAGGAACTTTTATTCCAAAAGCACTGCACACCCTTTCTTAAAGGGCAGAATAAGGCTGACAGTTGCAGATTTGAGCATGTGTTCTAAGGAATCGAGAAAAAAATATTTGAAATGCCACCCTACTGTTGGATATAAGCTGGGCTTCTACTTTGATTGGAAACAATGAAATACAGTTTGAATTTTCTTGCACTTACTCCCTTAACATGTCACAGTATCACAACAAATTGTAATGTAAGAGTTCATTTTTATGAAATATGCTTGGAATATAAATTCAGCTTCTCTGGCTTTTTTCCACTGGTATCACTCTGGTAAATGCCATAGTAGACAGTAGAATCTGTGCCTGGGTGGTGCAAATGGAAAACCATTTACACACCTTCTTTCCATATCCTTGATTATTACATAGGACCCATGAGGCATAGTTTTTCAAAATCCTAGGCCTTAAGTTAATAGATATTCTTGTTTTGTTTGATCCTTTCCATTAACAGATGGAAATTAATTTTCAGTATCTGGAATCTAGGATCAGATGATCTCAGTAAATGTGTATTGATACATTTAGTAGCTCAGCAGAGGACTGGGTGGGGCAGAGAGACAGAAACATAGCTATCTATATCCCTGTTGAGATGGCTATAGACAAAAGTCTGCAAAAGAAAGTCTTAAATTTGAATTCCAGATCACATACTTAGCTACAATGGGATAGCAAAATTAGTAACCTCTTTAACACTCTATCTAAGAGATATCATGGGACTGGTATGCCAGAAAACGTATATTAGTGAGAAATGTGAATATATTTTAAGTGTCCAATTTTAAAAATATAAATGGCAGCTCTTTCAAGGGGGAGGGAAATTATAATGGTATCCTTACATGTGCATCTTCCTGCACATGCACTAGAGAAAATACCAAGCCTGTGATTAACATTGTAGAGCCTCCACATGCCAAAACTTTAAAATATCCTAATAGTTCATCTGTCTCCACAGATGTTTGCTTCTTGACTTTTTTTTTCCTATTTCATGTTTTTTTTCTGTACACTGAAACGGGGCACAGCCGGCACAATCTATCTTCCACCTCAGTCCAACTTGAATACAAGGCATTCTTTTCGCTGGAGCTAAAGTAACTTGAGAAGCTGTCAGTGCTGTTTGCAGCAGACAGAAGTGGGAGGGAAGAAAGGCTCTGCTTCTGGGTCTGTTAATTATTAAAGAGCTTCCTAGCAGGCTCAGCTCTTTCATTGGCTGGTCCTACGAGCCACCAGCAGAAGTTGTGTAGGGTAGTCTCTGCTGGAAGTATGTAGGAATTCAATATGTTTGCATACAAAATGACCACTCAGGAGCAAAATAATAATTAATTGGCCCAGCTTCTGTCACATTTCACAGAAGATAAGGAGTGACACACTTTTAATGTCAAAGTTCTTACGCTTGGTTGAACTTGTCACACTGATGAATTGAATGCATCAGGAAGCCTGGCAGTTTCATCTGTTTCAACACAGGGTCTGCGTCAGTTTTGTGTTTTCAGAAGTTGTAAGGGGGCAGGCGGAGGAGGGGACCAAGGGATGGGGAGGGAAAGGCAAATGAACCAAAGGCAAAACACTTAAGATTTTGATGTCAAACTCTGAAATTTTCTTCTTTTCATGAGCTACAAATTTAAACAAACTCAGTGGAATGGGTATTAGCATGTAAAACTCTGTTTGTATTGTGGAAGTGATGTAAGACTCCAGTTGGGACTTGGACCCCTTGAAATACATGTGGAGACACTGCAATTTCCCTCCAGCTAATGACACATCTGAGAATATTTTGTTCTATGTCCTCCTGTAATAGTTGTTTCTGAAGTATAATAAAGATGACATTTCATGTATTGGTAAGTATTTTTTTCCATGTCAGGACTCTGTACTGAATCTTACCCCAAGAAAACAGGGACAAAACCAGCCTTTTTATGACTCAGCTACATCAGACACTTTATTTCTCTGTTAATGAAAAATGCTTTTTCTGTGGCGGTGACCCAGCCTGCTTTCTCTGTGAGAGTCAATGAAATCAACTGGATTGATTTTCCCCCTCAGGACAGTGAGCCTGAGGGGGAGGGAGAAGGCGAGGCTGGGGAATTCCCCACATTTCCCGCCGTTTAAGTTGTCAGTTAAGGTTTTGGTTACACCCCTTTCCGCCCTTATTAATTTCCATATTATGAAGTTATTTCAATATGCATAAGGTTCTGGAAAGTTCCGTTTTCCCTGTGTCCCCATTGGTTCATTTAAATGTACTCCTCCCCCTGTTTCATTTCATTGGGCATTTGTGGTTTTGTAATGTTTTCTTATTGGATCATCCCTATTGGATCCTCCCCTTTTTGTTTCCCTTAAAATCCACTTGCAACTGTCACCCCCTGGCTCTTTTGTAGCTCTTCCCCCTTGCTGTCCTCTCCTGCTTTCCTGGGCAGGGAATAAAGACACGAGCTGCTGCTACATTTGAGCACCTCTCTCCTCCTTTATCTCTGCAGTGCTCGCAACAGTTACCAAGGTCTGCTGCCAGCCCCTGCTGGGGAACAGGAGCAAACTGCTCTTGGGTGAGCAACCACCTGCATTATGGAGACACAGGAGGTCCCGCTGACTGGGCAACTGCGTGTCTTGTCGCCTGCTGACCACCGGGCGGTCAAGCGGACTGCGACATTTTCCCCCTTAATTAAATCAACCAGTTCAAAAAAACCCCCAAAAATCGCTTATAGCAATCTCATTCTGAGTGTGTTCTATTCCTGCAAACCAGTCTGAATTATAACACTTTCAAGAGCAATAGTTTTTCTACCTGAAAAACCGTTTTACTTATCCTTCTTAAAGAATATTTAGAATTTTTTTTCCATACTGTTTTTGTCCTCTCCTAAATTTATAAATAGCTAGAAATTAATACAAACTACGTGCTTGGAAGATGCCTAATGTATCAATAAGACTTGCAAGCTTGAAATCAAGTATGTGTGTATTTCACAGCTGATGGCATAAAATAATATTTTTTCCACATGACTGGGCACTTGAAATAACCAATTTTATTTTGCAGAAGTTTTTTTTGGAAGCATAATTTACATCATCAGGCAAAGGGAAGAGAGAAATAGCAGGGCAGAGCTGTAGTCATTATTCCTCTGAGAAGCAGCATGGACCTGCTTTGATGTATTTATACAACACCTTAAACAGAGGAGCTCCCTGGCAGAGACCCCAAAGAACTATGTTAATACAACCAGTATGTAAGAATGGTGCTTCTCATTCTAAAAATAACAAATGACATGAAGGTTTAACTGAGTGGAACTCTGTCCCACAGCCTATTTATTGGAGGAGAGTAGTGCGTTATGATTAATGGTGTGTGAATATAAATTTTAGAGCCAAGTTGCTTTTGGTTTTAAGCAAAACAGTGCTGATATCAGTGTACCACAGGCACATCTGTGTCACTTTGGCTATTTTTCAAATAGGCCATTGCTAAAGAATCATACCTGATACCTGTATTTAGTTTTAGAGGTGAGTAAATTTCTGCTTTCTTCTGCCATTTTCTCTCCACAGTTTCCTTTGGCTTCTCAGGTTGTTTACTTTCAGGTCGTACTGCCACAGTAATTTAAAACAGTAATGTTTGTCATGCCCTCTGCACACTGCGTTGAATTTCATATAACACTTCCTTTTGACACCATGTCATAGTGACCTTTGCTTCTCCATCATAGGGATGGAAATTAAAGGGAGGTTTTGGAGGTACATATTGAGATTACCTGGTAATGAAATTTGTGATTCTTTTCTCTGTGTTCCTCCCACCATCCCCAAGCCTGATCTACCTTACAAAATTTGCAGCTGTGGAGTATTTATACATGGTAATGTGAACCAGTCAAAAGGGTGTTTCTACCTTTGAATTAACACTAACTTACTGCCCTTAATGTGCTTACTCCTGGGGTGTGCAATGCTAACAGATATTCAGCTGTCCATGCCCATGGCAGCATGCCTCTTTGCGCTTCTGTGCCTTGTTTCACAACACTGAATTCTTTAAACAATCCTTGAAACAGTTTGGAAACTCAATGACACCATGTGACAACATATCTGTCTTCGCCTTATATCTTCTCACCCCCCACCCCCCCATCCCGCTTTTAAAAATCTGTCTTTCTTTTCTAATCTATGTGTGTGGACAGAAAAGTCTGTTTTCACATTAAAAGATACAATCCCTTATTATTCTGCTCCTGCCCAATCTTTTGATTGATACTTTTGGACATTTGTGTGGCTGTGGGAAGAGACCTGTGATCTGATAGCCAGTTATGGGGCTAGCAGAGAAGCAGGGAAGCCGAACAAGGGTTAGAAAGCAGCAGCCAACAAAAAGAGGTCTGCAGCAGGCTGACTGTGGGTCAAGTCTCTAAAGCAGATGTGAAACTATCCCCAAGTCATGTTCTCTTTATTATAGGCTGCACAGGAGATGTACTTCAGACATAATAGGAAGTGTACCTTGTCTTTTCTCTTTTCCATGGTGTCTTGCATTACATGGAAGGTGTAACCAAAAGTATGTTTTCTATTACCATCTCCATAAGCTGTTAAAATAGGTGGAGCAGTGGTTTTTATCCTCTCCATGATTCAGCCCTTGTAACACCCTCCAGGGAAGCAGCAGCCACCCTGGGGGTTAGGGGGCAAACTCCACTAATGTGCCATCAAGGTCTCACTGAATAACTCATAGAATTTCATCTTTCCATTGTGAGATGCCCTGTCCTGAGGGCAGGAATTGAACATTCCTACCTGTACATAATCTGAGGTTTGGAACACCACGGGGGTACTACTACGGGATTCCCAGAGGACCAGAGCTCGGGAACCACAACTGGACCTCCAGAGACACACCAGACTTTTCTACAAGATCACCACTTTGACAAGGCCACATCCATCACTTCAACAGGACTTCAGCCACCATTTCTTTGGACTGCTACCGCCACCCTGACCAACAGGGTGTCAGGTCGTATTCCGACTTTGACAGTTTAAGCCAGTGTTTCTCTATTATTGCTTTTATTTTAATTTTCCCAATAAATTGTGGCTCTGACTTGTAATCTCTCACAACCTATTTGTGTGGGGTTAATTCCTCTGCTGGTTTGTTTTCAAACTAGCACACATGGATATCTCATGAACACTCAAATAACTACTCTCTCTGTGTGAAGCGTGTTGCTGGGGACATGCAATTGGTATTTCAAAGATCAAGTTGTATTCACAGGAACTAAGATGAGAGAAGCAGGGAAGGGAATAGGGAGAAAACTCAGTTAATTTCAACTATGCATTTCCTGATGCATATGTTTTTAATTCGTGTCAGCATTCTAACTCTTCCCACTTTATTTGAAAGTTCTGCCTTCACATGTAGTCTCAAAGTAAAAGAATACAGGATTCTAAAGTAGGGATTTTATCTTGAAAAAATATATTAGCAATGTAATAAAGTAGTGTTAGGGCTGGTGCTAGAACTGAATCACCTACCAAACAGCAGGATCCTAGAAAACTGTCTCATTGCTAAGACAGAAAAGTACCTTTACATTATACTCTGCCTCTTACAGGAGCATAGCTCATGCAGGTTGATAAACTAGTATGTAATAGTGATTCCCTTGCTTCCTCTCCTTTTGTTTTTCTTTGTAAGGAGGAAAATATAAATGTGTAAAAGATGATGTCTCATTCACAAATGAATTCTCTGAGACAGTGCTGGGGTACTCCCCATGCTAGACCTCAGCCAATGCAACCCATTTTACTCACACCAGTGAAGACAAGGATAATTCTTCTCATGCACAGATAGAGAATAATCTCTGAGTATTTTGCTCAAGGAATGCAACAAGTAAAATGTTTTTACAGTAAATTACTTTTATTCCTACTGAAGTATTGGTACACTGCTAAAATATATTTTCTGTGCTTTAAAAAATCAGGATTACAGTAACATTTTTACAGTATGATTTTTCATAGATTTAGCTAACTTACCATATTTATACTGACCCACAATGGATGGTTGCATAGAACTCCTCATTTTAATGCCATAATTTCTTAAATTAAAATGCTGATGCAAAATTCATCTTCTTCCTGGTGGAAACACAATTGTTTAAATACAATCATTCATCACAATATAATTATTATAGAAAAAATGATTGTTATAGCCCAGCAAGAGTTATATAACAGATTTACAGATATCTGTATAAATGATGGGGCATTATAAGGATGTTTTCAGTCAGCCAAAAGCATTCTGTATATATTAAAATGGCACCTGTATCTTTTCTAGCAGTTGCCTTTTTTTTTCTTTTTTTTTTTTTAAGCCCAGGCAGAAATGTATGGGCAGGGGCTCAAAAACAGTTGAGACCATCTCCTCACCCCTAGTGAGGACCTCTGCAGGCAGCCTTTCCGAAAACTTAAAGCTCATCATAAGAGACTCCTTATTTTGCTAGCCAGCCAATGCTCTCCTCTGAAGTTACCTGCAATTCATCAACAATTGAATTCCATGGAACAGTAATTTCTTTCTGTTTATGCATCAGAGGAGTCCAAAATGGGATACTTCAAATCCATGTCATATTTCCAGTGCACTGACCAGGTCACTCCTCAGCTAGACAGAACCTTACTTAACAGGCTGTTTTTGCACATATACCCATTGCCTTACTGTGACTTTGCCCAGCTTGTCTTTGTGTTCTTGGGCTGCTGGTTTCCAGAAGATGGCTGACATCTTTTTTTCAGTATCAGAGCAATATCATCTGATGGTTTTGTACTGAAGGGATGGAGTTAGTATACTCGCAGTTAGGCTCCTTTTATTGCCTTCCTGCCTTTCCTGTGCTCCCCACACAGGTCCTGGCTGTGACATATACCAGAAAACACCTAGGGCAAATTGGTATGTTTAAGCATTTGATGTTCTGCACCTTGGAGTGTCCAGGGGCAGTGCTTTCCATGTTTGAGATTCGTGGGACAGCACAGTAGTGTCTGTGGAGCTATGCTTCAAGAGACCCTATCCAGGCTTGCTCTCCTTCCAGCACATGGCTACAGCAAGGGCATGGGAGTTGTTCTACTCAGTAGTGCTCTACAGCATCAAAAAAATACTCAGAGTGGACCACTGTCTTAGATCATCTGCAATACATCATTACTGATTGCTGTGATTGATGTTTTAAATCTATGATGAATGGAAATCCACTGGTTACCTGCAAAGCAAAATAGGCATATGTATGGAAGTCACGAAACAACAGCATGGCTTGCAAATTCTTTATGTGGCCATAGGCCTTGAGTCCTTAGGAGTGATGTCTTTAAATTTTCATTATGTTTTAACATTCAAACCCCATAGGGAGGAACAGGATAATTCATCAAAAGCCTAGATAAATGAACAAAAAACTTTTTCCAGATCTAACTGTGCCAGAAAAAGATGTTACACCAAGCAGCAATCTCTCAAATATTTTCTCCCAGAACTACTGGCAAGGCTTTTAGAGTGAGAGCCCTAGTTACTCACCAAGACCATACCTGTGAAGATTTACTATTTCAGCTGTTCCAGCTAATGCAGGTTTGTTTGTGTCTTTGTTTGTGTTCTTTTTATTTAATAAATTGGCTCACCAAAAGGGTGGCATTCTATGGTAGGTATGTGATATCAGCTGTGATGCTGAGCAGGGAGGCATAGCTTCCTCCACCAGGAAGAGCAATGGTCAGGAGATTCTACTAATTGACAGCCTGGGTTAATGGATGATGCATGGAGAAGCAAAGAGGATTTGGGTGAAGAGGTGTCCTGTCCACAGCTGGAGTGTTATCTTGGCGAACAGCAGCAACTGAACTCATGCTGTGCTTGTGCTACGGCCTGGGAGCATGGCATCCAGGAGTGCAGCAGCCTGGGCAAGCCTCTGCACACACGCCATGTTAAATGAATTGGTGTTGGGCTTCTTGCTTTCAGACAAAGTAGGCATGGGAAAGAACGAAAAACAATGTCTACTTTTCTGTTCACCTATGATTAAGATTAAACTATAGAACCAGAAAATAAGTTTCTGTAGGTTTTAAATTAAAATTTTCTCTTTTATCTCAGTACTTTTGACAAGCAATGGCAAAAATGGTATCAGAAATATTCAACCCAGAACCAAAACTATCTTAAATCATTTAATGTGTTTCACTACACAAAGCCTGCATAGATTTTATCATAAAATCACACAACAGCAGTATAGCTATGCATATTGTTATTTTCATTATAATATCCTAACAATCCATTGCATAAAGCCAATCAAAATACTTTAACAGAAAGGATCTAATACAAAATTTTGCCACTTTTCAGGAGAGGCAGGAGAGCATACCAGCTATTTATATATCAATTTCAACTGCTCTAGATTTGGTTATGGTATACAAATACTACTATACCATTATTATCCTGATGTGCTAATTTTTTTTCTTAATGTTATTATTATTATCATCATTAGTAGTAATAGTAGCAGTAGCAGTAGTAGCAGTAGTAGTATATTATTAGTATTATTATTAGTACACTAATAGTACTAGTAAGTAGGTTAATTGACTGATTCTGCATTTAGAGGTAGAACAACACAAACATATTTTGTCCAAAAGGTGGAGCTAATAACACTCTGAGGTCTTATCTTTGTTGGCTGAACAAAAACCGTTGACTCCAACATGTTTTTATTTTGGAGTGTATTTGATTCTAAACCTGTCTCAACTCAATCCAAGGGGTTGCTAGATACTCAAACTTGCACAGAAAAATGAGGTAAAAAATACCTGTGTGCTTTTGGAGTCTTACTGTGCCCTTTCTGTTGTGACTAGTTTCTGAGCTTCTGTTCCAGCTTGTGGTTTCTCTTGTGATTCCATGTCTGACTGCAAATTAATTAAGCCTGTCAATATGCTTTTGGGTCCTTATTAATAAAGGAGTTCAATTTCCACATCCACCTCCCCCACTGCCTTTCCAGTTGATCATCAGACTGCCATGGGGACACATCTCAGGATAGCTGAAGAGAAGCAGCTCCATAACTGGCTGTTCCTCCCAAGGTAGCATTTTCTGAACCAGCAGCAAATGACAAATTCAAGAAGGCAAAATGTTGCTGTAGGCTATTTTTCTCTCTTCCACATAGGCAACTGCTTCCTTTCCCTGATGAGTAGGATAAAACCCTATCTTTTAATAATCTCTTTTGCTTTGCCTTGTGGAAGTAAGGAATCAGAGGTAACTAGACTAGCAATGACCTCCAAGAAGATTCAAATCTGCAGAATCTCACTTCAGTCCTCTTCTCTGCTTTTGCAAAGCCACTACTGGCTGCTGGTTGTAAATATTAGCAACTGATATGCAACAAGTTTTGCTTGTGATGCTCAGGAATAAACCTGATTTTTTTGTATCCCATTCTAATTCGTAACATATAATTTACACCATTTTAATTAAGGTTCTGATTTTGTTCCAAAGTTTAGACTGATGACAGAGTATTACTGAGAAGGTGCAATGGTCCTGTACATTCCAGCAAGATACCTCCCTTCTTTGCAGTAACACCACGTAACAGACATTTTGCTAAGCGGTAATACAAAAAGACCTCCAGCATAATACATGAGGATAAATAAACCTGAGAACACTAAACATATTTGAGATTATACTGTACAGCAAGCTGTCAAGTTCAACAAAAACAAATGCTGAATAAAGGTGTACTTAATAAGTTGTCCTACTTCCTGGTACACGTACATTAGAGTTAGCTTCAATGAGGCGCGTATGTCAGAACTTGTCTTCAGACTACGTCCTTCTAGGGTTAGATGCTTTTACCATTTATTTCTCACTTGGTGGTCTCGAAGGTAAGGTGATTCTGCAGGCTCTAGCTGCTCAGCCCCTCTTCCAGAAGTCATGTCATCTTCCAAAGAGTACTATTAACAGCTTCTTGAAGGAGTCTACTGGTTTTTGAACACATGATGCAAGGGAAAGACTTGCGTTTTAGTCTTAACCAGTTTTCATTAGCATAAAAATTTGCAATATACAACAAACAGGGACTGGATGCCAGGCCCATCCAGTCTCAAGCAATGTACAATTTAAAAAAATAAAATCTAGTTACCTTTCACTAAACCTAACAGAGTTTTAATTCAATTTCAATAAAAAGTCCGAGAGCTTTCCAAAGTCCAATCCAAAAATGACATCTGGATGTAGTCCAGTAACATGTGATACATTATTGCTTAAAATTTATTTACTGCCAGATATATTTGCCTACTACTTAATATAAATATGCAGAGATTATTCCAAGATCTGTTACCACAAACGTATCTGTGGCTATTGCAGAGGGTGTTCTAAAATCAAGTATCAAAATGATAAAGAAATCTGGAAAGATGAATAAAATGGAAAATGTTGAGATTCTTTCTCTTAAATTTATTTTACTTTTAAGGCAGAATAAATTGGAATTTGCCACTGCTTTTCAAGTTACAATAGGAGACAAATAAGATCTGTATCAATATAAAAAGCTGTTAGGCACTTATGTATATATGGCAAGGGATGTTTCATCTACTAGACAATGTAGATTAAATGTACCTCATGTTCATAATTTGTACATGTTAAATTCTAAACTTCATTTAGGAATGACAGTAGATGACAGCATAAATAAAATGAATGCTGGAAAAGGCTTCCTGGAGAGGTAGGCAATGCCCCATGCCTATTATGCCTTTGGACAATGCTTTTAATAACATCCTTTAACTTCTAGTCAACCCTGAAATGGTCAGGCAGTTGGACTTGATGGTCCTTGTAGATCCATGCAATTACTCTATTTTCTGTTCTATTCTATTCTGTAGGCTGATTCATCCTTCACTTTGCAGTCTAGCAAAAGAAAGTCACACAGCTACAGGAATACAGGCCAAGGTGGTTCTGTTTCCTGAACAGTAAGGAAATGAAGAATGAAGATGGCTATGACTCACACACCAAACAAGAAGGAGAAGGTTTTCTGCAATCTAAATTCAAAAGACCTGATCATGATCTTCATACTTTTGACGGCAACAAAATATGAAGTGTGGAGTCTGAGAGATGGGTTAATGAGGCTTTCACCCATTAGTAGCCTGCAGGAGTCCAGCTCCATGCAGTAACCACGAGCAGATCCAGCTGCTGCTGTTGGGCTGGGCAATGGACAGACTGTGTGAGTGGGCTCGAACATGAAGTTGGTTGTCTCAGTCCAACGCCTTTCACAATGGACATCTGTCTCCTAGGAAAGAAAATACCCACATAATCTGAACTTCCATTCTGTAATTTTCATGGCATAAAGTGCCAAATCAGTCCAAACACTTGTTGGAGGTTGAGGGGTGTGGAATTTTCCCCTTTCCTGTCATGTTACTAATGGCTGGATACTTAAGGACTATTAACTCCTTTTGTAAGAGACAAAAGAGCTAGCTGGGCGTGGGGAGGGGAGAACAGAGGGGGTCATCAGAGAAGGCACTCGACCACCGGCAGCAGGAGAGGCATCAGTGGGGAACTGTGAGCTCCTCAGCTACAGCGGCAGAAAGGTTTTTCGGATCTGCACTGTTTTCTTCTCCTTGGTGAGTGAACTTTCATCTGGGAAGGGGATGTTCCTGGAGGGCACACCCTTCTGGCTCTGCTGACAGTTTTCTGCACAAGGGGGCCAGCAGCCGCTGCCCCACGCTCTCCCTGTGGGAGCACTGCCACGACTGGGAAGTCTCTGCCACCTTCTGCCGGCAAGCCCGGCTGGGCTCGTCTCTGCCACCCCTGCTCCCTGCTCTGAGCTCCTGCCCCACGTCTGCTGCACGCCCGCCATTGCCCTGCCCGCCCCGCCCCGCCCGCTGCCTCTGGGCACTTCAGCACTGCCCGCACCCACAGAGCTGACCGCGCCACAGCGCCCCCTGCAGCTGCGCGGGAGTCATCGCACCTGCCCTGCCCGGCCGGGAGCCCGACAGCGCCCCTGCCGGCTGGGACAGTGACTGCAGCAGAGGGGAGGGTGCCCGGCAGCTCAGAGCAGGCTGCCACCCGTTTTTTTTTCTGGTTTTGTTTGTTGTTGCTACTGTTGTTGTTGTTTGTTTGCCTTGTTGTAGATACTAGTAAAAAACAGTTATTCCTTTTCCCATATCTTTGCCTGAAAGCCCCTTGATTTCAAAGTTATAATAATTCAAAGGGATTTGGGAGTAATATTCTTTATTCTGAGAGGTTCCGACCTTCCTTAACAGACACCTGTCTTTCAAACCAAGACAAGTGTGAATGAAAATTGCTGAGTTTTTTTAAAAATTCAACAAATGTTAACTGAAGGGGAAGGTTGTTGCTGATAATGCTATATGGGTAAGGAGCTCACTGGTCAGCTGATTAAAAGGCAACTGTGACCATTTAAGAGATGCTATGTGCCTGTAAGATAGCTGCAATGACAGACTTTGCTTTTTCTTTTTACACACCCACCTGAAAACACCTGAGATTCATCAATATGAGGAAATTTATGATGATGTTATTCAGGTACAAAGGAATTTTTTTTTTTTTAGGTGACAAAAACACCTTTGAAAAGCAATTAAACAATTGTCTAACACACCTTTGGTAATTAGTCTGTAATGCTGATGTAATGAGTCCAGAAAGCTGACAGACCATGGTAAAACACAAAATCATAGCATCTTGTTACAAGCTAAGTCTCATAAGACAGGGCCTTGCACATATCTGACTGTAATCTAAAATAACAGCTGGCAGAGTGAGAATGGAGACAGATTCTTTTTCCATGAGTGCCCCTTGTCCAGAGAGATTTGAGGAAAAAGACAGTCATTAAAGAGCAAGGATTTCAAATTACCTAGAATTTATAAGTGTGTTTTTTATTACACTTGAAAACAAAATAGTAGCTAGTGTATTTTCAAACCATGCTTTCCTCTTTGCAGAGGCCCCCACAAGGAAATGTATTCTGAAGTAGCACGTCCTGAAATAATTCACTGCAGCTGTACTAATGGAATAAGTACAGGAATACTCTAGGGGAAAACATGCAATCCCATAAATTGAGCCTTCCTTGGGATGATTTTATGATGACACACTATTCTTGATCGTCTGCTTTATGCCCAGAAATGGGTCCTGTCACTTTAAGCTGAGTTTGGGGACGGGGCAGGAGCCGGGGCAGCTCCATGGGTTTTCTTCAAGCCCTCACTTCCAGTGTGCTTGGTGCGTGCTGCGGATGTGTGTTGCATTGCTGCTCTGAGCTAGTTCAGTTCCCCTTAGCTGAAGCAGGAAGTTTTTTCTCTGGACTGCAACAGTATCCTCCGGCAGCTTCTGTGGTTTCTTCTGGAACTCTCTGGCTTAGCTCTTGTCTGAGATTGTGCCATTAGCAGGTGCCGTCTGGCACTGACTGGCAGGGAAGCCATGGGGAAACCCCATCTTGGCCAGACCTCAGGAAAAGCTGAGCCAGCGAAGGAAGGGACTTTAAAATCCATCACTTTCATCTGCAGCAAAGAGGAGACCAACAACATTGGAGTTCACCAGGTTCCCATCTGTTTTTTCCCATCCCCAACCTGCTGTGTGCACTCCTCTTCCCTCACCAGAGACAAAGCTGTTGGCCATTTTGTTCTTCCCTAACACGTGGACAGTGGAGTTTTTTTCCCTTCCCCTGGCATTTTTTTGGGTTTGTTTGTCCTGCTGTGGCTGGGTGTGTGTCTGTGTGTGTGTGGTTTTGAAGGTTCAATATCTAACAGTTATTCATTTCTTTTGTGTCATGTGGGCACTTTGTCAAATAAACCTTTTTTTTTTTTTTCACTTTCCCAACCAATATTTATTGTATCAGCAGGAAGGGATTGCTAAAACCCCTTTTCTTAGAGGAAACATCCATTCCAGAGTGTTTTCTCCCAAAACTTGTCTCTAAACTGAGACAGAGCCCTACAATTAAAAAATAATATTAACGTATTTTAATGCATTCTGAGAAGGGCAACAAAGCTGATGGAAGAGCTGGAAGACATGTCCTCTGAGGAGTGGCTGAGGGCACTGGCTTTGTCTAGTTCAAAGAGTTTGAAGAGGAAGCTGACAGGTGACCTCAGAGAATCATAGAATGGTTTGGGTTGGAAGCGACCTTTAAGTTCATCTAGTTTCAACACACCTGCTATGGGCAGGGATGTCACTCACTAGTCCAGGTTGCTCAACACCCTAGCCAACCCAGCCTTGCACACTTCCAGGGATGAGGCATCCACAACTTCTCTGGGCAGTCTGTCCCAGTGCTTCACCAACCTTTGAATTAAGAATTTCTCCCTAGGATTTAATCTTTATCTCTTGTCTTTTACTTTAAAAGTGTTTCCCCTTGTTCTATCACTATCTGCCTATATAAAAAGTCATTCTCCCACTTTCATTCTGCCACTTCTTTTATAAGCCCCCTCTAAGTACTGGAGGGCTGCAATGAGGTCTTTCCAGAGCCTTCTCTTCTCCAGGCTGAATAATCTCAGCCTCTCTTCATAGGAATATGTCAAGGTCCTCTCTCTCTTCTCAATTTATATTATAAAAATATTCAGAAAAACTGTAGTTTCATTATTTGTAACCCAGATTTCCTCTGGTGTTAACTGGTGTTCTGGAGCCAAACACCCTGAACATAGCACTTTCACAATACCCACAAAATCTCAACCTGCCCTTTGCTAACATTTTTTAATCATATAGTAAAATAAACATACACATGCAATACATAGCATATATGCTTTTCTGCAAATGTCCCCTTAATGATAACCTAGGAAAGCAGCTTCAGTAATTGTTTGAGGAATTGCTTTTCATTTTCTTTTATGTGTTGCCTAGCATTTATTTAGAGAATGATTCCACAATGTTTCGCTAATCCATCAGATTTAAATGCTTAAGGCACCTCAAGAGCAGAGAGTAGGACTCTGAGTTTCATTATTGAGGCTGTTTGAGAGACAGCTCCTGTGAGGTGGGATAACAAAAACTTCCTAAAAGGAACTTGATAAATTTATGTGTACCTGTCTCTGGCCCTATAAATGGCAGAGAAGTGCATGCCATGGCATGCGCATAATTGCTTATGCTGCAAAGTTCTCTATGAACTGGAAAACTCTGAACTCCTTTCAAAGGACCACCATACTGGTGCTGCTTTAAAATAGAGGGGAAACATATTTAGTTTACTAGTTCATTTGTGATAAAAATACAGAGAATATTGCTTGTTTTTTACTAATTATCTCTCTATCTCCTCTTAATCTTGAACTAGAAATTAAAGTGGTCCTTTCTTCAGGAAATCTGAAGGTAGGGAAAGGAAGACATTTTGCTGCAGCCACAGTAGACTATTTTGAGAAGACATTTGAATGAGGTTTTTACTCTCATTGTGAGAAGGGATTTTGGTGTGGTGTTTATGCTGCTCCTGTCTATGCATGACTCACTTCTGTGTTCCATATGTCCCTGAAACCCAGCACACATGAATCTAGCAGATGTTGCCTATGAATACCATAAAAATTTGGCAAACTCTTGCAAAGAAAAACAAAGTATATTTTTAAAATCACCTGTCCAGAAAGCAAGCACAGATAGTCATTCCCAGTTTTTCTACTATTTTTTTTTCAGAAAACAAGAAGTAGCCATAGGTTTCTTGGAAAGTAATATCACCAGTGGGAAGTAAATCTTAAATTTTAAGCCCTCTTGCCTCATCTGAATAACATGTGTACTCAGGCACCCAGGCAGACCCATGGAATGGGGCAAACAAAATGGAGTTGTCAAGGCAGGTGAGGCAAGGGCATGCATGGAGATTCTTTCCCAAATGGAAGCTTGGTGAAGCAGAAATACATAGTGACATTTAAAATGCCCCAGGGAACCCCTGAGGTCAGGAACCTGGCCAACCCCTGGGCAAGACGGATTAGGCTGAGTGGGATGGGAGGGGGCTGACAGTCCTTGGTTTGCCAGCAGAAAGTGAGGCCACTGCCCTACACCATCAAGAATGGACTAGGAAGTTGTGCATGAAGGGTGGGCCTTTCTCAAACCTTTAGCAACCCCTTCATGTGGGATCCCCCCCAGAGACGATGTAAGGGGTTAGTTTGCTTCAGGGAGAGCAACAGCAAGATTCCACTGGAGAGCTCTCTGCCTTTACTGGAATGCAGCCTGAAACAGGTACAGAGCAGAGTGTCCTCTGCCTTTGTGTCAGGGCTCTGCTCATGACTTCCATTTCAGAAACAAAAGCAACAGCTTGATAATGAGAGAGAATTCTGCTACAGTCCAGAGGTACCTTTGTTGGGCTGTATCTCCCACACATTCACATCTCAGTATTTTAAATAACACTCAATAATCCTTCTCTCTCTTCTTTTACGTGTTGCCCAGTCCACTCTCAAATGTATTGAGGAAGTGTTGTAGCGCTGCTGCTGTCTGTAACAGCAGAGGAGATGTTAAATGAAAGAATAACTTTAAGTCATTCTTATGCCTGCAGAAGTGAGAATTTGATAATTAGGAGAGTGTTATGGGTTTCTTTCAGCTAGTCACTGTTTTCTCAGAAAGCATTGTGACTTGCAGGTGGTATTTTAATGAGAAAATAGTGTTAGAGCAGCCCTTTAAATTAAGGCATTAATGATAAGGACTGCATTCCAGGCTGTTTTATTTTGCACTAGCAAATAAGTGTTACCACTATGTTGGTAACAGTGCTTCTCATTTTATCTCTACCTGAAGGCTTATATTCAAGAGAATATAATGAATGAGAATAGAAAAATGAGAAATGCTTTCTTCTGTGATTTATAGTGCACCACATTACACCCTTTCTTGAAGTTTATTCTTGCTTCAGTTTTCACTAGTGCAGGAAATTTGCAACCTAAGACTGAAGTAAATGCCTGCAGCTGGAGTCACAGTACTGGAATAACTTCTCCATATATATGTGTAGAACACATATACATGTGTTTGTCTTTACAGATTTTTTAACAGTATTTATACTTGGGGATTTTTACGATAATGTTTATATGGACATATACACAGTATATTGTCTTAATCTGTTGCAGCAGTTTCTCTGATTTCCTGATATTCCATCTGTTAGTCACCCTCTTATAGAAAATCAAACTTGGTTGTTACACTAGAGGTTTTCTGGGTATATTTTGGGTATGTTTCTTTGGTCTTCACCTAAAAGTTAAATTACAAATTATTTCATACAGCAGAAATTCTGTTTTCTCTTTTTTCTCCTTACAAAGAGAGTTAATTTAATTGTTAGTTCGCAAATTTAACTAAACAGGATGCTGAGATGCTTTTGTGGTTAAAAACAAAGTTGGTAACATTTCAAAGATTTCTATCTTCTAGGAATAAATATACATGAAGTATGAATACATATAAAGTATTCTTACTTTTAGAAACAAATCTTTATATAAGGCAATACTTTGCACAGTTTCTGGTCTCCAAGCCTGTCAAATCTACTGCTGTTATAATCAATAATATTTGCTGCAAAGAAATGATTTATTACAATGAAATACAAAATTACATTAGATTAATTTTTCTTAAGGATAACTCATTCTGAATTAGAAATTCTTACTGAGCATCTGTGCCTGTAAGTAAAGCTTTGATTTTGTGCAGCTATTGTTGCGATTATTGCTTAACTGCACCACATCTTTCAATCTTGAATTCAAAATTCCTGGCATGAGTGGATTTATATTATCTATTGAATACTTCGGTCAAAAAGTGCACCCTTATCCTTAACTGAATGACTTATAATCTAAATCTGCCTCTGCCTCTTCTTGCTTTGAGTGGTGATGAGACAACGTGTTTCCATGAGATGCTGAAGTATTTCACTATACAACTCCAGGGAATGCCTTGAAGTGCTAAACCTGGTGTGGTAACTCACAAATTTCCTAACTTTTTTTTTCTGATCTTAAACTTGTGAAAATGAGGGGGCTGTGATGTGTTGTAAAGAGAAAATGCTGGTATATGACAGACTTGTGAAATGAGATCTTTGGAAACATAGTACAAATAACATACAGTGTGTTCTATGCACTAGAACATGTATGGACTTAACAAAAATAATGGTGTATTTTAAAAAAATTCCAAGGTAACTTAATGTTTTGACTTTTGAATTATGGTTGTTTAATATTTCTTTATTTATTTTCCTCTGTGCCCTTTTAGCTCCTAATAAAACAGGGTCTTCATCCAAGATAGTAATTCCTCTGTTGCACTACTAATTGAAATGATCCCACAGTAATGAAAAAAGAAAGTGAAAATTGAGAAATCAGAAGTGGATCATGATACATTGGCTTAGATTTATTCTAAAAAGAAGTATCAGATACCTGTGTTCAAGCTGATGTGTCATATGCCTTAAATGATGTTAGAGCTCTCCTCTTTGTCAATCCAATGAAAAAGGTGTGGGTTAAAAGTGTATGTTCAAAGCTCCCAGTACAGCATGTGGAAAGCAGATACATTTGTATCTCAGCTGAAGAAGCCAATATTAATAGTATCTTTTTTTTCCTCTTCTCCAGCGTGTGCATTGAAAGATCCTTGGACCTTTGACCTTGACCTGAACAGGTTTTCATTTTGATGCTGTCATGGAAAATAGAGTTGTACATTCATTCGAGTTTTTTTTGAGAAATTATGCTACTATATAATTTTTAAGGTCACTGTCTGTGATGTAGCTAATCAATGCTTTTCTTTGAAGGTCTATTACTATATTGGAAAAAAACAGCAGTGAAAAAATTAAATTTTGAGATACAAATGTTGAGATATTATTTATGGACTGTATGAAGAATTCTTCTAGGTGTGTTATATTTATCCATTCTTATGCACACTCTTGTAAGTCCTGCTAACATTGGAGTTTGAAATCTGTGAAATCTTCTTTTTCTTTTTGTGCCTTTAAAGTAATCCAGATATGTGTTGTAGTGTGTTGGTTTTGCTTGGCCCAGTTTTTGCTAGTGGGGGGTGGGCACAAAGATGGCTCCTGTGTGAAGGTTCTGGAAGCTTTCACCATGTCCAGCAGAGCCGATCTCTGATGGCTCTGAAGATGATGGACAAGCTGCTGGCCAAGGCTGGGCCAGTTAGAGATGTTAGTTACGCCTCTGTGAACACATATTTAAGAAGAAATCAAAACAATGTGAGCACACACTCCTTTTTAGCCAGAGAAGGAGGAAGAGGTGAGAACATGTCAGGGAAACAACATGGAGACACCAAGGTCAGTGGAGAAGGTGGGGGAGGAGGTGCTCCTGGCACCAGAGTCGAGAACCCTCTGCCAGCTGTGGTGAGAACCACGGTGAAGCAGGTTGTCCCCCTGCAGCCCATGGGGTCTATGGGGGATGCAGAGATCCACTCACAGCCCATGGTGAGGTGCCCATGCTGGAGCAGGTGGATGTCTGGAGGAAGCTGTGATCCAGTGGGAGTCTCAGTGGAGAGAAAGGCCTTGCTCCCGAGATGGAACAGCCTGGCTTTAGAGGTCTGCACCCCATGGACAAGGGACCACACACTGCAGCAGTTTTTGGGAGCACTGTCTGCCCGTGAGGGGAGCTCACATTGCGGCAAGTTCAGGCAGGCTGCTGCTCATGAGATTTGGACCAATGTTGGAGGAGTTCACAGGGAGCTGTCTCCCATGGGAGGGAACCCATGGCAACACAGAGGACGACTCCTCTCCCTGAGCAGCGGAAGAAGGTCTCGGTGATGGACTGACCAAACCCTCATACCATGTCCCCCTGTGCTGCTGGTGGGGAGGACGAAGGGGGGGTGAGTGGGGAAACGGTGTCTTTGAGGGCTTTATTTTACTTCTCATTACACTTCTCTGACTCTGTTAGCAATAAATCACTTTGCAACTTTAAGTTTCAACCTGTTTCTCCCTCAGTGCATCTTATCCCGGTTCCTTATCTCATGAGCCCTTTGTGTATTAACTTTTTTCCCTCTCCTCTGCCCAGCTGTGGCAGGGGAGAGCGGAGAGAGCAGACGTCATAGGTGCCTGTCATTTGGCCGGGGTCAAACCACGACATGGGGCCAGTCTCATTCTAGTACTGAAATGCATAGGAATCTTCTAGGACATTTGCCACACTGGTATTGAAAGTTAGTTTAACACAATAACATAAGCCTTTCTTTCTTTATTCTTCAGAAAAATCAGGTGTATATTTCCATTTATTGATGGGGTATATCTTGTGGAAAAACTTGGTTACAATACAATTTCATTAGCAAAGAGAGAGTGTCTAACTAACACACTTGTCCCATTCATCAAATGAACAATCTTACCAAAGCTAGTTTGTCATGTGAGATTTGAAGCAAATTTTTTCCTTCTATATTATGTGAATGACATAATTGTAATAATAAAAGAAACATAAAAATGGTCCATGGGACCCAAAATATCAAACAATAATTTGTAACTGGAGAAAATAGGAAAAAGAATCAAACATAATTTTTTTGTTGTAGAGGACAGTGTACATCTGTTGTCATTCTTTTTCAAAATGATGGTGAGTTTCATGAATCAATATTATTTTTAAACACAACTGCACTAATCCTTCTGCATGCCAATATGCAAACATGTTCTGAGGCACTCCACCAATTCATTCAATTTAAGCTAAATAATTTCCCTGCTTTTCAGAGTAAAACTTCATTAATGGAAGCTTGAAATAGGTGATACAATGAAAGATGCTTTCGGGGACACGATGCCAAGCAAGACAAAATATGCAGATTCAAAGGTATGTGGGCTGTGTCTCCTCAGAGAAGCTGTGGCTTTTCTCAGGACCCCTCCCTGAATGCCTGTCTGTCCCCACTTGAAGGCTAGCATGTAATGAAATGATGAAAATTTTATCTAGAAATAGCATCTCCTGACTTCCTGGGTCAAGACTTCATGATAGCAACATCCTGTGGTAATTTCCTTACTCCTTTACTTGAGCTGTGCGCTTAAGAAAGCGGGAGCTGGAGTCCATCATCTCCGTTGATATCCTCTCTACAATTGCTGTGGCTAGTTACAAGTGTAAATTCAGTATTAGCAACTGAATTGTAGCCTTGCTGTAATGGTACATATTCTGAGAAAGAAAACTCTCTTTACTAATGCATGAGAATGAATGAATGCAACTTTGTCTTTTAGCTTCACACTGAATTTACAACGCTTGGCACTGGGAAAGAGCTCTTCAGTTCTTCAGTTATGCACATGCAGGATAAAATCACCATTCTAATCATAAAAGTGACTGGAATTTTTATGACATGACAGCATTTTATTTACCCTTTGAAGTTCAACTGTATTTTTAAGGAGTCTCCAATTGCAGCATGCACCATATTGTCTCTGATGCACTTTTCTGAGACTTCTGTGCCCTTTTATTTCAGGATACTTGTATTTTGCATTGTTGCAGCTGTTATCACTTGGGTGGTTTATTTATTCATAAATAAATGATTTGTCAATCATTGGGACAAAGGAAGGGTTCTTAAAATTCATAATTTGCATGTAATAATGTGCCTATCATATACTATTCTAAATGTGTATATTGGATATGGCATTCAGACTGTGTGTACTTATGTAGCTTCTTCCTGTCGGGTTTTGTTTTAAGTTTATCTGAAATTTAACAAGCTTATTATGAGCCAACAAGCTATTTAACAAGCTTTTTATGTCCTGGTTTGGCCCAGATGAGTGGTAGGGAGCATGGCCAAGACCCTAGTGCTATTTGATACCACCTTATGTCATTGTTAGGGACAGTGAAAAGGGGCTCTTTCTTGCTTCTGAGAAGAAGGGCATTCCTTTCTGGTCATGAGAAAGTGTGTCGGGCAGAGGGAAGCTGTCTGCTGCTGTTTTTCATTGTCCTGGCCTTGGTGAGCATTTTGTACGTTGTCCTAGTTCTGCTCATGGGTGCTGAGAAGTGGGCGGATCCTAAAGCACTGTGGGCGTGGCCAGGTTGCCATTCTATACCCTGTAAATAATTTATGGCTTCCTGGCAACTAAAAGGAATGCACCCTGCGAGTCGTGCCATTTTGTTCCATTTCTTCCTCAGGGAAGCTGCTGGCACCAGCACTGTGGACTCTGGGACTCTGTGCCCCTCCTGCCGCTGCCCACACCTTTCACATTCCTTCCTGTCCCTTGAAGAACGCAGCGCCAGGTGGTGAACACAGCTGAACTGCAGCTCCGAAAAGCAGTGGCAAGCTAAGCCTTGTGCCAAGCCCTAGTGTCCCCGAAAATCAGGAAGAAAATAAAAACCCTCTAGCACTATATTTGAAGTGATAGAGAATCAGGCATTACTTTATTTTCTGGCCAGGATGTGCCAAGGAAGATATTCCAAAAACACATGCTTTTACAGGATTTTCCCCCAAGCTTTATACAGTCAAAACCCATAGAAATACACTGTTTCAAAGTTCATAGGTCCAGAGTTGAGCAACCCCCAGTATTCAGTTTCCCATTGGATCTGAATCTCCTCTCCTCCGATGTTGATTAGATCTTCATTCTTCAATTTTCTTATCAGTCCTTTCCAAACCAGATGTCTTCAACTCTGCCGGAGGAGGCATCTGGGGTAGATGTTTGTATATGGCCACTGATGTTTTGTTGATGTTCCATTGATGTTCTTTTGTCTTTCTGGGTATCTTTTGGGCTACTCCCAGTCTGTCAGTATGCCAAGCCCATGTCCTTAGAGTGATGCCTTTTCTTTAGTTTTTTTAGGAGATGATATCTCCTAAAAAAACTAAAGAAAATTCCCTTCCCCAAAGCAAAGTCAAGTCAAAGCCTAACTAGAGAGACAAAAATTGAAAGTTAGAAGTTTAATTGTTTTCAACAATGGTTTCTCCCTCTGGAGCTTTCTCATAGGTGTCTTTAACTGTTAAGATACCATATCTGTTCCTGGTAAGACACCCTGGCAAGACACCACGGTAAGACACCACTTGGTTGATATGCAGAAGGGTGGGAAGGGGAGTCCTGCTCTTGTGGGTCATCAGGGTCCACAGTGCCTCATTGTGAGTAGCATCAACTGTAACAGACTTCATGAGTGAAACCATCTCTCTTTAGTCCCTCTAATACTACACAATCTTCTCATTGGCTCCTGCAATTGGCCACCTCTTAATACCAACATTGTCCAGAAAAGCTTTCTAACACAATTTGAAGCATTAGAAAACAGGCATTCTTTATCTAGCTGGACATATTAGAAGGGTACCTCCTTTAATCTATGTGTGTGGTGAGATTTTACAACAATGTATTTATCCATCATAATAATACACATTCATTACAATGTGCCCCCTATCTAATACATGAACATTACTTCCCTAGAACCAATTTGCATGCATCTGCCTCCTACTGGAAGTCCTTTTATGGTCCTGGAGTGTTGTATAAAGGACTTTCTGGTGGTCACATGCACTGAATGCTCTGATACTAGAGGTGACCTTTCCTTAAGCTTTTTTTGAGCATGCACTGTTGTTTTTTGTTACAAACCTTGCAAAAAAACCCCACTGTAGTCTTCTTTATCTGTTTTTACACTGATTCCAGCAGCATTTATCATCCTATGTGCATACCTTTTCATTCTTTTAACTTTTTTTGCTAGTTAGTCTTTAAGCTCTATCTAACAACTTCAGTGGAACTGAAAATTTCTATTCTCTGTTATTTATCACTGTTGTGACTGATCCACCAACCGGCTGGCATCTTTTGCAGATACCTTCTTGTACCTCAGGAACAAGGTCTGGACATGCATCACCACCCAAGGTTTGCACTGCAATCTCCTTCCATAGCAGCTTTGTCTGGGTGGAAGCATTGGAAACCCTGGGGGTTGTTTCTGCAGAAACCCCAGCTTTTACCAGTGCTCAGCATGCTCCTGACAAGGGTGCAGGGAGCTGACCTGTATGGGGCAGGGAGGGGGCTGCCCGCTGGGGGAAGTGCTGCAGCACACCCTGCCCCGCAATGCTTGTGCCCCAGGCTCAGCTGCCTTGCTCTCTCTCTCCGCCCTGCTTGGTTAGTGTTGCCCAGGTGGACCACCACTGGAGCCAATAGTCTTGGAGGATGTCTCCTGCAATTTCCCTGCAGTTGCCAAGAAAATCATTCCTGGAAAGGAATTTGGAAGATCTTACAGGATATTTAGGAGATCAAATGACCCGCATGAAATCTTTGGTTCTCACTGCTTTTGTGTATGTGTTTTACTATACAGGTTTATCTGGCACATCTAAATATGGAATAATTGATCATCTCCTTTTCCACATGGAGGACCTGGCTAGCAAAAAACCCTACTGCTAGTGAAATACTAGAAAAAGGAACAGAGAAGCTTAGTTTGCTTGGCTTAGTCCAAGGTATTGTTTGCTCTAATCCCAAGGTGTGACTTTTCCCTCTGCATACATAAGTGATTAGTGTTTTTATGATTGCAAGAAACATAAAAGTGGGAGCTGGGCCCACATCCACTGCCCAACAGGGTGTGTGAGATGCAGTAAAACCTGCAGTCCTCAAAGACAAGATTTCAGGGCACAGGAGACCAAACTATGGGCCTGCTAAACAGTGCAGTGAATTGGAGAAGATCTTGTTATCCTTCTCCCTTCTCTGATCTCACTTCAAACCTTCATATATTTACCCTTTTGATACAATAAAGGACTCTTAGAAGATTCACTGGCAAGATTTTAGTTAATTGGTTCTTAAATTCTTTGCTTTGTCAGCAATTGTTTAGAACTTTTAAAGTCTGTTTTCTGTTTAGAATTGCTTAAACAGCTTTTTTTTCAAACTGGATTTACTTCTTCATGATCCAAGTATTGGTGTTGGACAAACCAACCAGAGGAAACATGCTACTGGGCCTGGTACTCACCAATGCAGTTGAGCTCTTTAGAGAGGTTGAAATACAGTCCAGGCTGCAGCAACCATGCCCAAGTTGAGTTTGTTATCTCAAGTAGAAGTGGTCCTGAAGAGTGAACTTTCAGATGTGTAATGAATTAGTGGACGAGATGCCATGGGAAACTGTCCTTAGGAATAGAGGAGCTGACCAGAGCTGGCAACTCTTTGAGGTCAGTTTTCCTAATGTGCAAGAGCTCTCAATCTCTATGTGTTGGAAATCAAGCAAGGCAGGTTGGACCCAGTATGGCTAGCAAGAATTTGCTCCTCAAACTGAAGAGTAAAAAGAAAATGCACAGCCAGTGGAAGCAGGGGCATTTGGCTGCAATTGGCCTTTTTTATTCCCCTAATTAAGTTAGCAATTAGCGTTTAGATCACAGTTACTAAGTTGCTGTTTACCTATGTCACCTAGTGTTTTGCCAGTGGGGTCAGCACTAAAGACAGAGACGCCAACTTAAGGAATAAGTATAATTTACTACAATGCAAAACTGCTAAGAATTACAAAAGGATGAGCTAAGCAATGTATCTAAGCATTACTACAAAATATTGCCTACAGTGCTTAAGAAAAATACACCACCAGTTACTCTAATGCTTTAGCATCATCCAGGTCCACACAACTAGTGGGGGAAGCTCCTGTCACAATAAAAGACTGGAGAACCACGCCTGGCAACTGGAAGATCCTGCGAGTGCATCCACCTGAAAGCAATGAGACTTCCGACTTTGCTGTGAGAGGGTCCCATTTTTATACTGTTGAATAAGCAAGCTTCTATAATGTCTAGTACAGGAACATCTGGCTTCATCCTCCTGTTGGGTTTTTCCCAAAGCCTGGCCAGGTGTCTTGGGGTGATGTTATGATAATCCTGCATTCCCTATCGTTTGTGTGTATGCCCAGAAATGCGGTCCTGTAGCTTGAACTGCATTCAGCAGCCAGGAGTAGCTCTGCCGGCATGGTTGTTTTGAAACTCTTCTCCAGGCTTCTCGGCCGAGGAGCCGGGGAGGAGGAAGGGACATTCCTTCCTCTGGCTGCTGCTGCTGCTGTGGCTGCTGCTAGGTTTTTCTTTGGGATTTCTTCTTCATTGTCTCCTTTCTGGACTTTTGTTTTCCTCAACTTGCTTTCTTGTCTGAGAACCCGAGCAGCCCCTGGAGGACAGTAGACAAGGATCCTCCAGGGAGCCACTGGAGCAACTCCACCCGGCCCCCCCGGGGACCCCCAGAGAGGGGAAGCTACGCCTGAGGAAAAGGACACTAAAGTTCATCAGCTGTTTACTCAGGTTTAAAAATTCCTTTTCTCCTTTCCCCTTCCCTTGTGCCTTACAGGGCACCCTGCGTGTTTTGTTAAATAAATAGTTTTTTTCACTTTCAGCCAAGAAATTCTGTTGTAGTGGGGGAGGGGATGTCGGAAACCTTTGCTTTGGGGGAGGCGTTTATTCAGAGCGCTTTCCACCTAGAAACTTTGTCTCTAACCTGAGACACCAGGGCTCAAGGAGGAACCAAGGAAGGTGCCTTTGATCCTACATATCCAAATAAGGCCAGATATGGCCTTGTCCAGTTTCTAAATACAGAAAAGCAAATACATGTTCTGACAATGGGCTGATACATTTATGATATTGTTACCAAAAATTCAGTAGAATAAAAAAACTGCTTAACACCAGTGTAGCATTAAGAAGTAGGCATTCTTTATTCAGCTGGATGCACAGGAGGGATAGCCCCTCCCAAAGCCATGCATGCTGGGTACAGGAGAATTCCTGTTTATATACTGTATTTTGCATACATACTCATTGATTGTCCTGGACTAAACATACATATGATAATAATTTCCCTGAAATCATTAACGTATTTTCCCTCCTCTTTACATGTTCTTCTGTCCTGGGGGTCTCTCTGGTGGTCCCTGGTGGTTGTACACTGCAATGTTCCAGGTGACCTGGCTGAGTTGGCAGGACACTGGGGCTGGTGAACTTCCAGTTCTCCTTCTTACACAATGGACTGTGGTTTTGGAGAACAAGCATTGTGTTAACTCACCAGGTGTGGGCCACTTATCATCTGGTAACGATATTGCTAATAATACTTCGTTAATGAGCAGATACATATAACATTTGGTTAGAAGGTTCATCTAGAGGTCACTTTTGGCTCAGAGCCTGTTGTTTAGGCCTTAGTACTTCACCTGGTCATGCCAAAGGATTAAATCATCCTCTCTCAAATTTAACTGTCTTTAACTGCCTGAGTGAACACTTTGGCCAGGAACTGAAAAGCAGTGACTATATTCATAGATTAGATTTCACTGCAGGATGATTAAACTGAAATTGGATTAGAAAGAGGAGTCAGTAAGGCAGATATACTTTTCATCACTAGAAAGTGTTTCATAAATAATTCCTTGTATGCATCCTCCACAACAGGGCTCTTCCAAATTTAGTGATCTGCTTACATTTCCAAAGATAAGGGGGAAACAGGGGGAAAAAATGTATTTCCTAACATTTAAATAGTATCTCTGAATACATGTAGTGCAAAAGAATGGTCTCACCCAAAAATTCCACCCTATTTGTCTTTTTTTCGGTATCTTTATTTTCAGCACAGACATGAATTTAAATCCTTGACACAGGCTTTATTTTGCATGGCAAAAGATACACAGGAAAAAATAACAGCAAGAGACTTTTCATAACTTGTAGAAAAACACATGCTGTTTTGCCTGAGCAAACATTTCAAGGAGTAGTCCATTTACTGAGAATGTACTAAACAATGTTGGCAGAGATGACAATAGACTAAGAACACTTCCATGCACAGTAACACTTGATCAATAAACGTGTACTGAGACATTGGGAGAATGCCAGCTTTTCAGCTGGCTGCTAATATAAAGAGGCATAGTTTATGCATTGGAGTTCCTTAAATTTCACATGTAATTATCCAAAGACATAAATTAGAAGCCTCAGCTAATAAACAGAATTATTAATTACAGTAGAGGTCCAGTCTTCAGGGTTGAAAAATGCTTCTAGTTTCATTTACCAGGAAAGGAGTTTGGAGAGGAAAGGGAAGGGCAGCTGATGATAGATAATTAAAGACACATGGATGAGAATGCATAAAATGCTAACATTTTAAAAGGAGAATTGATTAAAAGAACAAGACTTTTTCTCTGCCTGTCCCAATATAAGAGGAGGATATAATTTTTATTGAATTTAGAAGTACTGATCTGATTTTCCTTGCTTAGGAATCAAGTTCAGGAAAATATTGCTGAATATTATGTGGAACATGAATATTGGAGGAAAACTGAGAAGGACTTGTTATTCTATGTGCCTGTTGGTCTCTGACTGGGTATCTCTAGATGGAAATATTGCCATAGCAGTCTCTCTGGCTGCAATAACTAACATAATTGCTTCCTCCTTCCCCCAACCCCCCAAGCTGAGCAGTGTTACACATCACTTGTCTGATACTCGTAATTTGTCGATTTGATGCTTTTACTGGCTATTATCACATAAAAGAAAAAGAATTTAAATTGAATGCATATACATATAAAAAAATCCTCCTTCAATCACTATGTACAATAGTCTGGGAGGAGAGAAGACAGAACTTTGTGCTCAATGGCTTCCTTTTCAGGGCTTCTTTTATATTAAGTTTAAACAAAGCAGTTATGCAACCTGGAAAGAATTACATTTCGGGCAGCCTGGAGTTCCGGAAGTGTTACTCAGCCAGCCATGAGGCCCTGCAAAGCTATTTAAATGCTTCTCATGGGTCTCATTTTATGGTGATAAGTCAGACTGGCAGAAGGAAAAAAGCCCAACAAAAAGCAAACCAATCTGCACAAGAAAAAAAGGCCACAAAGCACGACCAGAAGAGATATGGCAACATAAAGTAACATTGTAATAGATCGGCGACTTTGCAGTAACCAAGCATCTTCTTTCAAAGCCTTGGAGGTCTGCACTGGTGAGCTTGAGGCTCTTATAAACATTTGATTATATGAGGAAGGCATATATACACATACTTATTATAGACACTGAAAATACAGTGAAGGAGGGATGAGCTTGTATTAGAGGACTTTATAAAAAATATAACTCTGGAAAGGGAAATAGAAGTTAAATCTTAATGCCCTGGATTAAGGAAAGAAACATTTTAAATATCTGTTTTATATGCTGAGTAAGTTGAATGTAATTTTTTCTTTGTGGTATAACATGCAAGAAGCATCTTTCTGCCAGACCAAACACATCCTTTCAGAATGTCAAAATGTCTTGTAGCATCACCATTCTCAGCTATTTTGAAGACGGATGCCCCTCTTCCCTGCCTCTTCCCTATAAATCCACACACATGCTTGTGCACCTGCTGCCTTCCATGGAGAAACTGCTTTTGCCTTGGCATATCAGCCAGGGTGACGTATTTCATATGCATATTTGTAAGAAATTGAATTATCTGCTTGCTCTTATTTTTTTAGCTGGTTCATCACAGCTCCAGATAGTCAGGAATATAATCTGTGGGGTTTTTTTTTCAGACTTGTCTTTTTCAGTGTGTTTGAAAAGTCTTAGGGGATTGTGCAACTTAGGTACAGAACAATGTTAAGACAATGCAATGAAATTCAATGACATTTCAGTTTAAATAACTTTTCATAAAACAAGCACAGAATCAGTTGTCTTAAGGATCTGTACAAGTTCCTTTCAAAGAAAGACTGCCTTGTCCAGGCATGTGCATGACCTCAGGAAAAAAAAGACATACAGCTTACACCCTCACAGGTCTCAGTTTTCTTCCCATGATTAAAATGTCTCCCGAAACAAGTTCTTTACAAGGTCTTCCAGGCGCCTTACATGAATACACAAAAGAAGACACAGGTTTCTTCTTTGAAAAGAAGACACAATTTCCCCTGGCATTTAGAATGAGGGTATATATTTAAGATCATACTTTTAAAGCCTGCTATTTAAAGACTTATTACCATGAAACTTCCTAACTGTTCAGCAACAAGGCTAGAGAAAATAGCATAGCTTTAAAACAGAGGTAATGAAAGATAGGCAGTGTACTGCTATAAGAAAAGCTCACTAGCCTTGAGCATATGGATCATTTCTCTGTATGTTTTGGTATAAAGAGACATAAAATTGACTAAGTAGTGAGTATTCAGAAAAGAGTCAAAGGTCTGCAAGCTAAAATGAAAAGAATATATTTTATAGAACAAAAATAATCAGGTTACCTTAAACCAATCACTGCAGAATGAAGAGAAAAAGGTGATTAAGGGATTAATGAATCATGACCATTTTGATTAGTTCAGCTAGTCAAGCTGAACTAACTTCAAGTACTTCCAGAATTCTGGAAGATAAATAAGGCATCAGGTTGGCTTTAGATTTGCAGTTTTCACTTACAGTACCAGTGAAGGCTTCCTCATTCAGTGCCCATGTGCACATAAATAGCTGTATTTGGAAAGATGGCACCAGAAGTAGCATGTGCCCAGTCTCTTCCTGTTCCCAAATCTTACTAATGGACCTGTATTTCACTGTTCATTCCTGCCCTTTCCAAGTTCATCATGTTTGATTAATTTTGGCACTTACTAGTTACTGCTTTTTTATTTCAAAGAATAGAATAATCTACATTATAATTGGCCACTCCAGTGTCTTGCTCTAAATGATCCACTGCCATGTATTATCATCATTAATTGGCAAAATGCTTTATTTCTTCCTCAGAAAAAAAGGAAACTGATACATGGAGCTGCAATCTGACAGTAGAAGGCCAGCCAGAGCAGTCTTTTGCACTGCATCATAGGGCCTTAAAAACTTTTCCTGTGAGCCTGATACTTGATGTGGAGAGGAAGCGTTTGTACAATATTTGCCCTGTTTTCTTTTTTCAAGATTGTGTTTGCTCAATAATATCAAGTTCGAGAAAATACACACACTATATTTTGCATCAAAGAAAAATTAATTTATCTTTCCTATAATACCTGGAATGCAACTATCTTAATTTGTAGCTTCTGTAAGTATTGCAAAAGAACTCTTCACTGCTCCTGTACAAACAAGGAATAATCATCACAACTTGAGTATCCAATAAGTAAAAAATGTAGTACTTTCACAGGCAGAGGAAAGTGTTAATTGTGGTGTTGCCAATACTGCCAAGCTGTGTTTGCAAACAGAGGGGCCCAGGGCCAGCTGTGGCTGATTAGTAAAACCTCTTGCCAGGGTTGGAGATGGCATGCCACTATGCTCACAAAGGACTCGGGGAGAGCACAGTCATTTCTCTGTATCCCAGAGCTAGGTTTCTGTTCAGTTCTTGCTTGTCCACAATTGACCTATTTTTCTATTGTATATCACCATTATACCCTTTCTTGTTTCTGATGTGCTTAAATACCACTTTCTTTCTACAAAGTGGTGCTGTCAAAATGGTACAAATGTAATACTTCATCTAACAAAACTACTTTTTCCCCCCTTAGCTTTCTTCTTGAGCCCTAGTCTTTTCTCTGTACTCTTCCCTTCATATTCTGATTTCTGTTGCTTTCTGTAGGCTTTTACTTTTCAGTCACGCTTCATGTATTTGGCAGAGTTCTTTGGTTTTTACTGCCAAATATCTTCACAATCTTCTTTCAGAAAGTTTAATCCAAATAAATAAAATTTATTCTTTTGAGAAACTTAACTTTTGTCTTTACAAAATCCTTTTTCTTCTTGTACTCAGCTATAGTATCTTTGGGGTCAGGAGCATGTGAGAGTTGGATTTTTGTACAATTAATGTATGTAGCTTGGCCTTGCTACAATATAAATTGCCTATAAGTTATAGATGGTATTTCTGCTTAGTCTAGTCTGCTCTAAGAGATGGTTCATTGTGTTGTGAGTGATTACTTAAACAAAGAGAGATTAGATTTATCTTGTTGTGAAGATGCTGTCTGTCTTTTCAGAGAGACTGTAAGCTACCACAAATATCAGACCTACTAAGGAGAATGATCACAGGTGAATGGGAAGAGCAAAATCTCTTTGCCAAATGGTTACGTTTCTCAACAAAGTGTGATTGACATTAGCAAAAGTGCTTTTCTTTTTCTTCTGTGAGATGCCACTGATAATTTATCATTTGGCTAAGCTAATAACAAATAATAAAAACTGTCAAGATTTGAGGCAAACTGAGTGAAAATTAAAGTATCCTGGGGAGAACATGTGAGGTTTTTTCCTCTAATAATCTTAAGAGGACCCTGTTACTTACTAAGATCAGTTAACCTTTAAAGCACAATGCTAAACAACATTTCTTGCAAATTTCTTCACTGCATTTGGCCGGGTGAGAAAACCTGTGCATTGATTTCTCTGGAAACTGTGGCACACTGGCTTTCCCCAGAGGATCTGAAAATCTGGCTTATGTTGTACATTGAGATACCGCTGTCATTATTTACAACACTCATTGCTCAGTAGGTCTGGGCTGTGTGGGAGCTACTTTGGATTCATTGTTTAGCTGTAGACTACTGATCTATTTAATTTTATAATAAAATAAAACTTATTAAAGGCAAATCCACAAAGCCAAGAACTCTACACATGAAGATTTGTGTTATGGAGTTTTTGAGGTGATGCTGTCTGTTTGAGCAACGTCCTGTGATTAAGTCTGGCTTTCTGTGTATCAGTTAAATCACCAGGCTGCAGCATGTTCTAAAACTTCTGGTAGGGACTCAAATAATAGAATAGACACATGTAAGCTTCTCCAATGTTCTGTACTGATGAAAATACATCTAATAGGAGAAAAGATGTACGACATTTATATCCTATATGCATACCTCGTATGCGTATGAGAACAGTTGTCCTGGGTAACCCAAAATGTTACTGTATTCCATATCTATCTGTGCCTAAAATTGTTACTGCCTCTTTAAGACCTGGCAGCATGATCGGTAATGGGACTGGGGGCTGCTGGGGTCCCATTAAAAAGTTAGAGTGGGCCAAGCAGAGCTCTCTTGGTTATTGCCTTTCCCTGTCACTCTTGCCGGGAGACCTCAGATAGTGCGGCAGGAGGCTCCCCTATGTGTACTTTTGTAGTGGCAACAGTAGCAACTCAAGAAGCTGCATTTCACTATCAAAAAGTGTTTCAGAGTGAAATCTGCAACACCTGTTGGCAGCGTGAAGCCAGAGCCTGTCCAGGGCCAGGCCACCACATGTTGGTGGGGAGAGTCTGTTTTCTTCCCTCCCTGCATCAGAGCAGGGACCCAAGGCATCAGCATCAGCACCGGCCGAGTATTTTGCATGGCAGGAGGACGTGAAGGGCGGCAGCGCTGACCCCAAACACTCTGGCAATTCCTATCTGCCACTAGAACTGCTTTGTAAGCCCCTGCGTTCCCGGGAGGGTTTGTCCACCATCTTTTTCCTTTTGTCTGCTTGACAGTGCGGTTGCCTGTGGAAAAGTGCCATCTGGAGGGGTCGGGGGATGCTATTGCCATTTTCCTTTTGTCTTTCAAGGCATTTCGTTAGCGGGGGGAGGGAACCATCTTGCGAGGTGCTTCACTATTTTGCTTCTCTTTGTTCTCAGTGATGCCTTATGGGCTGATAAAAATATGAAGCAAACACATCAGTAAAGGGAAAAGGGAATTTACCTCAGTTTAATAGGAACCTAAGTGCTCAGCTCGTCAAAGGTGGAAACACGCCGAGAAGCACAAGAGCGTGCGAGCCCACCCATGCAATGCGTACCCAATTTTTATGGACCTCGCAAAATTAGCATATCTACCTAGAATCCTCCAATAAGAAACTTAATAAATGAAGTAATTTCCCCCCTATTCTAATTAACTCCCCCTAAATGAGATTACAGCCTAGTTTACAAAAACGTGTTCCAGAGAGAAAGCTCCATCCAAGGTTGGAGCCTCTAGTTGTGAGATAGCAAAAATGTGCAGTCTTCTTCACTTTGCAAGACCCCAAACTAAACTAAATATCAGACTACAAGAGTTATAAACATGTTTGGCTAAAGTACAAGGAGTGTTTGTAAAGGGTACAAGGAGTGTGTATAGAGGGTACCAGGGAAGGGAAGGGTATAAAAATGTATAAAAAGGGTATAAGAAATGACAAAAAATCACTGGCGTCACCAGGGAGTTTTTGAGATTTAGCCATTTTGTATCTAGTGATTTGCTATTATCTTTTGCCTGATGCTGTTTAGCTGGTTAGTAAACTGTTATTTTTTCACTTTTATCTACTCATATTCATTTCTCCTAATTGAAGGAAAGGGATTGGTTAAATTTATAAGGGGAGGTAGCTCATTTTAGAGTGTCCACCTCTGAAATAGTCTTACATCAAGATAATTTTAGCATCCAACTAAAAAGGGCACAAGAGAGAAAGTTAAAAAATAACAATTTTGTTCAAAACATTTGTGTATTGGGTACAGAACCCACTGGTCACCCTGCTACCCAGTATAATCATGGGGGTGTGGCACTGAAACTTATGCTTCATATATATGGGACCTTTTGCCTGAGATATGGATTTTTTCGGATCAGGGACACAAACCAAGATTACTTTGTTGATATACTCTGCAATATTAGCTTATGTAAAGATAACATCAGAAGCAATGAGAATAATCTGGGATGTGTATTCATTGCTGTTTGCCTGTCCTGGTCTCAGCTGCTTCTTCTGGGCGTTTATTAATAATCATACCCAGTCTGTTGGAGGAAGAGCAGGGAATTATTTTTCCCAGACTTTCAACTCCTTCTCCCCCTTCAGGTCTGACACCCAGCTATTGAGAATGTTCTTTTTCTTCTAAATGTTGAAACACCATATTTTTGTTGCTAATTCTGCTATGTCTTCTCTATAGAGCCTATAACACAATCAAGCCAATATGATCATAACACACCCAATGAACAGGCCCAACATATGTCTCAGTGACAGAGGAATAAACAGGAAGGCATCTATAATTACTAGAAAATTTGGCATTAGATACCATCAGATATTATATTATTATTTACCAGGAGTACAGTCCTGGCTCTGTTGAAATCAAGCAGAGGCTCAATTTTTAATAGGACTGTGACACTGAGATTGGAGCTCTTTTCAAATCTTCTTTTGATGAGAACAATAGTTCTTACAAAGGACACTTGCAGATGGTGGTAGGAAATAGATGGTCTTTAAGGTCCCTTCTACCATGTTCTGTGACCCTACAGTCAAGTACCAGATAAGAGATTTCTGGAGGAAAGCCACTGAAAGAAGTAAATTACTTTCTAATTTAAAATGTATTACAAAATTATGTCAATGCCTGGAGGAAATTAAAAACCTTTTAAAAGATTTGGGTGAGTTTGATCTGTATAAATCAGTAGCGGGGAGTTTATCTATGGAACCAAACCTCCAAACTGCAAATCTAAAAAAGCATCCCTTAAGCCCAAAGGAAAACTGATAAAAAGGTAAAATTTGCTTAAACAAAATCCCAGATTCAATCAGGATTTCAGTGATTTCAACAGCTCTTTTAATTTTTCTGTTACAAAACTTCAACTTAAAGGAGTGCTATCTATCCTTTTTTTAGAATAACTGAATAATAGTAATAACTCTCCTTACATATAAGTAATATTTTAATTCAAATAGGAATTTTCACAGCTTTGAAAGCTATGGGAAATACTGATTTGTTCTAATGTGCAAGTGGTACAATAGCATGTGATCTTTTAATATGTGTACACAAGGCAGCAATTCTCCAGAGGAGACCTGCCACATTCCATGATACTTTGTACAATATAGGATGAGACACTGTGCCTTGTCCTGCTTTATAAACCATTTTTAATGGCAAGTTGCTTGTCCTTCTTAGTCATGAGATACACAGAAAAGATCAAGGGATTGATCTGAACCTAGCTCTTTGATATCTTACGTTGTTCTGCTGAGCATTCAACCATCTCATTAAGTCTCCAAGCCTGACTGACTCTGGTGGAATTTATAAACAGCTGTGTGCTGGTTTGAAAGTAAACCAGTGGAAGAAATTAATCCCACACAAATACCTTGCAAGAGATTTCAAATTGGAGTTACAATTCGATAGAAAGATTACAAGAAAAGCAACGATACAGAAAATTTGCTTAAAACCATAAAGTCAGAGTACAACAGAGTACCCTGTTGGTCAGGGTAGTGGTCACAGTCCAATTAAGCTGTGGTTGTAGTGCTGTTGAGGTGATGGTTGCAGTCGTGTCAAAACCAGTGGTCCTGGGGAAGGTCTGGTCCTCCTCTGGATGTCAGTGGCTGTTATTCCCAAGTGCCAAAGTGCCCAGATTATATACAGACAGGAATGTTCAGCGCCTCCCCCAGGTAAGGATTTTCACAATGGGATGATATAGTCCTATAAGTCATAGGATATTTGGGGGGTCCTTAAAGGCCATTGCAGCTGTCTATCTTGCTGGTGCCTATCCAGTTCATTATGGCTCATTAACAGAGATGACCCCCTCAGCATGGGTGGGACTGTGCACCTGCTTTCCTGAAGGAAGTTATCAGAGCTCCATCATTGGTGGGAAGGAAACATAACCCTGTCTCACAAGGTTGCCTCCTTTTCCTCATCTCATTTAACACCCAGCCCACCTGAGGGGTGGGGTGTGCACTGGGCAGCTGTTGCAAATGACCCACCATTAATAATTCATCAGGAATAATGCAGATGGGTGTAGAATATGCAGTTTGGCTACACCCGTATTGGCACTCTTCCTCCTGTAACCACAACAAGCTGTTACACTGGTCAAAAGATTTATTCTCCCAGTTCATTTCTCTCTAAGTGGACAGACGTGGATTCTAGCAGTGATATGGCATACAACCCCTCTCTTCAAAAGAATATTTATCGTTGATAACTAGTAAGAAATGGCATCTCATAGGCTGAAATAGCTGTTTAGCATTGTAAGGAGGGTTTTATCTAAGGACCCATCAAATAGTGGGAATCAGTTGCTCAATAATTGGAGCAAGCTGAGAAACATTTGTAAAAAGTTACCAATGGTAATTTGGTTCAAAGCAAGTTTTCTGAAGTCTGTGCATCTATATAACATAGCAAAGGCTTTCCCTAGATGTCTAGTCTTGTATCCTAAGCCTGCTGAATGGCTAAAATACATGTGAAAGCTGTTGAATTCCCTTTCAAGACCATAGCACTACTTCTGCGTTACTGTCTTGCCTTTGGTGTTTTTAAAAATTCTCCAATTTTCTTGATTGCTCTGCCTATATGTTCATGAAATGCAAAGTAAACCGTCTTAGAACATAGAGAAGCCAAGCACTGATGGTGCTGAGAGGATTATTCTAAATAATTTCTTTACTTTCACTCACAGATGGTTCAAGATTTTTGTTGTGAATCATGCGTTATCTCCTTTGTCTGGAAAGTGGAAAGTGAATGGTGCAGTAGTGATATTAAAAAGAGATATTTTGAGACTAGTGGAGTATTTAAGGTAGATAAAAGCCATGCTGCCTCATGGGACCACTGAAAAGTGCTGAAAAAGTAGGGTTTCTTGCTGGTTTGGCAAGATCCTATATGTTATGTTATAATGTGTCTTAATACAGAGGGTCACAACCTCAAGAAAATTTTGAGGAATTTATGAAATCCCAGCTGTTACATCCCTTGTTCTCCTGTTGTGGTTGACTATAGCTGAGTTGAGTTAATTGTCAAGGGATTGTTGTCTGACTGTAGTAATTTTCTTTCTGAGAAGTAACTTGGAAAGAGAAAAGACTGGTTTTGTGTGGCATTGCAAGAAGAAAATAAAACTAGGTTAAATGCTTGAAGCAAACTGGCTCATTTATATGATTCATTGGTTTCAACTCTTTCTAATCTTTAGAAAATTAATATTAAAAATTAATAGCTTGTTTTTTGTAACAGATGGGTGATCAAATGCATTGATTGTTGACATAACTCTTGTGAAAATCAGGAGTAGTAACTCAAATCAACTAGATTGATTTCATCCGGATCAGAGGTAGAGCAGTATTAAACACTTGTGGAAAAAATGTCTTCAAATAATTGTTAATGAAGAACAGATGAAAGTAGAGAAGTTTGAGTACACATTTCTGCTATAAGAAGTTTATTAGTGTTGCCACACCGTCAACTAGAAAAACATAGGGAAAAAATAATAGTATACTGGTTTAAAGATATAACATATTTGTGATCTTGACTTTTCTGTTGGCTTTGTAGGATGCATTTCCAGCCACAAAACCATCAGTACAGTATTTTGGACAAGACTAAAAAGTTAGATATGACCTTCAGTTTTACAAAAATCCAAGCAGTAAAACTGGCTGGATGAATAAACCTACTGCTGAATTCTTGCATCTCATAGGAGATTTTTACTGGATATCATTATTCAGGCTAAAAGAGGATGTAAACAGTGGCCAGCTGAAGCACAATTCTGTGTGCCAATGCATTACCATGAAGCAACACAGTTTAACACTGATACAGCATAATATCAAACAATTGCTAAGCAGAAATATTTCACTTTTTGCCAAATCCCTCTAGAGCTAGAATACTTAATTCCAAGCTACATAACACTGGATAAAATTAGCAAAGCTGAAATACACTTTTTCTATCAGGAAATAATCTAGTAGAAAATTTCTGATCTGCTCTCTCTCTTGTATTCCTATGCTATATAAAATGTGTTCTTAATATGCTAGGATACTGAGGACTCATGGGGGAATTTTTAATGCCTAGAGGTGGGGGTGGTTTTTAAAAATCAGCCCTGTGCTTTGAAGAAGTTAAAAAAAATTTCTGCTTGCATCACACCTCTCCTACAGCAGCAATTGTGATACAGTTCTCCTCAGCTCTATTTTCCCAGCCATGGATAAGGTTATTTTGCTAATATTCAAGGCAAGCAAGGATATGTGGCCACTGGAGTGTATTTTCTTCTAGCATGAGACAGATAGCCCTGTTCCTGGTTTTACCCTTCTTTTTGTAGGCCAAGAGGCATCCTGTAGGAAACAGGATGCAAAATTTAGTCATCTGACTCCATACAGGTTGGCTAAATCCTAACCTCTATGAGACATATTTTACAGGTTTCCAAAAACCTGCTTAGTTTACAATGCAAGAAAAATTAAAATAAGGTAAACACCATGAAATGTGTAACTGAAAGTGGACTTCATTTCTAATTAACATACCAGAAAAGGAAGCAGGAAATGAGGAGTTCTGATCAGATTTGTGTTTTATCATTGGCATTAACAGAAGTCATTAAATAAAAAATCATGCAAGATTGGGAACATAATCCCATTTTTAATGCAGTCAGTGGTTATTTTATCACCCATTTCTTTGGATAAGGTTCCTGGCCATAAGCCCTTTCAGTTTTATTGTCTAGAAGCTTAGGCCTGCTTTTAGTAATTTAATTATGCTTTTCTGAATTAGGTTTAATGTTCTTCCTATTTGTTTGTACTAAAGAAACTACAGCTATTCTTTCAAGTGCTTAATTGCTGTCTTGATGGGTGGTCTTATTCTTCTGAAAAGACAAAAGCATTGAAAAAAACCCATCAAGTAATCACATTAGCTATTTATGGTTTCATATTAAATGTCAGATTGCAATTTAGTGTACCCTTTGGAACTTACAAAACTTTAATTTGGTTTATAAAGTACATTTAGATTTTATGGGACTTAGATTATCTTCCCTGAAATTACTTATTTCTGTAGACAACTGGATGACTTTCAGCTGTAATTTCTAGGCATTTTTTTCAGTATTTTCCCATTTGTTTAAGTCAAAGAAGCCAAATAATCCTAGAGAGAAAACCAAATTACTGAAAAGATATAACTTAATGCACAGGTCTTCAGTGATACAAGGAGATACTCTATCAAAAGGCTATAAATTAGGAATGAATTAGATAAATCCAACAAATAAACAAGTCAACATAAATATTCAGAGTTTTGAACATAAGAATGTAAGTGTGAGATTGTGCTGCCATCAATAGCAATGCAGAATGCATTAAAATAGTGGAAATAATTAGCTTCACAGATGTTCAGAATCAGTACTACACCCAAAGACCCCAATGCAAATACATAAATTGCATTATTTTGTAACAGTATCTTTTCCCATTTCTCCTTAGATCTTTAAAAGACTTGAGGGTTCTGGCGAAAGTTCACTGTGCAATGCTATTTATTTATATATAAGGAAATTACAGTCCTTTTCCTTAAACATTAAATTCTAAATCTGTGCGCATACACAGATACTTAAAATATTTTAAACTAATCTTTAATTTGTTACTGCAATTAAACAGATACATTTTTAAAGTGAATTAGAATATTAGAAAGCATCACAATGGGGTACTGTAAGCTGCAGGAACTGTCCACCATGTGAAATGATGCATGGAAAATAAGGCTACAGCCCAGCTCCACAGTGGGGCCTAAGGATTGTGTTAATATGGGATGATGGCAGCTTCTAGGGAAGCAACAAATTTGCATAAGCACAGATATCTTGAACAGGTAGCATACACCCCCCCCCGCCTTCCAAAATAGAAGTGTAAACATTTATTTTGAAGATGAGGGAATGGATGTGCCCCTTACCCTTTCCCTTCTTCAGGTTGAAAGAGAAGAATACTCACACCTTCACAGAATAAGTAGCTGGTAGGCGACTCCAGTTCAGATGTATTTTGTTCTGGTTTTCAGGGATCTTTACAGCTGCCTGCCAGAATTCTTATATACACCCTTCTTATACAAGTATTTGTATGTATTTCCTGTTAAAAACCTATCTTGACTGATCTGGTTATCTAGTAATAGCCCTCGCCCTGTTACATTAGCCATGAGTGAAAATAAAACTGGAACTTACAGCCCTTTTTTTACTTGTCTGGCTCCCAGGCTGGGAGATTGTTTTGAACATTTAAGGAGCAATCTGTTTGTTCTTTGCATATGAAACTCTGAGATGCATTTTCTGGCAGCCTTCATTGTCCAAGTCAAACTCATATTGCCTATTATACATTTACGTAAGACTGAGACATACATATGATGGTTGAACCAAAGAATTGCTATTTGGCTGTGCTGGCATAACTGACTTTGCTTGCTTTTTCATCAATGACAAGTGCTAAGCAAACACTTTAACCTGTCTCAGTCTCTAGAGGGCTAAAAGTTCACACATAGGTGCAGTTTTCTGTCTGTGGTAAACCATTAAGCTGGGATATATTATTAATAAAGATTAAAACCCCAAAGCATTTACTGAAAACAAGAAACTGGTTGATTCATTGAAGTAATGAAGGTAACAAAAATATCTAAATTTTAGATGTGATTTTCTGTGTAAAACCTAGATGAATGGCTGAGACTCAGGAGTGGTGGTGAATGGAATTACACCCAGCTGACAGCCAGAGATAGGTGGTGTTCCCCATGGCTTGGTATGGGGGCCAGTCTTGTTTAATATTGACAGCAAGTTATATCTTAGTTAGCCAGGACAGAAAATTTAGTAAAGCACTGTTTAAATGGATAAAACCTGGGTTACCCGTTAAACAGAGATAGATGAGATATTCTGGTAGTAATTAGAGAAACAAAACACCTATACCATGATGCAATAATTTGGGTGGATTTTTGGGAATGTCTATAAAAAAATCTTGGATGTTATAGTGTATATATACCTGAAAATTGATGTTTCTTTGAACATGTCTATGGTGAATAAATTCCCAATATGTTCCAAATTTTGACTCAGAAGTGTTACTAGGAATGTACGTCTAACAGCTTTTTTGCCGTTAGATTTAAAAGTCTTTGTTTCAATATCTTTATCAATTATCTGGAGATGGGAATCAAGTGCACCGTCAGTCAATTTTCAGATGATACCTAGCAGGGTGGGAGTGTTGATCTGTTTGAGGGACAGGCTGGATCAATCAGCTAAGGCCAGTTGTAAGTGCCTAATAGTTTTCTCATTAAAGAGGATTCAGTGGAAATCTCTTTTTAAATGCAGGCTTGTCTCACCCCCCTTCCCCCCAAAAAAAGAAAAGAAAAAGCATCCAAAAAAAGCTTCCAGATGTACAGAAGTATGTTTTCCCATCATGACGGAACTTTGTTTGCTGTGTCAAATTCAATGGGAACTTTGGTTCTTTTCTCCTTATCTTATAGAAGAAAGCCTTTCATCCATTTCCTATGACCATAGTCCGTTGACTTCCATTGAAGTAATAGCATGTTGTATTTTCCATCTTTAACTTCTCTACAGTAAAGTAGTGGAAATACATCTTCTTTCCCATTCCCTATTTTCTTCTAACTTCCACACCTAATCCCACCTTGGACTGCAGAGGATGACCAGAAGATCATTCACCTGAATGGTCTAACATTCAGGATGCAATGCACAGCTTAGTGATCTTGTTCCCACTGACAGAGAATCGTCTGGATTTTTCCACTTAGGATAGAAAAGGTCAATGGTTTCACTTAAAAAAAATAATAATCAAATGTGAGGGGAAAGGCAAGAACAAACTGCGTACTTAAACCTTCACTACTTCTTGTTTTGCTCAAGACATTAAAAATCTTTACAGTTTCTTGCAAATTAAGAACAGCTGCTTATAAGCATAAGGGCCTATCCTGGTCTTAAAAAAAAAAACCCAGCAATGAATTTTCAAATAGTTTAATGACCATTGCTCTCATACACATTGTTTCTATTACAGTACATACTCTTTAATTGCTTTCTTTGAGGTGTGGCTTTGAAGAGCATTTATACAGATAAACACCAGTATGTAATTTATTATTAAAACTTTCTATAGTTAAGATCTGGGCATTTGGATATCTGTGCTTCTGTGTACTAAAAAGGCAACAGTGACAGCTTTACTTTTGCCTGAAGAATTCAACAAAATTCTGGTTGTTTTCTTTGGCTTCAAGTTATTTCTGCAAAAGTGCATAATTATTTTGTGAATTATTATAATTTCATATATTTTTTTCTTCTCTGAATTAATTGCAGTGTTTCACCATATGAATTCTTTATAACTTGGTTTTGCTCATTCTGATTCTGGAAGCAGGAATAGAAATCTCTCTGGTGGTGTTGCATGTGTGTGGTCTGGAGCACATCACCATACATCTTAATTCTTTGTGAAGAACAATAGGTCTATGAGTAAATTTTGTTGACGATGGTATTGCAACATAGATCCAGTATGGATATGCATCTGAAAAACGAGATTCTTCCTGTGACCTCCTGGTAATTGCATTCCAACAGAAGATTTGATTATTTTTATAAACCAGACATGGTTAAGACATGGTTATTTTTATAAACCAGAAAGTTCTATGTCTTACATAGGTGTATCTCAAGTGTTGGCAGGTAGGTTTTTAAAATCTCTCCTGTCTGTGTTTTATCTTTTGCACTGGAACTAATTTATCCTCAGCTGAAGACACAAAAAGAGAGGGCTTATTATTATCCATTACAGTACAGACAACAGCCAAAATTGCTATCATGTGGGCTCCAAGAAAACTTTTATTATTGTACAGATATGGTGATGGCTTTTCACAGGTAGTCAGATGTCTCCCCCTTGCTTCTTCAGCAGACAAACAACACATACGTAAGAACAAAGTGAATAGGAAGGAAAGAGAAGATCACGCGAGTTATATCCTCTTCCTTTGGGTTCTCTTCCCGGTTGCCTCTCCCACCCCAAGGTGCTTATCATTCTTTACATAGTTGCCCCAAAATGCCAATATGTTGTTCAATCTTACTTTATCTACAGACCTTCTGTACTGATGAGGCAAAACTCTCTTTTCTGGTTCCAAAGCCACCAAGAGACAGGAGTACAATGAATGTTGAAGGCTATTCAGAGTAGATTGTAGGACAGGTGCTGAGATTAAAAAATTGTACGTAATATATTACTTTTCCAGTGAGGTAAAATCCAGGTTCACATGCTCTAATAGAAGCATGTGAATATTTTGTCTGCAGGACATTCACCTTCTGCTTTTTGGTTGAGTAGTTTGGGGTGAGGGTTAATTGCAATGCTCAGCCAAACGACACCATAAACAACCTCTACATAATGAATGATGCCCAGCCTGTCTTATGATAACTTAAGAAATATTCATAGTCTAATGGCAAGTCTCAGGCTTATATTTATGGAGAACAAAATTGTCTTTTTATGTCCAGACCTAAAGTGGGAGAACTGGATTATGCTCTCCTTACAAAGGCAAGGACAATTCTGTGCAGAGGGAATACTCTATTTATCCCATTTTTCTAGTACTCCCTGAAAGAACATTTTGTGCAACCTGCAATATGAAATTATGTGGTAAAAACTAAGCTCCTCTCTGCAGGTCAACATCTGTCTCCAAGCAGAAATACCTGTGTCCTGTCTCTGGCAGATGCTGATATGATGTGCTTCTAAAGACTTCCAGTCGACTCCAGCCTACCTTTGCTTGCCAGTTTAGTCCAGTCTAGGGTAATTTTATCAGTAGAAAAATTTCATAATTACTGACATTTATGACACTGCTACTGTTTATACCCATTTATTCCTTGTTGTGTACTAGGGATATGAAAAATGCATTATCCTTCTCCTTTGTCATCGGCTGTGTATGTGCTTAAAAATGGGTGTTCCTGCCCCTGCCAAATGGAAACTGCAGACATGGAAAATAGCAGAAGCTGTGATTTTTCAGCCTCCTAAAGGTGTGCATGCAAACTAGAATCCTCTTTACACTACTGAACAGTATGCTAGCTAGCATCCTCTTCTGCTTGATGTGTTCACAGAAGTTTTAGTTCATAAGTATATACGCTAATGTTTATACACATTAATGGTAGGAGGAGTGCCTTAAGAAATAAGAAACTATCAAATAAGAAACCTTTGAACCTATTTCCACTCATCCCCTCTCCACCTCACTTGGGCCACACAGATTTAAAACCTACTTTCAGATCCAAAAGGATGCATCTTAATGGATTTTCAAGAACAACTAATCCTTGTTTTTATGGACTATTTTTTCATTTGGAGTTTTCAAAATGTTGCAAAAACACTGGTCAATTCAACTTAACTGCATATACTGTATGAAAGATACCGCAGTGTTATGCCAACTTACAAAAAAAGAAATGAGACTGTACAGGTTCATAATTAAAGGCATAATTAAAACATAAGACTGTACAGGCATAATTAAAACTAGACATCTTAACAAGTGGTCAAATTTTCAGAAGGTCAAGCCTTCCTTAGTAGTCGTCTCGGGTTAGAGACAAATTTTCTAGGTGGAAAGTGCTCTGAATAAACGCCTCCCCCAAAGCAAAGGCTTCTGGCACCCCCACCTTCACCACAACAAAATTTCTTGAAGGAAAGTGAAGAGAAAAAAAAACCTGCTTATTTAACAAAACATGCAGAGTGCCCTGCAAGGCACAGGGGAGACAGAAAGGGGAAAAGGAATTTTTAAACCTGAGTGAACAGCTGATGAACTTCAGTGTCCCTTTCCTCAGGCGTGGCTTCCCCTCTCTGGGGGGGTCCCGGGGGGCCGGGTGGAGTTGCTCCAGTGACTCCCTGGAGGATTCTTGTCTACTGTCCTCTGGGGGCTCCTCTGGTTCTCAGGCGACAAAGCAAGTTGAGGAAGAAAAAATGGTTCAAAAAGGAGGCAATGAAGAAATCCCAGGGAAAACTAGCAGCAGGAACAACAGCAGTGGCAATAGCAGCAGCCAGACCCCAAGGAAATGTCCCTTCCTCCCCCTCACTCCCTAGTGGAGAAGCCTGGGGGAGAGTTCCAAAACAAACTACATTGACAGAGCTTCCTCCTGGCTGCTGAATGCAGTTCAAGCTACAGGACTGCATTTCTGGGCATACCAGCAGATGATAGGGAATACAGGATTATCATAATGTCACGCCAAGACAGTAGTGCAATTTTTACAAATGTCTACTTATGGCTACTAATAAAATTGAATTGGTCAACTATTGGAATGGAAACAGAATACTTAAATACTTTTTTTTAATCTTTCACAATTAATGTTTTTGTTCACTATAGATGTTATACTACTTTCCAAAGATGTTTCCAGATGGTACTTTGAGAAGAGATGCAACAAGGCTATTTACTGCAGAGGCTTCATTATCTTCTTTCATTCTTTCTACTTCGTTTAAATACAGGCATGCAGGAAAAGACATCATCTGTATTAACCACTGAAATAAACATAAGTCTTGGGTGGTTGACCCCAATCTATCTTTGATGACATCTGAACACAAACTCACTTCCATATGTTCCTCAGTGTTTGCACTCTCAGTTACATAAACATTCTGAGAATCTGGACATTCAGCATTGCAGGAAAATTTCAGTGAGCTTTTTGGGTAGCAAGAGATACAGCATGTAACTCCCTAATGTGAAGCTTACCAGACTAAAATTAGATGCATTAAGGAATTTTTATGAACACTTGCAACTATTTCTTCTCAGATTGCAGTGGCATTAAAAAAAAATTATCTCCATGTCTTAGACCAGCTGGGGGAAATGAAATAAAGCTTTCAAAAGCTTAATTATTTTGGTTAAAATTTCGTTTCCTTATAATGAATGGTTTTACTCAGCCTTTTCACCCTGAAAACTTTCACACAGAATTCTATACAATGTTAGAAGATAGAATTTGGACAAAGTTCTGCTGTGTGAAGACACATTGTTATGTTTGTTTAAATGCTTACTAAAATTAGGTAATTTTCTTTGGATTATTGATTTGAGAACTAAAGTTTTGAATTTGAACTTTTTAGTTCAGCATTTTAACTTTTTATTTTTGGAGAGACTTTTCACTTTCACAGACTTTACCATTGGATATTAAAAAATCAAAATGAAAAGACAGTATCTGTTTCTACTGAAAAAAACCTCCATATTTTGAGACTCATCTCCAATATCTATTTATAAAAAGCATGTGGGTTTTAATGGAGATGGTTGAGCATGGCAGGGTTTTATTTGAAGGTCAGGTGAATTTAGAAATTACGAATAGCCTGTATGAGGTAGGAAACTCATTCTTCACATTTCCTGATTGTTAATTCATATATTTTTAACATGTTCAAAAGGCCTAAACGTTTCACTATTTGTCAGTGTCCAAGCAGAGGAAATAATGAGTTCATTTTTGCAAAGTGGAAATTTGAATATGTACTAGAAACTGCAATGGGATAGCTGGAAATTAAGTGACTAAAGGAAAGTTCACATGGCTGCTTTAGTAACAGTGCATAAATGCTCCAGGCTGCAGTTGCACAGTCAGATCAGTTCTGAGATGTTTGAAGTACTAGGATTGTGGGGGAATGAGGGTAGGGAGCTTGTTTATACAACTTCAAAGCATACCCCCACCTATTTTCCTAATTTTTCTAAAAATCTTGTTTTTAACTTATTACTTGCACTAGGAATTTATTAAAGTTGAAGCAACTAAAATATATGGTCTACTTTCAGCTCAGTGTATGTGTCTTTAATCTAGCCAGCTATAGTCTCTCCTTATGTCAAATGATTTTGAGTTTTTGTTTCTGCAGTGGAAGTTTTTTGACCATATACTTAACAAGCAAGCAATCTGGGAGAATTCAGGAGCATATGGATTATAGGAACAGACAATACAACCACATTGGTTTCCACAAGTTGAAGAGACTTAGGTACAAAACTAAAAAGATGGAAAAGACAAATGTAAAACTGGAGGGGGCAGTCCTATCACTTGAACCAGTACACGTGCATTCACATAAAAAGTAGTTATTTTGCACAGATAGAGTTGTGTGGCTCAAGGCCCCAAAACCAGATGACCAAGGTGATGAGTGTGCACCCTTTAGTCTGACAGAGATCTTTTGTCTGTCTCTTTTTCCCAGGAAGTGAAATACAGATGTGAAAACTTGGCATCAGGCTGGGATTCACTCTAACACGGCAAAACGTGAAAGCAAGGGTTCTCCCAACCTCTTTAATTGTGACTCTGGAGAAGGGATTGGTGGCAGACAAGAGTAACACAGAGTAAGACTTGCTATACTTCAGGGTAACTGAAGCAGCAGATTTCAAAGGTTAAGGTTATAGCCCTCAAGATAATCACACCCCTTTTTTGGTGGTTTTTCTACTGTCCACATCAAGGAGCCTCCTGCCAGTCTTGCAAAAGACACAAGAATAACACACAAGTCAAACTACCAGGTGGCTCACACTAGAACCTACTTCCAAGAGGAGAATTATGCACATGTGTAAGCATTTGCAGTTTATGGCCTACAGTATAGTTAATATACTTCACACCCCAAACTGCATTAGAACTCCAAAACCTACTTTTGTTTTACTTTGGAATCTCACTTTTCTATCTATCCTTTTCTTATGTATTTATCCTCATGTATTTGCAAGACACAATTACTTGTGCTAATTAGCTGTATCTGGATATCTTATCACCTGTTCAACAACCTATGGGTGACCATAAAAGCTAAACAGCTTTGAGTAGGACCAAATATTTTTTCTTTAAAAATAACAGGATAAACAGTATCAAAACAGATTTTCCTTTGCTATAAGTAAACAAATGTGTTTGAAACGTGTGTTTTTGATTACAGCCTTAGAAGAAAGCGTGGTTTTGATGATACATTTAAGAGTGGGGAGACAGCCTTGCAAGAGGAAAGTTTAATGCTTACTTGGAGGAAGCAGCTTGTATAACCTGTCCTCAGTTCTGCAAAGCTACTCTTTGCATGTGTTGCTGTTCTGATTTTTTTTCTGAATGCACCCTTTAGAAACAAGTTTTTCTGTGAGTAACAGAAGTCTGGCAGAGATCAAGCTCAAGTCACCTGCCTGCTCCTGAAATGACCAAAGCATTTGGCTGAGGTAGAGGGGATGTGGAACAGTTCAAAAGCTCAGACACTGGACAAATGAAAACATTACTGCAGCTGAGAACCATTTCCTGGTATTTCACTGTTATTTTTTAGCAAGCAGAGATGGAAGGGGGATGGGTCTGGAAAATATTAAATTGGCCCCAGAGAACATTTTTTAAAAATGGAATTTTGCAGGCATTAGCTGTCTATTGTATGGCTGTGGGTTTGGAAATCCAGCAGTTATGTAGCATGTTTGGCCTTTTTTTAAAAACCTTTTTCCTTTTCAAGGTGCCACCAAAGTTTTGGCTACTGTCTTCATTACTATAACAAAGTGGGTTTTAAGTGCGCGTTCCTAATTTTCATCAATAGCTAAGCTGGTTTAAGAACGAACATATAACCTGAACAATTCTCATTCAGATCTGAATTTATGCAGAGGTATGCCTTTCTACTGTGGTGGCTTCTGGCAAAAGATGACACTCTTAGCTTACTTACTTTCAGAGTGAGGTTTTATTTGCAGTGGGAGACATAACTATATGGGGGTAGTATCAACAGTTTAGCCTAACCCCCTTTTCTTTCTAATTTTTTCAGGCACATATACTAAGATTATAAAACACATGTCTTTTCACTAGGTTTCCCAGACATAGTGAAGCTGTTAAGTCTGCCACATTTGTCTGTCCTTTCTCAACCTCCCACAGTTTTGGCTTGGGGTGAAAGAGCAATGTTTTCCCCATAACTGGATTGCAGAACAGGAAATTGGGTGTTCCTGCAGCTGAATAACAGAGCTAAATGACATGTTTTCTGAAGCCTTTTTTCATTGGCCTCTTTGAAGGAAAATTAGTTTGGTTAGGCTTTATTTTGAGGGTATCAAAAGGAAAGGTTAACGGAGGTGGTGGATAGAGAGAAGAGAAAGGCCAGAGTGGGATTTTTGATATGTGAACTTTGTTCAGTTTTTGATATGTGAATTTTGTTCAGTTCTTTATCCAAAACAATCCACATGAGTTTATTTGTATCTGCTGGTCTCAGATTTTGAGCCAGGGTAGTTACACATGTTGGATAAGTAGGTCATAGAGATTCAGTTCTTAGTTCTTGATGGGAATTACATTCACACAGGTATTCTCAAAATGAAGTTCAGGACAGTATTTAAAATATATCAGTAATAATGATACTTATTTGAGGAACAGAGGAATTAGAGGAATTTTGACAATGTAAAGGCCATGTTTGTCTTAGGGAACTTTCCATTTCTGTCTCTGATGTTGTGGTTTAGCCCCAGCCTTCAACTAAGCACCACACAGCCACTTGCCCACTCCCTCACAAGTGGAATAGGGGAGAGTCAGAAGAGCAGAAGAAAGAAATCCTGAGAAAACTCATGGGTGTGGATCAGTTCTTGTTCTTACACCCTCAGGAGTCCTACTGCCGAAGGATTTTCTGACAGTCCAGGCAAGGCGTTCAATTGCCTAATGCCCTCTGCCTCCACAGCAGCTATTCCAAAAGTGCAACTGGGTCCTTTTGGGTCTTTGAAATACCTGCTCCAGAGGAAGTCTATGCCCGGGATACATGGGGCCTCTGGACCTGTCACAATAGGGTGTTTCTTGCAGTCTTCCAGTCAGGCTCACCTCAGTTTCCAGATGGTTCAACTGCTGCAATCTCCCTGTCACCCCAGCAATAGAAACAGGTTTTGCCCCCACATGTCCAGGTGGGATTAAAGTGCACTGTGCACCTGTGTTGAGCAAAACCTCATATTTCCATGGTTCTGATGTGCCAGGCCATCAGATCCACACTGTCCAAAAGCCCCTATCCTCCTGTGCTTCTACCTGGCTAGAGACAAGGCCCCTCTAGTCCTGGCTGTCATTCCCTCCCTGGGCATACATTCTGGAGGTCCCTTCAAGGGGATTGGACATGTCATCCTCCCTTCTGATATACCTGGCAGCTCAGCTATGGGAAACTGGAGCTAAATTCCTTCTGGTGGAACTCCCTCTATGAGTTTTGCTCTCCTTCATTTCATGCACCCATGCTGCCAGGACAGAAGTTGGTTTTCCATCCCACCTTTTCATATCTTCCCCATGGTCACACAGGAAGAACCGCAGGTCAGCTCATGGGGTGTACCCTCTCTCTCGCTAGCTGGGGCATATCTGCTTCTGGTAACAGGGCCTCTGGTTTGCACTGATGAGATTTGAAGGAAGTCCTCTTTAAGCTCCTTCCCGAGTTTCTGATGAGTGTCTTCAATCCTGTCTTCCATTTTCTGCATACACTCTGACAGACTTGTGTCCACAGCTGAGATTCTTGCTTGTGTTCAGCTGTACACACTTGTGTTCATCTGCACACAGTGTCTTCATACACCCAGAGCCTCTTTATCATAGTACCCACTGTCTCATCCCCCTCATTCCACTTCATTTTTGCTAAGGCATGGGTGTATGCTTGTGGCCCGAGTAGTGAAAATTTTAGCCACATCATTGATGTGCATTTTACTATGTCTGGACTCTTAATTGTGTGGTTGTCTGAGAAAATTATCTCCAACTCTGCCAGTTCTTTCAAGCATTGAATTCCTTGCTCCATGGTCTTCCAAAGGCTTTGCTGCGGCTGGAGATCCTCTTGGCAAAGGTATCTTTCCTTCACACTTCTTAAGAGCTGTGTCCTGAGGCTGAGAGGTTCAGGCCCTTTTCATCCCTTGGTCAATACCCCCGTCATGTGAAAGGGATCCCAAATGCCTCACTTCAGTACCATCCAAAGTCATACCATCACCTGTGGTGTCCCAGATTTGGACCAACCAACAATATAGATTTGTCAGGCTGTTGGGTGAAATCTTTTCTTAGATTGTGAAGGCTTTCTAGGGACAGAGACTCAGTAATGATTTCTGGTTCCGATTCCTCTGCTGGCTGTGAGGATCCTGGCTCCCCATCATCATCCACTGGGCAAATGGATTTGGTTTTTTGTTTCCTTCTCTGGACAGGAGCAATTGCTATTGGCTTAGGCTCCCTGTCTGGTTTAGCTGCACCCTGAGTGAATGGGGTGTCTGCTGATTCATCCTCTGACCCCTCTGGCTGTATCTGCTGCCCTACAGTATCTAGCAGTGTGATAAGCATTAGCCAGGGCCCAGCACATTGCAATGAGCTTCTTCTTCTCATTAGAATTGTCACTGCAATTTTCTTTCAGATATTTCCCCACCTCAGCTGGATCCTGAATTTGCTCAGGGGGAACATTCCAAGCTATGGGGGCAGAGAATTCCTTCAGGGTTTGGCCTATGTCCTTCCACATCCCACACCACTCAGAATTTTCCACAAGAGGGGTAGATCTCTGGACAGCCTCTCTGGAAATCTCAGCCCTGCCTCTAGACAAGCTGCAGACCATATTGAGGAAACCTACCAGATATAACAAAAAAAAGGTGGTCTCTTTAATATCCAGGGGAAACTGAACATTCTCATAAGGTGACATGCCAGATCTGAAGGGGAAGAAGGAGATAGAAGGCTGGGAAAAATCATCCCCCATTTTTCCCCTAACAGACTGGGTCTATTTACTAATAAACCCCCCAAAAAGGCTACCAAGACCAGAATGGGAAAACAGCAGGGAATGCATATTCCCAATAACTCTCAGCACTCTGCTAATGTTTCATAAACTATTAGCACTGGGCACATCAATATGGCAATCCTGATTTGTGTCCCTGATATGTAAAATACATGTGCTGGGGCTATAATTGCCCATATATATGGATAAGTAAACATGTCTAGGTGCCAGAGAGCCATTATTGAAGCAAGCAGCATGACGACCGCTGACTGCTGTACCCCAATACAAAGTGTTTCAAACCAGAATGTAATTTTTTTTTTTCTTCACTTCCTCTTTCCTCTTAAGTTGGGCACCAAATTCTGTCTCAGTTTAGGGAAAAATTTAGGAGAGGACACCCTGGAATGAATCGTCTCCTCTAAAAGGGTTCCAACAATCCCTTTCCACCAACAAGAAATGAATATTAATGGATGAAAGTGAAGGCAAAGACCTAACAGTTTATTAACAAACAGAATACCCACAAGGCAAAGAAAGTAAATAAATACTAGATATTAAACTGTCAGACATACACTGGAACAAAACCCCAAAATGCTAGGGAAAATACCAGCTCACAACAGGCAGTACAAGATGGCCCTGGTATCTCTCTCAAGGAGAAAAAAAAACCCAACCCAAGCAGGAGCTTCATGCAGCAGTTCAGGCACAAGATGAAAATCTGGTGACTCTCTGGCATCGACCTCCTCTCCAGGGCAGATGAAGCAGGTGGGCTGGAGCTTCTTGGCGTGCTTTATCTGCCTGGCTTGGTTTTCCCGAGGTTTGGGGCTGAAACAGAGTGGCTCCACTCCCAGTGAACCTGAGTGATCGCTCTCCTGCAGGTCCTGTTTTTCTGGTATCAGAGTAACAAACAGTCCAGTTCACCTCAAAAAAATTGCTGAAGGATTACTGCTGCAGCTTCTCCAAGGCCAGGGAAGGGAAAAACTTCTTGCCTGGACTAACAAAACCAAGCTAATCAAGCAAAACCAGACCACCCCGCACCCTGGACACATGGGGAGTAAGGCTTTGAAAAAGCCTGCCAAAGAGCCCAAAGCTCCCCTCTTCCCCTGGACCCACGTTAAAGATACAGCAACCATTTTTGGGCATAAAGCAGAGGATCATGGAATAGACCATAGTCATAAATCACCCCAAGACACCCAGCCAGCAACTAAGTACCATGCAACTGGTCAACCATTCTCTCCTCCCTGCCCAAGAGGGATGGGGGAGAAAAATCAGAAAAAGGTAAAACTTGTGGATTGAGTGAAGAAGGATTTAATAATTGAAATAAAGTAAAATATACTACTACTGCTACTAGTATTAGTTGTAATGAAGAGGGAGATAACAACAAAAGAGGAATAAAACTAAAACCAAAACCCACTCTGAGTGATGCACAATACCATTGCTCACCACCTGATGACTGATGCCCAATCAGTCCCAAAGCAGCAATCACTCCATAGTGGCCAACTCCCCTCACTTTGTATACTGAGCATGACATTCTGTGGTGTGGGAATAGCCCTTTGGCCATTCTGGGTCAGCTGTCCCAGCTATGCTCCCTCACAGCTACTTGCACACCTGCTCACTGACAGAGCATGAGGCACTGAAAAGTCCTTGGCTCAGGGTAAGCACTACTGAGCAACAACTGAGCAGTGAGTTATCAACATTATTCTTATACTAGATTTAAAACACAGCACTGTAACAGCTACTAAGAAGAAAATCAATTCTATCCTAGACAAAACCAGAACACAGGCTTAATTTTGTCAGCCCAAGTAGAACTGACCATCATTTTCCTACTAAAAACATAACTGATGATCTGTTATGTCCAGATAATCCAAATAATAGAAAATATCCTGTTAACATATGCAGAGTCTTTTGGCAGTCATATACTGGAAAAACAAAACCTTCAAACACAGCAGAGTTAAGTGTTTGAAGAATAGAAGGCAAAAAAATAGGATCAAAAAAATATGTGCAAAATTTAGGGGCTGGTCCTGTTCCCTCTGCAACAATGTGAAAAAATTCCTGGAGCTTTGAAAGAATGTCAAATAACTTCTGTGCATCTTTCTCTGCAAATGTTCAAACACAGATGCAGCGTCATGAAATCCAAGTAATTTTCCTTCTGTAAGAATAATGGCACCACAAGGAAAATGTCCTTCTCGCCTGACTAATTTCTCTCCCACCAAATAACCAGCTATAATTTCAATAATGACTTCACACTGGTACATTTCCTGGAAAACTAATGGCAGGCTTGATGCTAATACACCTAATATACCTTTGCCTCTGTTTGTGGTCATGTTCAGGGTAACCCAAAATGTTACTGTATTTCACATGCTCCAAATTCCAACTGTCTCTTTAAGAACCAGCACCGCGGCTGGAAATAGGACTGCAAAGCCAGGGGATTGCCAGGGTCCCTTCCAAAAGCTGGAGCTGCCCAAGCAGATCTTTTTTTTGCCTTGTGGCTTTTCCTCAAGACAGAGGTTCTGCTTTGATTTTTTGGTTTTTCCCTGGCCTCCTGAGGCGGTTGCTTCCGGAGGGTTTCTGAGCCTGCAACTGTAGCAACTTGAGAAAGAGCATTTTGCAATCAGAAACTGTTTCAGAGTGAATTTTTCAACACCTCAGGTTCCCCCTCCCGCTCCTTCCGTTGGATCCGGGACCCAAGGCAGCAGCTCCACCAATGCTGGTGGAGTCCAGTGGGTGTCAGGAGGTGGCAGCGAGTGGCAGCACTGACCCCACACACTCTGGCAATTCCTATCTGCCACTAGAAAGGTTTTGTAAACTCCTACCTACCCTGGTTTGGTGTTTTTTGGTTTTTTTCTTAATGGAAGTTGAGAGTGTTTGACTTAACAAGGATGGGATATCCACCTTCTGGAACTCACAGATAAATTTCTGTCAGGAAAATTAATCCACAAACACCAGAGGTTTATGTCCAAAAAGGAGACAGGGAGTCCTGTACCTTTATTCATAGATAAAGGGAGAGGTCATGGGGTCTCTCAAATTGATAGAGGACGCAGCCTCTTCTTATATTAATTTCCTGAATGCAGTTCCCTCTCTCTTTCCCCGTTGGCTGAGATACTCGAGGGGTACAGACTTCCTGTAACGCCTAATACAGACCTCCTTCTAACATATATCTCCCCCTTCTTATTTTCCGTGTGTCTCTGTTCTTTTTAGTTAAATGAAGGGATTTAACACAGTCTTGGGTAAGTCAATCAGTGGAATTCCTATGGAACTCCTTCCCATTGTTTCTTCTATCAGTATCTGGCTTTATCTACCAGCAGACTCAGCTTGTTTGTAAAAACACTCCCTTCTCATTCCTTTCAATTGCATTCTAATTATGAACAAAAGAGATATTTTTGCTTAGCTGACAAGCTGCCCATCTGTCTTTGAAGAATTGATACACAAAGGGGTAACACATTAAAGAAAGAGCTAACTTTAGTTACTTACCAGTAGTATGACCCTCTGTTCTCTTTTAATTCTTGATTCTACTTTGGTTTTGAGAAAACAAATACTGGTTGGTTGTTTTTTAAATACCAGAAAAAGCAGCAGAGCCATATAAAACATTGGCTTAGCTTTGCAACCTCTTTGATATATATCAAATCATATTTAAAAGATGACAGTAATTAAAAGTAGAGTCAAAGCACTGAAGCAATGGAAATGATCAGCCCATTAGGTGATCGTTTCCAGAAGGTGTTGACGTTTCCACATTTGTACCGCTTCATTTCAGATATTTCAAACGCGTCAATAATTATTCCTATAATGTCAAAGTAGCAATACTGACTTCTCTTCTCCTCCTGCCTTTTATCTGTGCATCAGCCAACAAGGCCCCGGTGAACTCCCCTTAAAGTGGATGATCCAGTACAGTGTCAGCTGGCAATGTTGCTTTTGACTAGCTCATAAAAGTCACCGTCATATACATATTTACATGTCATTACTCCAGTTAGTTTGGGATATTTCAAGTACAGCTCAGTAGTCATAATTTATAACTTCTCAAGGAAAAGCTTATGTGTCAATATCAGAACTTCAAGATAGCTTTTCCTGTACAAGGACCCTTTCTCCCTTAATCTATTTCTCACTCTACAGAAATAACTCACTTGTGCATTCAGACTCTTTGAATACAGAGTTCAGGCAATGGAGGGTAGAGGGAAATACACAGGAAGATTTATGCAGTGAAATTAAATTGGTAGTGCAGAGAAACCCATTGTATGCTACTCAGTGTATACTGGAACTCTTTCACGCACAAGAGCAACTCATTTTATGAAGTAAAATAGCTTCCATCTCTTGAAGTTGAGTGCCTGGTATAATGGCTGCCAAGTACTCAGTTAAAATATCCAAATGGTACAGATCAATAATTGTAGTGTGAAACGCCATTTATTTAATTTTCCTTTCTTTTGCTGTATAAAAGACATATTTTTGACCTAAATTATAACATGCCAGATGCTATATCAACACAAATGTTCAGAAATTATTTCTCATTTCTTGTATTACTTGAGGAAAAACAAAACTGGTTGACCCAGTTCCTCTAAATCTGTTTTAAGATGCCTCTGCTTGAACATTGAGATTCAAATGTTTGGAAATAGGTGATGAACTCTCTGCTGTTCAGACGTCTTTTACAGCATGACAGGCAAATAAAAGTGTCTTGAACTTCTCAGGAGGCATCAGAGGCAGGAAAGCATTGGTTTATACCTTTTCCTTTGTTGCACTGGAGGAAACTTGGTAACCCAAAGAGTAGACAGCTGCTAGGTTTTGCTCACAATCCCTTAATTACAGTAGCAAGAGATATAGATTCTGGTGGGAATTACAGATCCTCAGCAGTGTGGGTAAAGCAGCTGTGTCTTTCCTAAAGCTGGAGATTGAAGAACTAAAACATGTAAAATTATAGCACATTTCTGCTAACTTACATTGCACAGGACAGCAAACATTTTTGGCAAAGAAAGAAACAGAGTCTCTGTCGCTAAGCTTACAGGGACATGCTTCCATCACATGGTTATCCTCTCTGTGTCTTAGAAGCATGCATCCTTTCGCAGGTAGGTAAAAGAAGTCTCTTAAAAACTAAAGGGAAATCATTAATACACACAGACAGGCAGACTACACAAAGAAGCAGGACATTCCTGTAAGTTCTCTCCTTCTGCAACTGTTTTCAAAGTCATTCCTGGTGTCAACTTTACCCATTTTTCACTCTAAAGTTACTCAGGTACTATCAGCTTACTTTAGTGACAGACTGCTGGAAAGTTTGCTTTTCTTCTGCACAAAAGCAGCGCACCCTCCGAAGCAGACTGCTTTGCAAGTTATTAGTTTCGTTGTTATTGTATCCACACCACTCAGTGATCCGAAAGCCCTCCCACCAGGATAGGGAATGGTAAATTTCTCCGGCTGGAGACAGAGCTTTCCGCACTGGCTCTCTGATTTGTCTCCCTGGCCGCGGAGGGGGCACGTTGTGGTTAGCTCTGGAGCCCGGTAACAAAAGGCGAAGCGAAGAGGGAGGGGGCTTGCAGAGCGGGCGAGCTGGCGACAGCCAGGGGAGCTCACAGTAGCCGGGGAAGCCTAGCACCGGCCGCGCAGGGGCGGAGGGTTCATGACTTGCCGGCATTGGGTGAGGAGCGGACAGGACAGAGCCGCGGGGCCGCGCTGGAGGCGGGGAGCGGTCGTGAGCGCCCCATGGGCGGCCGGGCGAGCCTGGTGTGCCGCGGGAGGAAGCAGCATTCCCTGCCCCGTCGCCGCGCGGCTCAAGAGGAGGCCGAGACAATGATTCAGGTACGCGGGCGCGGAGTGGGCGGCGGGGCGGGTTTTGGAACTGCTGAGGCCGCGGCCACTCCCTGCCGGGCGCCCGTGGCCGCTCCGCTCTTGCCCTCGCTGCTCGGGGAGGCGTGGGGTGTACGCGGTAGCGGCAGCACACGCCTATCTCCGCGGCGGCGGGGAAGGCCAAGGCGCGGGTGTGCGGAGCGGCGTCTCGGCTGCCTCCCTAAGCCCTGCTGGGCTTCCCGGCGCCCAGTTTGAGCCCGGCGGAGCGCAGAGCTCCGCTCGGCGCCGGGGCGCGTACGCGGAAACTCGCGGTTGCCGCTGCTCCGGTGACGGGTGCTGACTCCGCGGAGCTGGGGCAGCGGCGCGCTGCTTTCCTTTGACACTGGCTGCAGCTGGCACATACCAGAGCATGCGTTCGCCTGCCTGGTCTTGGAAATGCTCCTGGTTACTTTTTTATACGAATCTAAATCTCTTTTTTGGGGGCTTTGTCTCTTTTCTGTGGTCCAAAAATGAGAATGAGCTGACAGTCCTGAAGTACACATACCGACTTTTCACGGGTATGAAAGTCTGATCAACATTAAATAATTCTGGTTTTAAGTGATGGGTTCCCTTTGATTTTATGACAATGGATGAAAACAGAGAAACTGACAAAATAGCAGCTTCAGGGCACAACTGCAAACAGGAACTTACCAGAAATCTGTAGAGCATTAGCTGAGAGTCTCACACCACACAACTCATTCGAGAGGCTCATTCAATCATCTCTGGTTTTGGTTTGCCAAGCAAAGTTCTGGACCTTTGAAGTTTCATGCAGCTCCTTCTGGGTTACTTCTGAAAGCTTGATTCAACAGCAGACTTAAACTGATTTTAAGCACATGTTTAAATGTTTTTGCTAACTTGGGTTCAGCTTAGCAGTCTTCTCTCCTTTTGCATGCTTAAGGAAGCAAACTCATTAATTTCAAATTTTTTCTGAAAACATCCCATTTCTATTGTAACTTTTTAGGGTTAGTTTCCTAGAAATTCATGGATAATATACCACACAGCTATATAGTATGCACTAAATAATTTTTACTGGTTTCAAGCTCCCTTTGATTGTCTCATGTGTGCATTCTATCTGTGAAAATATCTCCATCACTCTTGTGTCTAATGTTTCAACCAAACAGCTTCAAATAGCCATTTTATTATAAAAAATTGCCAAGAAAATAACTGAGCATATGTTTTTCTGCCAGAGTTGTTTTCCTCCGAGGTGTGAAACGGCCACTGTAGACAAGTGAGTTTTTTAAAGGGCTGTATTTTTGGCATTTCTCAGAATTAGAGGAAAAACTATCATTCCATTTGAAAGCATATACAATGATCTCCAGTGATATCTTGATACAAAAGCATTAGCCTGTGACCTTAGGCACAATATTAATTCTGAAAATCATAATGCTACATTTGAAAGGAAAATTAATGCAACAAACTTTTTTCAGGGATTGTTAAATATCACCTTTTGGGTAACTCCTACCTCCAGCACTGTAAGTGTGATTTTAGACTCTTAATGAAATATGCTTTACTACAGGGAAGATTACTCTCAATCATTGTGCAGTGACTCAGTTGGCACCAGGGCCCCAATTTTGCTGGGTGGTCTTGAAACCCATTGAGAGATCACACCACTCTATGTGACTTTGGGATCAAAGGTCTTGTTCTTTATGCCAGCACTTACATTGCTAGAACTTAGTTAGGGATGGGTAACTGTGGTACACTGCTGTGGTGTCTGTTCACCATGACAGTTTTGCCCTACTATATTTTGCTGCTTTTCTTTGTCGATGCCTGGGGATGCTAATTGCTCAGATGGCTCCCCAGGTATTAATGTTACTCTTTAAGCTAGACGTTAATTTCATGCTTGTTCTTGATTCTTCCTTTCCTTTTTAAGATATCCTGAAGGGTCAAGTGAACCTGAGCATTGAATCTAGTTGCAAGAGAACAAATTGAATGACAAGGCCAAGAGAACAAGTCCCTTTTATGTGACATTTAAAAGGACAGGGGGAAAGTAACATCAAATGAGAAGATAATGATATCTTATAATTTCCTTACCACTGGTCTATAAGGATGTAGCAGGGGCTGGCTGGGGTTAAGCAGAGTTTTACCAACCTCGTACGAATTTTATGTGAAATGGATGGTCTGCATTCTTCTCTTATTACGTGTTGTTATAAATCAAGAGTTTCTTCTTTGAAACAAATTGTATTTCATCAGTTTTAAATTAGCATGAGTGATAGGGGAAGAAGAGCTAGTAATGAGTTCAAATGGTGAAATACCCTAGAAAGCTGGCATAGACTCCAATTTACACTGCTATTATAGAAGAGAAAACATGTGGGAAGGATGTATTAATATCAATGGCTTTACTTTACCTCTGGAACATAAAAAAGAGCTTTCTGTATTGCTATTGATCTTTCTTTCCCAGCAGGAAGATATATAATTATACAATTGGGCATCTGAATTTCTATCACTGGGTGTTTGAAGTAATTGTGACATTAGACATTCTGCCTCAAAATATGCCAAAAGATCTTAACATATAGTTGAAGGGAAAATAGCATGAATTTGACTCTAGGAAGGTGTTCTAAAGACTTAGGAGATTGCTTTATGTTTTCAAGGGGAGTGGTAGATTTTTCTAGTATGATTACACTAGACAAATATTTTTCTCTTGGAATCAATGGAATTAAATTAACTTAAAATTGCTGCTAATGCCACAGGTTTGCGGTTACAATATTTGGTGAGGTGTCATCCATGGGTGGTTTATCAGCTTTCTGTGATGGGGGTGCTGTGACACTAACTTGTGAATTCCCTGTTCAGTCTGAACTGGAGACAGGACTGAGGGCAAACCCTTGCTCAGTTTCTGTAGGTAATTCTTTCTCAGATGGGTAACATCCCAATGTTACCTGAAAACTCATTGTCTTTATCTTTACTTTTTAACCACCTCTTTAAATTGTAGTTTCTTTGAGTATAATACTGTAAGGGAGGTCAAACCCCCCTGAGCAACCTTTGGTGAAATCAGGCTTTCTTAAGGAGCAATCTTTGTGATGTTTTTGGTTTGGCTTTTCTTTTCCCCTTGGAAGTTGACTGTGGGAGGCAGGAACTTATCTGCATATGATTTCTGATAATTTCATTTCAATGACTGGTGTTTTATAGCGCATAACATTTTATCATAATAAACATCTGTGTTTTATATTGCTGAAAGAAGAAAAAGGTGTATCAGTCCTGCTGTCTTACATCAGCAAAAAACAAGAGTGAAAACTGAAGTGCAAAGTAAAGTAAATAAAGTAACTTCTTCAGATTTGCTTAGCAAATGCATAAAAGACCTTAGGTTTTCTGATCCTCATTGTAATGTTTTTCCACTGAAGCACATTACTTTTTAAGTAATGAGTTATCACTCATGCAAAGCAAGGGAAAAGGAGAATCCAAATGTATATTTGTCCTGTTTTCTCTTGTACAATAGGCTTCTGTATTATAATGCAGTATCCATGACTGTATGAAAATGTGCAAATGTGAGTACTGTACATCGCAGCACAGTCACCAATATTACATTGTTCATAATCTCCCTGTGGCAATATTCTGACTTCTGCTACTGATACCTTATTTGTACACATAGAAAGAATAGGAAGAAAAGTAGCTCTTCCAGGAAAAATAAAAAGCAAATAGCTGTTTTGGCTCAAAATGTCCACAGATTCATAAGCCTTTAGCATCATTTTAGTGTATGGTGTTTTGCAACAGAAAAGTCAGAATAAAGCAGCAAGAATCCTCAATAACTTTTTTTTTGCCAGTGCAGTCCTCTTTGCAGGACAAAATGACAGCTGTAGAAGACTGAGCTAGTGGGGCCATTATTAGTTAAATCCTTTTCAAGATGTGTGATTGGCCCACAGGATTCATAAATTTTGTTATTAAATGTGTTCTTTCATCTAATCAATACATTCTGAAGGAAAGCGGCATAAGTTTTATTGTTTTATGTAGACAGGAGATGCCTTAGACTGTGTACCTTGTACCCTCTTCATTATTATTATTTAACCAGCCGGGTTAATTCATGTAATGGGTGTCCCTGTTGCTAATGTCATTTAGTACATGAGAATCTTGGGGAAAATGGGAGATAGCCTAATACAGATTACAAAGCAGTATGTAACTGGAGTTCTTTTCAAGGTCTTCAGCACAATGCCTGGTTCCTTAAATGCAAGTTGTCTATCATATTTTAATGACCAAGAAGGGGAAAATCTTTTAAAAACCTCAAGCAATTTTAACTGCTTTCAGTTAAGTTTCTGAGTGGTCTCAGACAGGTGAATATACTGAAATGTGATGGCTGTTACTTGAAAGAATTACATACATCTTCATTTCAGTATCCTGCCTTTTGTCTGACAGCTACAATATGTCCTGTGGAAAGTAGGCTGGACAGTTTTCAGTTATTATAATCCACTTTTATGGTGGTTTTCAGCAAGAGGGAAACATTTTATTCTAGGAAAATAAATGTAGCCTCAAAACTTAAAAAAAAAAAATCTTAGAGGAACTGATAAGTGAAGAAGGATTTAAAACACTTTCCTTTCAGAAGAATATTAACTGAATAGTAGGAAAAAGAAAGTTCCCCAAATGGCTGGGTTACTGCTCTCAAAAGACATTTGGTAAGATGAACAACTTTCCCATGAAACTTACAATAGAAAACAATACTTTTTTTGCTTTAGAGTTTGTGGTTTACTTTGAGCATTTCTATTGCTTTATAATTTCAGAATTGTTTCTTCCCACAGACTGATGTACAATAAGTTGTATTACTCTAAAAAAAAGATTAATTGTTGGTTCTCTCTATTTTTTTTTAAAAGTCTAAATATGGATGTTTCCTGAATCTTTGTCAGACATTGACTAATCCAGAAAACTGATAGAAAAAAATCTTGGAGAACAGTGAGGGAGAAATGAATGTGTTGAAACTAAGTATGTACAATCTGCTTCAAATCTATCTGTTTAAAAGCAAGGAGGTTAGTTTTGGTCACCCCACCATTTTATAAAGCCATTTATTTGAACCATGGCTCAGAATGCAGGTAGATCATTGATACACAGTGTTTAATAATCCAAAACAATCAATAATTTATCATAATTGTTATTCAAAACATGTGAGATTCTATGATATGTGGAATGAGAGTCCTTTTTCTGTTTCTCCTTCATTTTAGCTGGTCCTTCCTCCTGACCTTAAGGTTGATGCAAATTCCTTGACCCTCCAAAGGCAGAGAGGGTTCCTGCTGATTGAGTAACACCGGCTTCTTTCAATAAAAAATAAAATGTTCACAGCATTTCCCTTCCTCCTCCACTCAGCTCTACTTATGTAAGAGGTAATCATCATGAGCCTGCCATGGCTGAATGTTTACTTAGATCCAGCAGCACTGGGTTCTTAATTCAACAAAACACTTGAATATTAAACAATTTCTTAAGCCTGTTCCTATACAATAAAACACAGGCTCATTTGATCTTGACATCTCTAGAAACTGAAAATGAATTTTAAAGATGACTTAAGATGAATTAAATTTAGGAATGTTTAATCCTCTATTGACCTATGTATGGTGCTGGTCATGTTACATTTCTCCTGTCTCCCCAAACATAACAACACCTATCATTATGCTCTCTCTTCCTCCAAGAAATACCTACTTGATATTTTCTTTTGCTTTGTTGTGCCTTCTCAGATAGGCTCAAAAAACCAGCTTTCTTGCCCACTGCCTTTCTTTTTTCGCTAATGTGTGTACATCACATGATTTTGCTAGCACTGTCTGTAACAGACCTTATTAGTTCACTTTATTTGTGCTTTTACCATCAGTGAATATTGCTTTCTGCACTAAAGGATTCCTGGGTTTTGTTTTGGGCTTTTTTTTT
>VZTX01012303.1:123874-135138 GCA_013400915.1 Pardalotus punctatus
TTTTTTTTTTTTTTTTTAATTCTTAAAAGTTCTTTGCAATTAAAGCAAAATATCTGTTCCTTGTGGGTCTTCCCTTCTTCAGTTATCCCAAATATTCCCGATGTGAAATGTTTTAGAGAGTCAACTGCCACTATGGTTTATCAGAGCTGTTTAAAATCTGGGGAGAAAAAATTGGATAAAGCCAGAGCTAACTAAAGTTAGCTAATTGAAGTGAATAGGCACTCTCATTCATTTCTGGCTTGTTTAATTTTCAAGTACATACAAAAACTAAGCAAAGAAATGTTTAGGGTGATAGGATAAAGCAAAGTTTAGCTCAAAGTCTTTGAGATTTCTACTTATTATTAGCCAACAAGTAAATTTTCTTGTAAGGACCCCTTCAAACCCCAAGAGTTTGCTGTGACAAGGATGACCACCTTGAATGATGATGACTGGGACATGGTTGTCTGGTATGTCTGAATTGGCTTTTGAAAGCAGAGTTCATTCCCAAATCGTGGGTGATGACTAGTTTTAAGCATGACTTGCTCCCTGAGAATGCTGCTGTACTTGGTTTGTAGATCTTTCTGCTGACCCTCATACAGCTGGTCATGCGTCCCCTAGCTGAGGAAGGGTTAACACTTATTTCACCCCACTTTTCTGGATTCCAACTTTAGTCAGCTGGCAATAGAAGGGGAGTTGATTATATAAAAGTGATCTTGAGATGAATTTCTATTTTCTAAACCCCTTTTGAACCCTGTGGGCTTTAAGAAAAGGTATTTATGTCCTAGATCCCTTTCAAAGTCACCAAAGCTAGGACTTCTCTGTTACTTCTTGGACACTTAGGTTATAATAGTAATCCTAATTGTACCTTTACCGCCTGTGTATGAATATAAGAACTTTCTTTAGTAAGAATTTGTTTTGAAAAAATTAATTCATGTTTTCCTAAAATGCAGCACATAATTTATATGTGACAGTACATGTATGAATGTATTCACACTGGTTATTCATATCTCAAGTTACTTGTGAACCCCAGAATGTATTTTACCACATGGCTAAACTAGTAGTGTATTACTTTTAAATAACGCAGCATTAAGCAATAAATCATGGTGATGGTGGATCTAGGGCACATCACAGAGCTGCTGCTTTTCTTAGCTCATGATATTTATGAGTTCAATTATGCCATTAAATATGCCTTACACACATTTTTTCAGGAGCTGTCACATTGAGAGCAAGATGTATCTTTTTGGTTCCCATATGGATTGCAGGGTGAAGGTTAATCATGACTGACTGTGGGACAGTTAATAGAAATGTATTAAAGTGGTAATTCTAGTTCTCACAGCTAGTTGGCTTTGACTCTTTGGTACGTTCTGCCTTGAGAAGACTGTCATCTGCAAACCTTCTCAGCTCTAACCTACCTCAAATGTATCTAGCTGTGGAGGCATTAGCCCTCCATTCCATGTCTGGCAGGAATGTGGAACACATTGGAAAACGGAATGTGGAACCGATGGAAAACAGACTGCTGCTTATGGATCTTCACTGTTACCAATACTTGCCACATGGTTTGACTGTTCCACCAGGGCACCAGGCAAATAGCTGTATGTGACATTCAGGGACAAAACAAGCGGAGTGAACTGTGGCAGTATGTGGAAATACTACATATTGTTTCCTTTCTGCTAATGAAAATCTGAAATGTTATAAGCCCCTTCTTTATAAAAAGCAGTTTTAAGGGGAACAAAGAGAGAATGTGCTGTTCAGCATCTTGTTTCTGTTGTTCTCAGTTCTCTGTCATCCAGCTACAGAACGCTAATGAAGAGCCTGCTCCTAATGCTTTTTTTTTGTCAGTTATCCAAGCAATCAGAGCCAACAAATACTTTTTTAAAATAATAGACTCTCAGAAGTTAATGCAAGTTTTGGCCTTGAAAGAGCAAAAGCTTTTCATTATGTTTTTAAAGCAAATGTCAAACAAACTCTTTTTCATGTCTGTATAAACCCAATGGGCATGTAATGCCTGCTCCCTGCCAAATCTGGTATTAACTGTGGCTATCACTTACAGGAAAACTAGAACCATTTGGGTCTTTGTCCTTGAAGGCTCTCCATAAAATTTAAGATGGCTCTCTGTAGAATTATTGCAATATCAGTTCATGGGTTTTCACTCCCTGCATGTACTCAATACAGCATTTCAACAAGCTGATCATGTTGTGGTCTTGAATGCAGTGGTCCAAGGGCATTAATTTAAGCATATGCACAGTGGCACCAGAACCTAGACATGGTGGGATGTGTGCAGGCATGCATGTGTGAGAGAAAAAGATCATACAGAAGATGAGTGAGTTCAACCTGGGGATTTTGACCTGTATTTCGTACAGCTGTTATTTCAGTGGACAGTTAAACAAAGGGTTATATTTTAAGCCTTTCTTTATGGTATTTGAAGCAGTTTTTTCTTGCCTTTGTGCTTGAGCAGGGGAAAGTGCTACTTTGTGCATGAGTGTTTTTGATGGGCACTGTAAGAACTACATTCCTGTGAAAATGATTTAGAGTATATAACTTCACTCACCTCTCTCAGTGCCATGACCCCAGCAGCAGTACTAATTTGAGGGGGGCTGAAGCCATACAGAGGGAAGTTTGGTGGATGATCTGCTGCCCTTAGGGTCCCTGGCTGCAACTTTCTTAAGTATCTTAAGAAGCTGAGATTTGCAGTTGCTTTGACACAAAGGTGTATATTCTTTTACCTGCTTATCTGACATTTGACCTGTAACTTTTCGCTGAGTCTATCCTAACTCATTTCCCAATGACTTCTGGATAAGTTCAGTTGCATGAAGTGTGTCCCCACCTGGAAAAAGAAGAGAATATGTTGGCTTAAACTGAACAAACCTTCTAGAACTTTAGGGTTTCTAGGTTGTGGTATTTTAAAACCAGTGATCTGAAGGCAAAAGTTGTAGTGCTCTTCACTGTGGAATCATGGTAGACCACTATGGAGACGGTTTTTCTTTCCTCAGCCCTCATTTACAAAGAATTCCTGTTTAGAAATGTATTTACGCATCTAGCAAGACTTAAGATGTAAGAGTCTAGACAAAAGCAACACTTGCAGAACCTTCCAAGAGTCATGGGGTATCCTCTGTGTTACCAAACCATGACACTTTGTTGTTTTCCCTATAGAAAAAGAAGCATGGATTTAATGTATCAGTTGGGATTGATGACTGCTCTGAACACCCATAAAAAGAGAAATGGAAGAATACTGAAAGCAGAAAGATGTTTGCCTTACTTGTCTTACTACTCCCTTGCAATCTAGCATGAAAGGACACTGATGCTAAGTGTTCATCAAAATGTAGAACTAATTGACCAGAATCAGGTGCTTGGTTTCATTGTGCATGGCCCCCATCTTGGGAGGCAGAGGCTTTTGTAGAAAAGTGTGGAAGCTGAACCTTAGGCAGTTCTGACTGACATTCTGGCAATGCTTGCTTCTTCTTGGGTTTTGCAGACCTAGTGAAGTTGTCAGTGTAACAATATTGGAACATTATTCAAAAAGTTAGCAAACTTGGACAGATTTTGACAATGTTGGAGACCATTAGATAGAAAAATTAATTGTGCAAAACTCATCAGAGAACTTTCAGTTTAAATTATTTTAAACTCTTTCCAATTCCAGCTCAGACAGTTAGCTGCAAAGGCTTTTCTCACAAGATTTAAAATTATAATCTTAACTTTTGTCTCAGTATAGAGACAAGTTTAGGAGAAAAACTCTCTGGAATGAGTGCTTCCTCTAAAGAAAAGGGTTTCAGCCATCACTTCCCACCAATATGAAATGAATATTGGTCAGAGAAAGTGAAAAAACACCCACTGTTTATTTAACAAACAAGGTGGCCACATGTCATGGAAAGAAATGAATAACTGTTAGATGTTGAACCTTCATAACCTTATCCACCCCCTCCCCCCACCAGAATATTTAAAAAAAAACCCAAAATGCCAGAGGAAGGGGGAAAAAAACTGCTGACCATGTGGCAAGAAAGAACAAAATGGTGGACAGCCTTTGTCTCAGGGAAGGAAGAAGAGTCCATGCAGCAGCTCGGGGAAAAGAAAGCAGATGGGAACCTCATGAACCTCCCATGTTGGTCTCCTCCTCATTGCAGACAAAGCTGGTGGATTTGGAGTCCTTTCTTCCATAGGTTCAGCTTTTCCCGAGGTCTGGGGCCGGCCAGAGTTGCTCTGGCGGCTCCCTGCACATCACCAACCGTCTCCCAGGATTGCGTGATCTCTGACCAAAAACCAAGTAGAACAGTTCCAGAAGAAACAACAGAAGCCCACGGAGGATGGCTACTGCAGTTGAGGGAAAGAAACTCCTTGCCTAAGCTAACAAACACCAATCTAGCTAAAAGCAACAAAGTAACATGCCTGCTCCACAAGCCAAGCACATGCGAGTGAGAATTTGAACAAAGCTCATGCCAGAGTTCTCCTGGTTCCCACCCCTCCCCAGGACTCAGCTTCAAGCTACAGGCCCCATTTTTGGGCATAATGCAGATGATAAGGAAATAGAGTATCATCATAAAATCACCCCAAGACAACTTTTTGCTGAAACATGGTGAGAACGAGAAATAAAGGATGAGAATGATGAACCTTGCTACAGATTTGTGCAAGGTGGTTAAAGTGGTAGTTGTTGTCCATACTGTGAATTTAATGGTTTTCTTATAAATATCCATATCCTGTTTTGCTTCTCCATACTGTAGAATTTTACGTATTACACTGTGTTACAAAAATTAAAAGCAAGGAATAAATAAATTAAAAGAATCCTTGTTAATACCACAGTTGCATTTCAGTCCTGTCTTCAGTGTTTTGATCATTTACCCCATAACATTTTTAAGCTGAAGATGTAATTAATTGAATTATTGTCTTCAATACTTTTGTGACTCAGATCTGACTGCAAACTGAAACCTTCTTACACCTGTCAAACACTGACAAGACAAATATGAAAAGTGCATTTTCGGTCCATGTCTACTGAGAAGAAAGATTTGACTTGAGAGTTTGTGAAGCTGGGATACACACTTGAATACACATTAGTTCACAGAGATTTGACACAGATGAATGGAATGCTGGCTGATAGATTCTTGAAAATTCTCTGACCCTACATCTTTGGCTAATGGTGAGTGGAGAATCACATTTTGCTCTTCCTGTAGTAAGTCAGAAAAAAATTTGCCACAAAGGCATTCCTCTTCTAAAACCCTGTTGGCAGTTTGGGCCATTATACAGAAATTGGAAGCCAGGATTAGAGAGGAAACCTTTGCCAAGAAATCTTAAAAATGGAAAGCTGGAAAATATTACCGGTGTCACCTGGAATTACACTCCTAATTACCTTAATAACTGTGGCTTTAAACTTTGTGAAAATCAAACTGTGTTGAAAGCATTCTTCTGAAAGTACTTGTGGATTTTAAAAAACCTTGTAAGCATTGAGCTGTTCATCATATTCCACTAGATGCTAAGAAATCTAACTGTCCCCAGTATATAAAATAAAAGGTTGAAATTATTGTACATGGTGGTTTCTCACTCCATTCCACCCCTTGTAGTTTCTTTTTAGCTAAGGGAATAGATGGATTCTAGAATGCAGAGGAATTTATAGTTAAATCTCAGTCCAAATACTGATCCAAATATTAATACTGTGTTCTTATTTGAAGTGGGACAATTTGATTTAAGGTACATTTTAAAAAGAAAGCATAAAAAATCAAGATTTAAAAAAATCCAATATATAATTTGAATACTTTTAAAAGTATCTGCATTTTTACCCTCCATGTTACTTTTGTCTGCCCTGTTGNGAAGGGGACGTTTTCCTGGAGGGCACATCCTCCTGGCTGTGCCGGCAGTTTTCTGCCCAAGGGGGCCGGCAGCCGCTGCCCCGCGCTCTCCCTGTGGGAGCACTGCCACGACTGGGGAGTCTCTGCCACCTTCTACCGGCAAGCCCGGCTGGGCTCGTCTCTGCCACCCCTGCTCCCTGCTCTGAGCTCCTGCCCCACGTCTGCTGCACGCCCGCCATTGCCCTGCCCGCCCCGCCCCGCCCGCTGCCTCTGGGTACTTCAGCACTGCCCGCACCCACAGAGCTGACCGCGCCACAGCGCCCCCTGCAGCTGCGCGGGAGTCATCGCACCCGCCCTGCCCGGCCGGGAGCCCGACAGCGCCCCTGCCGGCTGGGACCGGAACTGCACCGAACGGGAAAAGCGCTTGGCATCCCAGAGACTTCTGTCACTGCATCTTCTAGTTTTCGTTTGTTATTGCCACTGTTGTTGATTGTTTGCCTTGCTATAGATACTAGTAAAAACTGTTATTCCTTTTCCCCCGTGTCTTTGCCTGAAAGCCCTTGATTACAAAGTTGTAATAATTCGGAGGGAAGGGGTTTCAAATTTGTGGGTTCTAAGGGAGCTTCCCACCTTCCTTAGCAGACACCTGTCTTCAAACCAAGACACCTGTGTAAGCTATTTTTCATGTATGCTCTTTCTTGTAGAATAAATATTGAGGTAATAGAGCATACAAGCTGCAGAAATATTTACAGCCTTCAGAAAAAGACAATTCAAGAATAATAGGCTCCTTACAGGGACCTGACCCAGCTCCTTATTGTGTTTTTTTTTGCCCTGTCTCAGTTCTTTGCAGGAAAAAAGACTGAGATTGACTGACTAATGCAGCAGTAGTGACTGTAGCTTTGATAGTGACAAAAAAGGGGTGCATTACTCAGTGCTGAAGGACAATCTTTACATTGAGCTCATGTTTCCTCCGTACATGTGACTTAGTTTTAGCTTAGCTTTTTGTTTTCTAGGATATATTCCAAATAGCGTGGTGTAAACTATCTATACATCAGAAAATCAGTTTTACAACTCAAAAATCTCAGCATCAACATCCATCAGCAGCATGCTGGGCGTTGCATCTTATTCTTAAATGAAACTGCAGGAAAACTCTACTCTGACTCTTTCTTTGTGTTTTGGTGTTGAAGAAACAATGATTTAGAAATCTTAGTATACTACATTACAAGTTTTTGCTGCTGTTGTTGATAATACCAATAATTTTGAAACCCATCTACCCATCTTCTGGCCCTACCAGGTAAGAAAAGCTTTCTCTATGAGTGAGATCTGCAAATTAAAATGCTGCTTGCCATATCTATTACTACTTCATCTGTCCACCTTGCTTGGCTTATAGCCCACTCTTTATAGGAGAGGCTTTTCAAATAATTTTCAAACTTCAGATATATAGCTTAAGGATCAAGGAAGTCAACATCCATGTTCCCTAAAAGTCTTGCTAAAAGACTGCTTTGCTGCTGAAGAGGGCTGGACTCACTGAGTATTTCCTTCCCAGTTTTTGCAGTGTATCCAGTCTTAGCAATGGCTAGATCAGATACGTCTGGTACCATCAGTGGAATGACTCTGGGGTACAGTTTTTGCTTACATGGGTGAGAAATTTGTGCAGGACCTATTTGCCTAAGAGAGAGCTTTCTCCCTTTGGCTGAAGTTATGCTGTACATTCCTCAAAGGCACTCAGAGATTGGGAGCATTGAGAAAAAAATATTGTACCCAGTGTAACTGCTTCCTGGCCATGATATGGACTGGAAAAGCACCTCCAAGTATTGATTATAATATCATCTCATGAGCTGCTGGACAATATTTTGAGGCACACTTATTCTGACTTCCACTGACTGATGTCTTTTTATCAGCTGGAAAGATGTCATGCAAAGACCTACACAAAGAAACAAATTACTTTAGGACAAGGTACAGAACTACATACAAGATAATTACCTGTTTTGTTTTTCTTTTCAATCACTCATATAAATGTTTAACTGGGACACATCATGAACTGTGGAATTTGTATGAACCTAGTTCTCACAGTTGAATATGATGCAGAGTGTGGGAAAAACAGAAACTTTGCTATAGAGAGAGGCCTCTTCTGAGCCAAATGGATGACATCTGAGACACCAGAATAATGTACAAGAGGGAAGAGTTGGTGATTACAGTGTTGGATACACACAGCTCTCAGGACACAGCAAAAATCATGGGTTGCAAACATAATTGGCTGAGTGCACCCAAAAGCAAGTTCACAGGGACATATTTTCATTCTGTGCAAGCAACTCGAGGCTAACTGGCTTTAGTTGCAGTACTAATCAGGAGAAGAGTTCAGGCTTTCAAGATTATATGGTGCTGTCAATTGCAAAAACTGCAAAAGGTAACATCATGTCTTGCTTTCAGGCAGACTGAAGACAATTTGGTGCAGTGGTTTAGTGTTTATTTATTGTATATTCTTTAAACACTGTCCTTGGGAACTGAATAATCAATGTCAGCAAAGAAATACTCTGGCTTTTCTCCTCCAACTTTTCCTGCCTCAGTGCATGTTGCATACATTCTCCTCCTCTTGTGACCATCTGAAAGGATAGGTGTTTATAAAGGTACAAAACTAATTTTCAAGGAGATGAGAATTTATAAAAATTTTTTTAGCCTCTGTCAAAACTATCCAGAAGATAAGTACAAAGATCACGGGCAGGGAATTCGCCCCGGAGCAGCCCATCTCTGCTTGGGTTGGTAGACCCAGAACATCAACGCCAGACCTTTCGTTAGGAAAGGCCTCTCTGTAATTGGTCCTTGCCCTTCTGATTGTTACCACTGTTCTTGATCTGGATATCCCTGACTAGTTGTGGTATCTATTTGCAACATGCATTTCTGGCAGTGAAAGTTTCCCATTGCTGGGAAGGGTGTATGTGTTGAGAAACCTATGTTTTCCTTGTGAAACCAGAGGGGTGTAGTAGCAGCAGCATCCAGCAATTCTGCCCAGCATGGGTCCAGCACTATGGCCAAAGTGGGAAGCCCCACAACCAAATATGGCCACATGTAACTATTTGAAATTGCCATGCATATTTGCATCTGGGACACTTTTATATATGCTGTGGCCTCTTACTACATGATGCAGAAATTGTATTTTTTATGTATTTGCTCCCATTTCTTCCTCAGATTCCAGATAGATGTAGCAGGGAGTTGGGCGGGTTGAGAGCCAATCCAATGACCATCCATCTAGTTGTACTAGAAAGCCCCAGGTGAAAACAGAGCAAATTAATTGTGAGAAAGACATCCTCCTAACAAGTGGATGAAAGCAAGTAAATACTAGGAAGAATACGTTTTCCATCATTTCAGCTCGTGATTAATCTATCATAATTAAGACAAAGTATCAAAAGACAAAAAGTGAACAGCAGAGGTATGCTCATAAAGGACCACTGAAGACTGTACCATTTTCCCAGCATTTGGGAATACAGTCTGCTCTAACCAAACCCTATGGAAATGGTAGGTGAAGGGAAATAGCCATGGAAACAAATAAGAAAGTCTTCTGTAGTTTTAATTACCTTCAATACACGGCCATGCCAGTTTGGTCAGAGAAGAACAAAGGAAAATGAGTCCCATTGGTCCTTCTTCCTATGGTTCAACCTTTCTCCCATCCCTTGTAATGCACGCATCATCATTATGGGATTTCTGGTTGTAATGTACAAATGAATTTCTATGGGAAGTTAAAAGATATCCCTGTGAAACTGATTCTGGACATCATGGGAAAAGTTTCACTGAAACTGTGATAATTTATGAAAAGGTTGCCTGTTCCTGTATTAAGAGAGGGAAGGAGTAAAAAACTACAATATATTCATAAACCAGGATGAATAAATAAGTTGTTCTGTTTCTAACTGATTTTTATTACAACTTTCTTTTCCTTTAAAATTATATCCTATTTTAGCAGACTCGAACTTTTTGTAAAAAACCCTGTAAATAATTTCCTTTCTTTTCAGTTGTTGTAACTGTACTCTGTGATTTACTACAGGAAGGGTATTTTATTTCTGACTTCCTAAACTGCCTGCAAGCAGATCTGGTGCAATCTGGTGCCCTCCTGAAAGACACAATTTTGGTTGCTGGTCTACCCAGCCATGCAAAATTTATATAAACAAGTTTTATATATCTACAGATGCCAGAGAAGCAGATGTTTTATGTTTAGTCAGGGTCTTGTCATCAAGCATTAGAGAACAAACCTAACACATCCAAAGTCACATACCTATATTATATTTCATTAACAATCATCCTTCTGTCAAGCAGGATTTAATTTACTGATTTAATTACTGATTGGTAGCTGCGCAAGCAGGCTCAGTCCTGATTCTCTTTTTAGCTCTCAACAGGAGAATCTGATCTTTAGCAGATATTACTGTTCCCTCTGTTTTTTCCTACCCCATGTGTATAACAAAACTGCTTCTTGATCACTCTCTTGACTTGAAATCTTCAGTGACTGGGAAAGACTAATGAAGAGAGAAGCTAGAGTAGAGAGGACTCAGAAGCAGGAGACATGTTTGTATGTGAAGATTCAAAGAGGAAGGCAGAGAGCAAAGGAGATATTGAACAGGAAGCTCCAAAAGCTGGATATGAAGAGCTGCAAAGAAAAGTGGCAGAGGAGTGAAACAAAAATAGCTGAGGAAATTAAAGATGAGGGGAGGAAGAGACAGGGAGATCATACAAAAGATGAAAACCCAAGAAAAGATAACTTACAACAAGCTGCATAGATTTCTGTAAGATGTATGTATTGGCTTTAATTGATGTTTATCCAGAAGTTATGCATCTAGGCTTCCTGCTTAAGTATTCCAGAAGGTAATTTATTCAACCCATTTTATAATTGGCTACTGCTGTTTGCTGACTACAGAGGAAGCTCAGACGGTTTAAACTTGAAGGCCAGCTTTTAGCTGGCTCAAGTTTGGTAAAAGTATTTCTATTTACTGTATTAGAGCTTGATGATTTTTTTTTTTTAACTGTAAAAGGTGTGGCTTTCTTAGAGATAACTTAGTATTCTTACAGGATCAGGATGGAACTGTAGGTCAGCAAACTAACCTGCTGGGGAAGAAAAACAGTTTATGCCAAAATAATCTAGCTTGACACATTTTTTTTTCTTTACCTATGTGTAAAGACTTGTTGAAGGTTGGGGAATTTTTCCCATTTTATTGCTAGGAAACCAACAACCAAGTACTTCAGAAACAAAAGACGTGGCCGGGGTGTGGTGAGGGGGGCACCTGGCCATCAGTAACTTTTCACTTGCTCGCTGGATATTGGTGGGGGAACAGTGAAGCTGCTGTCTCCCTTTCACTGCGACCACGGAAAAGCCCGGCTCTGCACTGCCTTCTCTTCCTTGCTGGGTGAGCTTTTCTTTGGGAAAAAGCACGGGATTCCGATCCTCTCTCCCCCTCCTGGAGTGCGCGTCTATTTGGCTGCGCTTGCAGCTGCTGTAGAGGGTGCCTGACTGTCGCTGCCCCGCACCTTCCC
>VZTX01012304.1:0-198151 GCA_013400915.1 Pardalotus punctatus
TGCCCCGGGCCCGGCCCGGCCACCGCCCGGCCCTCTTGACCTCCGGCAGCTTTCCCGGCTCTCAGCGGACGGCGCTGCCCCATCCGGCGCTCTCAGAAGCGCGGACCCCGGTGCCTGCCCGGCCGTCCCGGCCGCGGCCCTCTTGATTCCGTAGCTCCCGCCGCCACTGCACGCTGAGCCGGTCGGTTTCCGTAGTTCCCGCGGAGAGGAAGCGCCTCCGGACTGGTACCCTACCCCCAGCGGACAGAGAGGCTGCGTGGGTACTCATAGAAGGTTATGTGCAAACACTGGTTTTTGGTGGTGCTGTAACGATGGTGCTCAGTCGAGCTGAAGGTTCCTGACTGCTGGGGGTCACACATCCGCTGAGGAGATGAGTGGTCAAATACGACGTGACAGGGGGAAAAATCGAAGGACCCATTGAGCGAGGATGATGTTGATGCCAGTCTGACGGTCAGCAGTGTGTGTTTAGTGCTGCGGTTCAGGATGAATAGGAAGAAAGGAGACAAAGGATTTGAAAGCCCAAGACCATATAAATTATAAGTATCTATTTTTTTTTAAGTTGCTATACTTGAAACCAGTGCATATTGAAACAGGCCACAGGCTGATTAGTAATGATTTACCTGAGAAAGTTGGAGCTGTAGCTTGTGGTGTAGCTTGCGTTTAGAAAATGTGTGTTGCAGATGTATATTTTATTGTGTAAATGAACTTACTCATGGGCAGCGAATCTGTCAACCGTTCAGTCTCATCTTAGAAGATCTTTATGCTCTTCAAACCTTGGACATTTCTCACACGGTGTCAGTACCAAAGACCATACTACAATATTCCATACTTACTGCTGTGTCAAAAAGCCCTTTTTACTTAAGGGCGTTTTTTATGTATCAAAAAATGCTTGCCTTTTCAGCAAGCAGCTTTGTTAAGCAAATTGTCACTTTTATACATTCGTTGTAGCCAAGCTGCAAAGCAGCTGGTGGCGGATTTCAGTGCATCTTTATGTATTTCTCTTTATACGTCCTAGATTCCTTTCTAAATCTCTTACACAAATGGATTTCTAAGTAAAATTAGTCTTTTTATATACATTTAAATGTAGGTAATGTCTGAATCCATTTTTAGGTGTAATTCTTTTGGAGGAATTTTTATAAAATTTTATCTCATCTGAAGCAATGTCACTTTTTAATGCACAGAGTATGCACAAATAAAGGTTGATGTGCCATAGAAGTTGAAATCTTTCAGGATTTTATCTTGAGTTATGAATTGCACTACTGTGAAGATGCCACCTACTACAGAAAAAGATACAGAAATAACTTACTGAGTTTTAAAGTTGGAATTACTTTATCTTTGACTTTAAATCAGAATTTTATTTACCAGGAATTCCAGTGCATCACTCAAATTTAAACAAATGCATTGGACTAGATTAAAATACCCATCTTTATTAATACATCGCCATCATTTTGAGTAAGAAATTCTTATGGCATGCTCAGTGTAAAAACACATATTATATCTTTTAATGTGTGATACCTGTTTACATAAATTATGTACAAGTGTCATCTCTCCAGGTGAACTTTCCACAGATCTCTGATTGTAAGTGTAATGGCTGCGTGCCATTACTGATGCTGCGCATCACTACAGTGTTAGACCTTGACACTTTGCCTTTTGTAATTCTTGATTCTTACATACAGATAAGTGATGTTCATAAATGATTTTGTTAATTTCCTGTATTGCCAGTAATATTTGTACTGGCATGATACTATGTTTGGGTTTTTTTTGGTGCTTTCCTGACATTGTGGGCAACTTCTATTAATGACTTGGTTTAGACCATATAAGAGATTGAGATGATTAATTATTTTTATAAAAGTACATTCTATATACAGTACTTATCTATATGTAATATACCCTGTGTGGCTCTCTATTAAATTGGGTTAAAGTATTTTAAATGCTGACATTTGTGCAAAACCTTACTTATTTTAATTTTTTTTTTCAGCACAACTCATCAGGTAGTTTGTATCAACAACATAAATTTTCAGAGAAAGTCTGTTGTTGTAAGTATTTTTTTAATAAAGTCTGAAAGTAGAAATTAAATGTCTGGGTTTTCTTCACGCTCTTAGAGGAAAAAACTGCATTCACTAGCTAATTATGCTGTTCAGCTACTTCATATGTTACACTTTCTAATCTGATATTTCTCATAAGTCTGTTATTGCTTGAGATGTATCAAAGTACCTTCTAATTGTGAAGTTCTATCTCTGTAAGAAAAAGCTTTCTAAGTGAAGGCTGCTGCATTGTAAATCATATTACAGAGCAATTTGCAGTTCAGAATTCATGTTCACACGGTGTTAGGTGATGTTAGGCATAGACTTAGAGAATTTTCTAGCTTGTTATGTGAGTTCGCTTGGGCTTTGAAGAGACTTTCACAATTTCAGGCCTAACATCTCCAAGGGTCTTTGTCAATTTAGATATCTGCTGAAATGGGTTCTGCTTAGGTTTTAAGAATCCTTGTCTCAAGTTCAGATACCAAAACCTACAACACAGTGATGCTAATAATTTGAAATGTAGTCAATAGAGGCAGATTCTTTACAGTAAAACAATCACAATTGTCAGTCAAGTTGAATTTTTTTGTTTTGTTTTATTTCATTTTTGGGAATATTCACCTGTTAAACAGCATGAAAGAAAATCTAGGCATCTAAAGGGCAAACTGTTTTCCTTTTTAAATATGAAAATATCATTATGCCAGTGATTCTCGGTGAATTGTATTAATAATAGTTTTTTATATCTCTCTAGTTTTTGAGTTGATAAAGATTTTACAGAAGATTTTGTGTTTTCATAGGGTTATGTGGAACTGACAATATTTCCCACAGTTGCAAACCTGAACAGAATCAAGCTGAACAGTAAACAGTGCCGGATTTACAGAGTGAGAGTCAATGATTTAGAAGCAGCTTTCATCTATAATGATCCAACGCTGGAGGTTTGTCACCATGAGTCAAAGCAGTAAGTGGTGTGTTTAAGACTGCAAATGTAGTGTTTTCTGTTGCTCCTAAGTGTAACCTGTTCTATTTTACTGTCAAGTTTTACCTGATGATTTCCCGATGGTAACTTTCAGTATGGTGCCTTAAATTTGGGGAATTATTTTGGCAATAATTTTGGCTCTTACACTGTACTTTAGAATTTTTTTTACTAACTTATCTTTGTATTGTTTTGTGGAAGTGTCAGAAAATTTTCTATGAAGTACTTTAGGGGGGAAAAAGGCCTTGGATTTGAACTGTGTGCTCATGCAAGACTCTGTGTATGCCTTTATTCATCAGTTATGCAAGAGCTTCACTAATTCAGTTTGCAAATGCAGTGTTAGCTTATATAGGACACCGAATTTATTATCAGGGTTGCTAAATTTTCTTTCAGTCTTGATACTGAACAATTTGAGTACATTAATTCTGTAATTCTGTTTGCTTTGTGACTTGATTTTTTTGTTGTTGGTACTATTGCTCATTATGTCAAAAGTTCAGAATCCTCATTGCAGGGATTCTCAATTGTTATGAAGAGCTAGAAAGTAAAGCTTTTGGCCTTTTCTAAAGAATCAAACTTTCAGTATTTGTTGTTGTAGATAACAGTAAAAGGCCTAGGATGTTACCTGAACTCACTTTAAAATTTGAAAGGAAAAGTTTCAAATTTCTTCACCATCTGGTGTTGAAGAGTAAGTTTAAAAACATGTGGATTCCTGCATGTTCTGGGGAACTGATACAGGAAGGGGCTTTAGCAAAAAATCTTGGAACTGTTTGATTTTTTTGTAAGAGCACAATAGGCAAAAGTCTTCCCCAGGTATTCTCTTTTGATTTGCTAAAACTTAGGTTCATATTCTCACACCTTCTTTTGACCGGCTTGGTTGAATTTTCAATTTGCTGGATTGTTAAAAATTTTCTAGTGAAAGTGTTGCACATGGTTAACAGCAGTTGGTATGAAATCACAGAGTCCTTTAGTCTGCAAAAGACTGAAATCCCCTGGTCCAGCTCCCTTGCTCATGCAGGGTCAGGCAGAGCAGGTTGCACAGGGCTCTGTCCATTTGGGTTTTGAGTGTCTTCAGGGATGGAATCTCTTCAGTCTCTCCAGGCAACCTGCTCCAAGTGTTGATGATCCTCACAGTAAAAAGCGTTTTCTTGTATGCATATAGTTTCATGTATTTTAACTTACGTCCACTGACAGAAGCAGGCACAGTGAGCACAAACTGAAACATAGAAGGTTCCCTCTGAACATCACAAAACAGTTTTTACTCTGAGGGTGACTGAGCACTGAGACAATGTACTCAGAGAGACTGTGGAGTCTCTATCCTTGGAAATGTTCCAGTCATCTGGATATGCTCTTAGCAGCTGGTTGTAGGTGGCCATGCTGGACCTGAGGGGTTGGACCAGAAGACCTTCAGAAATCCCTTCCAACCTCAGCTGTTTTCTGATTCTGTAAAAACTGGAATCCTGTGTAACTTCTGAAAGATGTGAGAAAGGAGTAGCATTTAAAATGATCAGAGTGAGCACTTCATTGTGTTAAAAAACAGATTAGGAGAGATAATTCTGTCATTCTGCAGAGAAAATGAGGGGTTTTTTTGTTCAAACTATTTAAACTTAATAGAAAATCTCTGTATTTCGTAACTCCTATGTTATTCATAGTTATGAAAGACAGAGGTCACCAAATATTCGTAACAAAAACTGGTGTGCCTCTTACTGTATGTCAGAAGTTAAAGGCAACATGAGTTACGAAGTATTAGGTGAAGTTAGATGTACTTTTCCGTTGAAATACCTGGTCACAATTGGGTAGTTAAATACAGCATCTCTGCTCTTAAGGCAGGATTGCAAACAAATACTAGAAATCTAAAAACTCAAGAATTAGTACCTCAGAAAATCATCAGTGTGTTTCCTCTGCTCTTCTTTACAAAGAACTGCTTCTAGAAACAGTGATTTGGTCATCTCTTCCAAGTTCTCATTTGTTATGGGAAGTTTAGTGATGATGTCCTTTGTACTCTTGTACCTGAACTAGCTGCAGCAATTATTCTGAATGGGACACAGATTAGACATGATGGTTTGTTTCTGATGTGACTGGCTCAGTTACCTTTTGCACAGTTTTCTTTAGTCTGTTGAACTAGTAAAAAATGTGAAATCAAGATGGTTCTTAGCAACCTGTTTATTTAAAATATTTTGTTTTCAATCTTTACTCTTTCCTGGTGGTGTATAGGAAATATAAGTTAATTTCAAGTTACAAGATTTTATGTACAAACATCTTTTTTTGTTTTGATAATGTTTTTAGTTTCTAAAAGAACACATAAAATCATAGAAGCATTAAAGTTGGAAAAGACCCATAAGATCATCAAGTCCGACTGTCAACCCAGCACCACAACAACCCTTAAATCATGTCTTCTGGTGCCATGTCCAATTGTTATTTGAAATACCATCACTTCCAGGGATGGTGACTCCACCACTTCCCTGAACAGTCTGTTCCAATGCTTTATGGTCTTTTCTGTGAAGAAGTTTTTTCCAAATAGCTAATCTGGGGCAGAAGTATGTAGAAAAGTTGTTAATTTAATGGACACTTTCCTACCTTTCTATCAAAGTTAAAATAATTGGAAGAATTCTTACTCTCTTGGTTGGCAGCAAAACTCTATTAATGGAAAACTCTGTATAGAGTTAAGATTAGAAAATTTGGTACAGCATCTCTGACTTGAAAGGTTATGTTTACTTATAGGAGGTTAAAATAAATGGTTCACTGTTACATTGTGCCAATTTTGGCATGCAAGAAAAACAGTTAAAAGAGGGTTAAGAAATTCAGCTTTTATGTATGACACACAATTATGTCTGCCTCACTGTCATGTTCTTTGCTGCTTCTTGGTGAGTCCTGTGAGATCACCTCTTTGTGTTCAGAATTGAAATATTCAACTTGTTTTCCATTCAAATAGTACTATTGGGTTTTAGCATTTTTGTTGAAAAAATCATTGACACATAGTCTATTGTTTCACATTTTCAGTGTTGCAGAAGGTGAAACAATTTTTTTCAGTCGTGTATACTGTCAGTTTTCCTTAATGTCAGAAAAACCCTCACTAAAAAGGTAATTAAAAATTGGTAAAATTTGTAAGAAAGGTTAGAAGCCAGTAATTAGTGCATGAAATATATTTTAGCTTTGCTGCTATTGCCAGCTTATCCATTCGTCCCAAACCATAATTTCAGGTAACAAGTGAGAGAATTTTTAAAGGCTTATCTAGAAATAAAGTCAGACTTCTGTCTTGTAATTTCCTCCAGAGGCTTCAGGACAACATGGCTTTTTCATATCAGAATAAATGGATGAAATTATATAACGCAGTCACTTCCTTCCTGATTGAGCAAACACCTGAACAGTTGTGTAAGATATGAAATAATTTACAGTGCTTTACTGTGTGTACACAAGATGGCAGAGAATCCCATTTTGCTTGTGCTTTTGAGAAGAGTTTCAAATCTTGTGAAGACTGCAAATAGTGTTGGAGAATGTCTGTTTGGGTCATGTTTTAGGGCTGCTGTTTTTGAGTGTTACAGCTGTCTATCCTCCTCATCTTTCTTTTCCTTGTAAATTGTTGCTTTCTCTATTCTGTCAGTATAAGAGAGATGAGTTTGCTTTTTCTGGGCTATATGGTGTAGAAATTGCAGAGCATATTCTGAATACTGAGACAACTGCTTCTATCTCAGCCCTATTTATTTAGAACTGGCAAAGGAGATTTTTATTTTCTTAATCTTAGGGGTGAGATTGTAAGATGTTAAATAGGTGCAGCAAAAGTTTGGAGTTTTGCAGTGGTTTGATCTGTGATAAGTGAAGTTTGTGGTGATCCTGCTGTGCCTGCTTAGATGCCTCACGTTTGTGGGGTAACTAGGATGCCAGGCTGAAAGCTGTTGCATTTTGTTATTTCTGTGTAAAGGAAGCTATATTTTTCTGTAGCTAGGTAATGTGCACATAATGCTTTCTTGTGCATTGCCTGTTCATTTGGTTTTGTTTTTTTTTAGCTTGAAGCCTGTAGTATTTAAACATTACAAATACGAAGGTGTTTTGATGTCCTCTGACTTCACTGTTGCTTTAGTTATAAGCAGCAGTAAGCTGTGAGAGAGAGCAATGTGGTAAAGCCTTCAGGGCATGTCTGTCTTGCAGTATTTGTTCTTCTGAGAATTCAATGATCAAGCCTTTAGCCTTTGCACAAAATAGAAAAATTTCTGGTGGACTGAGCATGTGTTGTCTTGCTGCAATAAATAGCCTTTATTTCCACTGAAATGATGCTTGTCTAATTGAAAGTTCATGATAGACTTTGTTAGAAATAAACAAAGTGTCCTGGCCAGGACAGGGTTAATTTTTGCAGTAGCCAGAAGCGGGGCATGGCTAGGACCTGGAGATTATTCTATACCACCTCACATAATTTTCCAGGGATGGGGAAAGGGCTCACTTCCAGGTCCCATATCATGGCAGAGGGGTCAGGTATGTTCAGGTGTTTTCCACAGGGTGAGCCATACCTTGTGAATTGTTTGCCTCTTTTCTTGTACACGTTGTCATTAGTACTGTTGCTGTTACTATTCCTTGTCTAATTTCATTGCTGTCTCTGGTAAATTGTTCTTATCTCAATCCATAATCTTCATATTTCGTGGCTCCAGTTCTCTCCAGCCCACCACAGGGGAAGGGAGAAGAGATGAAATGGCACGTAGTTAGAAGTAGTTTCAGTGGAAACACTAAATGGTAGAATTCCTAAACCACAACACAAAGGTGCAGAGAACTTTTGAAAAAAGAGATGACAAAGCCTTAAACTTGGCCAGGAGTGAAAATTAGGTTTTTCATCATGACAAAGATTCAAATCATTGCCTTATTAATGAAACACCTATATGTGCATGTATTACATATTTAAAATGCTGTATCATGGATATATTCCAATATCAAGTCCTAATTCTCTCTGGGAAGCAAAGTAGAATAGTAAAGGAATTACAGGTAATGAGAAATAATGAATTACTGGTAGGGCAGAGAACTTACTTTGCCAAGTTGCTGTTAAGTACTCTAGGAAAACAGGTTTATAGACTATATGTTTGGCACATATATTTGTAGCACTGGTGCAGCTAGTAGTGAGAAAGGCCATGTAAAGTTTGAAATCAGTTAGTAGTTTTAAAAAATAAGTCTCTGCAGGATCGCTTCTTTACAGTCAGTCAGGCTGCATGCACTTGGGCAGTAATTAACAATGTTTGGGGTGAATTCTGATAATAAAATGTATCTCTGCTGGGAAGAAAAACATGAATGCATATTTATTTCTTATTGTCAATCTACACTTGGCATTAGGAAAATTTGTCATTATTCCTTGGGCTGTAACTTCTGGCATGTGCTCTGTTTTTCTAAAAATGGCCATATCTAGTTTATTGAGAATAGTTCAGCCTATGAAAAGATTAATCTGTGGCACTAAGCTTTTCATGGATTCCTTTTACAATGAATCACCCATTTGAATTGGAACACTTCACAAAACTAGAAATAACCAGAATAGACTTGTTTTCCATAAAATGTTAAGCTCTGTAGTCTACCTTATTTGATGTGAAATCATAACCTTTTCCTGTCTGTGAACCCACTGATGTTTAAAGTGTAGCCACAAGCTCATCACAATCCTCAAACTTTGAACAAATTCTCACTGATGTGTAGGAACGGGGTTCCCTAGCAATAATAGCTAGTTTTCAAAAACAGTTTGGATTGAAATTAAAAACTTTGAGACTTTACAGTCTAACAGAATGTAACTGTTGTTTTTTGTTGCTAACTTTTAAAATTACTAATAATTCTTAGTCATGCAGTCTTTTTTTAAGTAGAATTTTTCCAATGGTATTTGTTTGCCTTTCTAGGATGCCATTTCAAAATACCTTAAAGCAACTTCGCTTAGGAGGGTTCTTTAACCCCTCAGTATGACAGATCAGGGGAGTAAACCAACTGAAAGCTGCCTGTTTAGAAAAAAGGACTTCTTCCATTTGACAGTTTCAGCTGCATCCCTGCAGGGTTAGGTGAACAATAGTGTCCTTCCTGAGTGAGATAGTAGGAATGCATGAGTCAGACTAGGAGACAACACATCAACTGGAGTTTAAGTGGCTTTGAATTGTTCTGGAGCCATACCTGAAGTTACAGTATATTCCAGTGTACAAATTCAACCTTTTATTTTTAAACTTGATGGCATTATATCCTACCTTTAGGTATACTTCAGCTGTGAAAAAGGAAAAAAATAAAGTACGTATTAAAACTTGAGATTTGTGAGTTTCTATGAAATGGTCCCATTTACTATTTGTGTCCGATTTTCAGAAGCTTCCAAGCAAAGTAGACAAGTTTACTTCCTCTGACATTCTCGGTCTTGGTAGTGGTGCCAGGGAATTTGTGCACTATTATTGCCAAAGATGAAGAACTACATGAAAATATGTTCTCAATATATTTCAGTGTTTTAGCAAAGTTTTTTATATGTGGAAGACTAGGAATATTAAGCGTGGTGTTTGACATACCTGGATTTACAGAATGGTGCTGGTGGCATGGTTAATTACTCTTCGTTCTTCCAAGTAAGATACTGTAATTTGGGTTGTTTTCTCTGTGGATAGTGAATAGAGAATGGTTAGATGAAAGCAAAATCCTGAAATGAGATCATGTCTGCTTTGTGTGGACTTCAGATTCCATGGAAGGTGGAGTGCCCAGCCAAAAGTTAATTTACTCCGTTGTGGTGCAGTAATCCTGCACCTGGATCAGGACAACCCCCAGTATCAGCTGGGGGATGAAGGGATTGCAGGCAGCCCTGTGGAGAAAGATTTCAGGGTCCTGATGGATGGGAGGCTCGGCATGTGCCAGCAGTGTGCACTGGCACCCCAAAAAGCCACCGGTGTCCTGGGCTGCATCACCAGCAGGGTGGGCAGCAGGGCAAGGGAGGGGATTCTGCCCCTCCACTGCACCTTTGTGAGACCCCACTTGCAGTGCTGCATCCAGCTTGGAGGTCCTCAGTGCAGGAAGGACATGGATCTGTTGGAGCAGATCCAGAGGAGGCCACAAAGATGATAAGAGGGATGGAACACCTGTCTGTGGCAAAAGGCTGAGAGAATTGGGGTTGTTCAGCCTGGAGGAGGTACAGCTCTGGGAAGATCTTATTGCAACCTTTCAGTACTTAAAGGGAACTGATAAGAAAGATGGGGTAGACTTTTTAGTAGGGCCTGTTACAATGGACAAAGGGTAATGGCTTTGAACTAAAAGAGGGTAGATTTAGACTAGATGCAAGGAAGAACTCTTTTGCTGTAAGGGCAGTGAAACCCTGGAGCTGGTTTCCCAGGGAGGTGGTAGCTGCCCCATCCCTGGAAACATTGAAGGTCTGATTGGACAGGGCTCTGAGCAACCTCATCTAGTGCAAGATGTCCCTGCCCTCCCCCAGGGGAGCTGGACTAGATAACCTTTGAAGGTCCCTTCCAACCCAAAATGTTCTGTGGTTCTGTGATTCTATGGCTGCTTTATGCTTGATTGTGTCTTGCTTCCACAGTGCTTGGATTCATCAGCAGTACCTAAATTCTGGGGAAAATGTGAGAAGTTACTCAAACACTTTCTGTTCAGGTGCAGAGTTGTGCAAGCTTTTGAAAAACTCTGTGTACTGGAGGATTAGAATTAAGAAAGATTTTGCTCTCACGCTTTAAACAGTTTAAAAATCCATTTTGAAAAAGTACAAAAGCTATCACATAAAGCTGTAAAAGCTGGATTATTTTTGGACTTGAGTGGTCATCCTCCCATAGCTAAATATAATCACATTAAATAATAAGGTAACATCCTGGTCATAAGTACTTTGACAGCAGACATATACTTGTTCCTGATCATTTCAGTAGAAAACAATTAATCTAAGTCATAACTGAAGTAATAATATGACTTTGGAATGAAGTGAGCAGACAATGAGCAGCTGATATGTAGTTGTTCAAACCTGATTACAAAAAATTTGCATCTTAAATAAATTATGGTGCACTTTAAAAAAGAAGAATGTTTCTAATATAACTAGAAACTAAAAAGTATAGCATATATTTCTGTGTTTGTGTATTAAGGCCAAAACTCTTAATATACGGTATTTTATGTGGTATTTACAACTGCATTAAAAACCCCTATTCCTATCCATCAAGTTAAAAGGGAAAAAATGGCATTGCCAAGCTAAAATCTTACTACATTTACAAAAGCAAGATAAGAGCAAAACTGCAATATATGAGGAAGCAGATCTTCAAGACAAAGCTTTAGAATAAAGACACAAACTTCATCCAAAATAAAAACCATAATTATTTTTCTGTTCAAATAAATGTAAATATTACTCTTATTGGCAAGAAAAGAACACTGAGCATTTTTCAGTTTTTTGGGAATTATTACTACTTAAGTCTTTTTGATCACAGATCGCTTCTGCAAGAGCCGTATTTTAAGTTCTGGTTGTCAAAATCTAACCTTTACTCCTTTTCTCTTCCACTCCTTTATAAACAAAACACTTGGTTGAACATGCACCTGGAAATTCAGTATAGAAATTGTTTTAACTTCCGAAGTTATTTTTTGTGGTTCAGCACAACTGTACTTTAAAAATTAACTGGGTATTTCTGACAGGAGGAATCTCAACTATTTTTCCAATGCCTATGCTGCCGCAGTCAGTGCTGTGGACCCAGATGCTGGAAATGGAGAACTCTGCATTAAGGTTCCCTCGGAGCTGTGGAAGCATGTTGATGGTAAAGAGACCATACTGAAAGCTTAATTTAAGGTGTCAGAGAGTTGTCAGCTGCAAATTTGCTTGGGAAGATAGTAGCTTGAAATAAATAGGAGTAGTGTTCCATTATTTTATGAATTTATGATTACTGTTTCCTTTTTCCTCTCCACTTGAAGTCTGAAAAGTACCTTCACTTTTGGGTAATATGGAGAAGTGTTGCAAGGTTTCTTGAAACTATATACAAACATATTCCTGGGTGGTCACGACCCCATAAGAATATTTGAGGAAGTGGGAATAATGGGGTATATTGCATGCTAAATTGTGATCTTGAAGCTACTTGCAATATATATGATCAAACAAAGAAAATAATTTATAAGGGTATAGTTACATACATATTTTTACCAAGCTATATTAATTTTAAGCCATCTCACTTTGAGGAATGGTAAGTTTAGAATTGATTTGGTAGTGAAAGTATACTGCTATATAAAGTGGCATACTAGACCCTGGAATAAGTAACTATTTTAATAAATTACTCTTCTGTGTTGATTATTTTCTTACAGGGATCTTACTAGTTTCTTGTATCATTTTATGCATGGTTTTATCAGATTTTCCCATGGATTTATAAGACCTCTGAGAGAACAGTAACAACTGTGTCATGAGGCTGACTCGTGCAGTATTGTCAGATGCACCTTAATGGGAAAAACACTTCTGTTAATTTAATTTAATTTTTTGTAAGTTCCTGTTGCCTTATGTGCAAGCCTAGAAGAGAAAACACTCAACCATGTATAATTTCACTTTTCAAAGTTTGAGTGCCAAAACATGGTGAGACGTGTGGGATAAATTTCGGCATATGCTTGAATTTCTTCTCTTGCCAGTCTATTCATAGGTGAGATTTCTGTGAAACTAAACCAAAGCAAAGACACTTAAGTTACAGGAAAAACATTAACTGTAATAAGAGATTTTAAGCAACTGCAAGTGACAATAATGTGTCTTTTAAGAATGTGCCTGCTGTGTGGAGTTTTTGGAGAAAATTATTTCAGGAAGGTACTAAGGAGATCATGGTTAGGGTACAGTCTGAATAAGGATGGTTTACTCTTGGAGAATTGGAAGATGAAATGTGACTCCAATTGTGGTTTTTATTTAGTAATAAAAGTTCTTATAAATTCATCTTCTGTAAGTTGTGCTTAGGACATCTCAGTTTTATAAGCTTTGATCTGTACTTTGTAAGTGGATAGGGAAGCCCATGAGCATGAAGTTAACACATAATCTTGAAAGATCTGGAGTCCAAAACTGAACTATTATTCTGAAATAACGTTCTTGTAAGTTGTATATACTTGCTCCAATTTTGGTCTTTGTGCTGCAGAGTTAAAAGTCCTGAAGGTGCATATAAACTTCTCACTTGACCAGCCAAAAGGAGGTCTTCATTTTGTGGTACCAAACATGGAGGGCAACATGGCAGAAAGAGGGGCTCATGTCTTTTCATGTGGTTATCAAAATTCTACAAGGTAAGAAAACTGTCTTTGAGTGTTAGACTTGTATTTCCTATTTGTTCTCAAAGTGTAGGAAGTACAAATCATTTTTTCACATTCTTTAAGTTTAAAAAATTCTGAAACTTAATTTGTGCTTGAAAGGAGCATACCAGTGTGAAGTAGCATCTAATGACTAGTATAAGATGTCCAGTCTTTAAACCTCAGCAAGAAATTATGACAAAAAAACTTGTAAAGTTTTATAAAGTTAATGTATTGTAGGAGTCAGTATGTCAACATTCATATATTGTTAAAATATTAAGGATGTAGTTTGGAACTTGAGAGAAAAATCACCTGTGAAAAAGAGTATAATTGTTAAGTATAATTGTTAACCATTTCCGCCCCTCCCCCCGATCCTAACTTTCGCCTTTTTTGGTTTCCTTGTGTGGATTCATATTCTGAGTTGTGTACCTGGAAACTTGAGTACACTGTAGATGCTGCAATGGTGGCTGTTTCAAATGGAGATTTGGTGGAAACTGTATACACCCATGATATGAGAAAGAAGACTTTCCATTACATGCTGACTATTCCAACTGCAGCTTCTAACATCTCCTTGGCAATAGGACCTTTTGAAATCCTTGTTGATCCATACATGCATGAGGTAATAATCTTCATCATAGAAGCTTTCTTTCTTTTTTTTTTTCCTAAAGAATTACTAACGTTTTATGTTGCAGTCAATATATATTAGTCCAAGAATGGTTATGTCTAGATGAATCTTCATGAGTACAGTTGTATGATAAAGGTTGTCTAGTAATGTCTATATTTAAATTTATCTCCAAAAAAAAAGCCTTTAAATAAGCAATAATTTCATTTATGTCTGAATTTGTGGGGCAAATTCAGTTGAAATTGGGTTTCTTCCCTGTTATGTAGTATACCTGGTATTTATGTATTTAAATATATTTGTAGGTCTTGTAACAAGTTTTCCTTTGTTTGTAGGTGACTCACTTTTGCTTACCACAACTTCTGCCATTGCTCAAACATACCACTTCATACCTTCATGAGGTATTTGAATTTTATGAGGAGATTCTTACCTGCCGCTATCCATACTCCTGTTTCAAGACTGTTTTTATAGATGAAGCTTATGTTGAAGTAGCTGCTTATGCATCTATGAGTATTTTCAGGTTAGTGTTTTGAGAAAATCACACCTTTAAATCTGCAGGCCTAGAAGCTCTAGATCCAAGACTGTTGAGAACTGTGTGAAACTCTAGTTATTTTTGTAGCCTGAGTTTTGGGCTCTCTAGTTTGAAAAGGCTTGTTTTTATTGACATTACCGGCTTTTAACACCATTTCTATTTTTATCCGTTATAAAGATGTTGGATTTACTTTAAGAAAAAACTGGCAGTAATTTTCCTTCTGAATTAAAAATGCCATGAATAAATATTTAATCTCAAATTAAGCTCAGAAGTTTGATTGTGTTTTATTTTTCTTCAGCTGGAATAAGATATCAGGAATCCAAGAGAGTTTCACCAGTTAAACTACTCAGGCTCTGTATGTAGATGATAATAGCAGGAGATCTGCCTGCATTAAGATTATTACAGAAAAATGTTGCTATCTCACTAGAAAAACAGTGAAGGAATTATTTTATTTGTTTTGGTTTTTAAGGCAAGGTCTCTTATGTTTCTTCAGAGCTGGTGTTCATGTTGTGTTATTTTCTTTTTATGGGGGTCCAGCACAAATCTCTTGCACAGCGCAATGATTATAGATGAAACTCCACTGACAAGGAGGTGCTTGGCACAGGCCCTGGCCCAGCAGTTCTTTGGATGTTTCATATCCAGAATGTCCTGGTAAGTATTTTACCATAGTATTCTCCCAGAAAATGGGGAGGATCTAGGAAGCTCAAATTTTAATTTGCAAATTGCATTTTATCAGAAAAATAAGTGAACCAGTAATTGTAGAAGAAAGCAAAAACGGGGAAAAAGTAGAAACAATAAACCCAGCTCAATAAATGGAAATCCATTAGTATTTTTGGTTGTTTTGAAAGGAGAATGTGAGAGAGAAAAGTTCCAAAGATTTTATAGATTGACTATATCTTCCTGAATGTTGTAGTGTGCTTTGACACCTGAAAATTCTAGAAGGGAGACTCTTTTCCATGATCAGTCAATTTCTGTTAGATATTTTGGATGATGATGATAACCTGCCTGTAAAGTACTTGTAGAGCACAGAACTAAGAAATTAAGTTGTTCAAGGAGGGGAATACAGAAATTAGTGTCAAATGGGAAGATTCCTGCTAAGGTGGCTATAACTCCATGTCTCAGAAAATCTCCCCAGCCGGCTCCTCCACTTCAGTATTTATTTTAAATCCTTTTGCATGCATTTTATCTATTGGGGGCAAGTAGCCCATTACTTTTTTTTATGGCAAAAGTCTGTGTCCCAGGGTATCCGTGTCTTTAGAAAAAGGGACATCAACATGTTCTTAAATTGATATTTGTACTGTTGTAATTTCTCTTGCTCTCTTCTTTATTTCTAGCCACCTTCTGTGGTGAAGGCAGTTTTTTGCATACTTCACAATGACTCCATTTTCATATGTTCTTGTTCAGTTTGCTTCATCGTACCCTGTGTATGATGTCATTCTTCTGTTCATGATCATGTTGTATTTTTTCTCCATTTTTTCTCTCTGAGAACATAACTCACAGAAGAGGTGTTTAAAAGGGTGTTCACCAAATTGTGAGATAGGTATTTTGCCTACTTGCTGTTCCAGTCTTCTGCACTGCATTGAGATGTTTATCAAGAAATTAAGATCATGTAGATTAGCAGTTGCTTTCACTTCAGTGTCCATTTCCACCTGTTTATTATTATTGTTTCAGCTAAAATGGTTTGGATTTATATTTTAATCTGTATTTCTGTGGTAAAAGTTCTGTTTTCACTGACTTTTCAGTTTCATTGGACCCATCCAGGTGCCAAGTTCCATAAATTGGTTCACAGCTCATCAGACTTCTGTTGACTTAGAGAAGTTATACAACCTCTTGAAATTTGTGGCTATTTTTGAGCTGGTCAAAAATACCATCCCTTACAAAACATTTTCTGAAGTGATATTATTCATATTTCTTTCTTATAATAGGTCAGATGAATGGGTGCTGAAGGGAATCTCTGGCTACATTTATGGCCTTTGGATGAAAAAAACGTTTGGTGTTAATGAGTATCGCCACTGGATTAAACAGGTAACATCATAGCATTTTCTCTACCTTTCAGACATTTTGCATCAAAGAAGATATAGTATAAAATCAGAAAACAGAACAGCTTTGCATTGCAATCTGAAGACCTTTCTAGGAGTGACAAAATTTAGAGCTAAAATATTTTTGCTATTTACTGCAAGGAGGAGCATACGAACCAAAATAGATTCTTGTGACTGCCATATAATTGTCATTGTCTCTCCGTGCAATTAGTTTTCCTCTTCTTGTTTAGACTTCTGCACCAAAAAAAGAGAGTTAAAAAAGATGTTACTTTTGGAATACTTAGAATAGAATGTAGGATTCATAAGGATATGTATTTGTGATGGCTGTCCATATAGCTCAGAAAGGCTCCAATAATAGGATCAGTGGTGATTCAGGTGTCTTTTAGTATCATTGAAGTTCTAAATGAAGTAATGGAACAGTAAAAAAATCCCTGTTTGAAGGGATTTCTTTTCTCGGAAGATAAATTTCTGTCTATAGCGTACGTTTCCAAATGTAATGCTCTGAGACAGGTAGTTTCTCATGTCAGCAGCAGTGACTCCTCACTTTTTACGAGTAACATTTATTCACAGAAAGATGTGTATCTTCTTTCTTTCATCACGTTGTCTTACTCTTCCTATTCCAGAAAGTAGATCCTAACCCCACTTGCTCCATTTACATCCCTTACTCACGTGGGGACCCAATACCGTGTCCTTCTCTGCCTAACGCTTGTTCAGTTCACCAGTCGTGTGGTGTCCATGCTAAAGGTGTGGGTGCTACAGGGAACAGCAGATCTGGATGAAATCTGTTGTAAGAATTCATTGCTGTGTGCAGCATAGGTTGCTCTTGTTGTTCCCGCAAGTCGCTAAAGGTGCCTGCATAGAACTGAGAGGTGCTACTGTCACAGCCTCCAGTTCTGCCCTTCTTCTAATGTACTACCAATATACGAAAATGTCTAAGTTGACATGTATCAATAAATAGCAATACATATAAACATATGGAAATTCTTTAACACTGGGTTGCAGACAGGCATCAGTTTACATTTCCTGTGCTTAAGCTGACACAATTTGATTCATATTGACTTTTGGGTGACAGTGAGCCCTTACAAACATCCTGACTTGAAGTGTGCTTGTTACCATGGGCACAGCATCTCACAAATTCAGACTCAGTGCACAGCTTGGGCTAGACATAAATATTTATTTATTTAGTAATGTCTTTATTTAATATATTTGCGTGTGTATGTGTCTGTAGTTGTTTTCCATGGCATGAGATGCTGATCACATTTGTTTCTTTTACTCAAAGACAACTTTATTGAGTAAAAATACTCTTTAGTTATAATGTAGTTCAGTATTGTTGGGGGTTAACCCCCTGTCCAGCACCAGAACAAGTATAAACTGCTAATTTCTACTGGTTTATTATTGTTTGTCATTTGGGGACCATCTCTGATTTTAAAATATCTCTCCCTTTGTAAACAAGCTTAATTAGGAGGTATAGCTTGAACAATATTAAAAGCTTTCCTGTCTTTAAATAATTTCTCTGCTCTTCAAAATTGTCCTTACTTATGTATATTGTTCTTTTCAGGAGTTAGATCAAATAGTGGCATACGAACTGAAGACTGGTGGAGTTTTACTGCATCCAATATTCGGAGGAGGAAAAGAGAAAGACAAGTATGTTTATTTTAGCTGCGAGTCATTGCAGGGTATGTTTTTATGGGGCCATTAATATATGCCGTGGGTGTGTTGTGTAGCACAAGCCAAAAGCTGAAGATCTCAAGCTGCCCAAGGCATGTATTACCAGTCTCATAAAGTACATCTTGAGTATATTGTAATACCTGTCGGTTTACTTTTCTTTCAATTTGAATCTCAAAGGAAATTAAGTGTAATGAATGTTTTTAATGCTGTTATGAAACTGCTTTTTAGTAAGAGGATAAGAGAGGACATGGAGCCAGAATTTTGACATGAGCTATTTCTAGTGTGGTTGGTAATTTTCAGGCTTTTTTACGGTATCACCAGCTTTCTATTTCTTTGCTTTTTTTTCTTTCTGCTCTCAGACTGAGATTTCTTCGTATACTGGGGGTAAAAAAGTATTAGATCAGTCATGTGTGAAGTACTATTAGTTACCAATGTGAACTGGCTGGGATTTTATTTTCCCTTTAACTGTAGCTTCAGTATGTCTAATTTGGAATGATTCCCCTTCCCTCTCTTGTAATACTCCAGTACTACCCACGGAGTAGTACTAACCACTGGAGATAGAAAGAATATTGCTACATGTCAGATGAGTAGGTTGATCTGGGTTTCAATGACAAGCTTTTGCTGGGTTTTTCTTTTCTTGCATAAATTGATCTAGTTATGACACAGCCTCACAAGGAGTTGCTTTTTGGAAACATGTGAGCAGCATGTGCAAAACTGTGAGGTTGAGCCTGTGCAGGTAGACTACTGTGTCAACTTGTCATTACTGCAGCAGAAGCCCCTGTATTATGAAAATACAGCCAAAATTGCTTATAACAGTGGTTCTTTTGTATTTGATTGTTTGCAAATCCAGATTTTATTAATTTAAAGTTAAAAGTCTGGATTTAGAGTTTCGGGACACATGTTTAAAAAAGGAAATTCACTAAAATCAAAATCTCTTTGTAACTTAATTTTATTTGTTTCATTGTATTTATTCTAGAATTGGATGCAAATAATTGACAAAATCCTTTCCTAATGTTCTTAAAGGTGTGTTTCCTCTCTGTAATGTATTTTTGGAAACTTTCTACGGTTGTTTTACTGCTTCATTGTATTACAACTTGTTAGTAATAAGCACAACATTACTTAAATATAAATTACACCTTGCTGTTCTTTGTAGATTGCAGAGTTCCCTTGTGTGTAAATTATGTATATGTTCCTGATTCTGGGAGATAATTTGTATTTAGCGAAAGTATTTTTGCAACGGCATCCGGAACATTTTTCTTGAGTATATTCTATGCATTTCATATCTTTGTTCTGGCTTGTTGTAATACAGTTTCCTGCCAAACATATTTGCAGCACAGCAGTTACAATTAATAATACTATGAAGAAAATTTGTGTTAATTAATGATCTCATTTTTCAGCTAAATTAGAAGTAAAATATCATAATAAATCATCTAGGGGAAAGAAAATAAGCAACTTTCCAACACATTAATTAATTTGTGAGCAAAACACAGGTCTCAGATTCTTCCTATTTATGTCTGGTGTAGCACAAACACTGCCCTCCAGAGTGCATAGTCTAAAAGACAAAATCTCAGACCTTGGGCAAATGAAGGAAAGAAAACTGCAGGTTAACTGCTGTATGGATGAAAGCTTCAGAACAAAGCTTTGTGTGTAACGTTTTCATTTTGTGTTCTCTCTCAGACTTTGGTTCTCATCAGCCTTTGATTGTGCTGGTACCACCCTACTGTAAAAATTAGAAACTTGTAGAAATTTATATAGATATATTTTGTATGGAAGAAGCTTACTAACCACTTTCTAACCTTACTAACGTTGAATGGCTGGACTGTGTTCAAGAGCGTGAGCATTATGAATTTCTGTGGAAAAGATGGGTCACTTTCTACTTCAACAAAGGCTCTAGGTCCATGTGTTAATTTCAGTTATCTTCTGGTGCAAATTTATTAAAAGCTGGAGAATTATAATGATTGAAGAAAAATATAATCTGAAGAAATGTATTAATATTGAATGAACTACAAAATGTAACTGTCAAATGCAAACTTGTCTCTGTTTGTTTTGCAGTTAAATAATGTAACCAGTACCAAAATCAATCAACACTTTGTAAATTTAAGAAGGCAAAGAATGTGGGTCCTGGCTCAGTTGTAATTTGCAAGAGAAGAATTTTACAGAAGTCAATCAACTGTATAATTTGAAGCTGAATAAATAGTTTTTATACCGAGACCAAATTATTATATAATGTCTGAGCCACAACCTCAGTTTCCTCCTTGAATTTCAATTCTTAACCCTTCCCTACCTCAGAATAGAGAAGTATCCAAAATAACAGGACAATTTTGATAAAGGGAACTTCGGCAATTGCCTATCAACTAGAAACAGCAAGGAGTTAACCTACAAACTTCTTTTTCACAGAATTGCTGTACCTAAGAAGGGTAATACTTGCTTAAATTTAGAAACACTTTTCTTTTTGTATCTTCTTAAGATGTTTAAATAGATACTCATGAGCAAAGGCAAGGGAGTGTCCCAGTAAATAGAAGGATGGAAAAGTTATTAAGGTATTGCAGCTACCTTGGTTCCTGCCATCTCCTGAAATCTTAGGGGCTGCAGATAAGGAGCTAAGTGCTGGTACTCTCCTGCTGGAACACTTGCTGGAAAACCGCTTTCAACTGCATGGAAAGATTGGTTGAAGTTATAGTTGTTGAATAGGTCTTCGGAGGTTCTGGAAGAGCATTCTCGTCATGAGGTAGCTGGCATGAAAGATCAGGCTTATAGCACTTACCTTTGATTATTACAATTTGGAATTTATTTCATTCTATATTGCAGTGTCTTCTTCTAAAGTCTTTGGACAATTTTGATGCCTAGTTTGTCTGAAAATGTTTTAGTTAGCTTATTTATTAGTGAAAATCACAGGGGAAGAATCCAGCCCAGGAATTTTAAGTAGCTGGCATTTCAATGTTGCAATGGCCAGTTTCTGATTCACCAGTAACCAGCATAAAATAAGTCTGGATTTCCACTTCTTAAGAAGTTGGCCTGACGTGGTTATGGGTCCAGTTTCTTCAGATGTTTGTTATTTATTCATGGAAAACTCAAATGTCCTGTGACATAAAAGAAAAAAACTAGCAAAACAACATACAGTTGCCGCAGACTTGGTTCATCAATAAAATTGAGACTATTAACCATTCTACTTCTCAAGGAAGAGGAATAGTCCCCTTAAAAGGAGGCAGAAAAGTCTTATTTTTTTCAAAGATTAAATATTACCTAGCTAGTCTTCTTTGGAATGTTATCTGATTTAGAAGATACCAAGTTTGCAAAAATATTGAAAGATAAAGTTGCTAACTAAAATAAAAAGAAAACAATTCCTTTGGCCCATCACATAAAAGTATTCTGTGAATTGTAAGACTGCTTCCCTTGAATTGCAATGATTATTTAAATCCAAAATATTGGCTATATACAGTCACTCTTAAATGGAAGTGGAGCAGGAAGAATGCTGATTCATGAGTAATTTCCAGGCTCAGTCAGAGATTCCTTGCTCAGTTTGCTGGTGCTACCACTGTCTCTACAGCACCACACAGGCGGTATCGTGTGTCATTAGTCTCTGCACAGAACTTGGTGGATGCCAGGTACATGCACCCTTGTCACCTCTGTACACGTGAGCGGTCATTTTAAGCTCAAGGCTTGGTTGCTGGGGTGTATTTTAAGTTTCATTCAGTGAAATGCAAAATAGAAAGCTTTCTTTGTATTTTCTTTTTCAGCCCTGCGTCACATTTACATTTTTCTATCAAACACCCTCATACACTGTCCTGGGAATATTACACTATGTTCCAGTGTAAAGCACATCTTGTTATGAGACTGATTGAGAACAGAATTAGCATGGAGTTCATGTTACAGGTAGGTATTTAAATGATTATGTGGAATATAGAAAACTCTTTATCTTCAATTGCATTTCTGTTCGTTAAATGGAGTTCAGAGATGAACAGAACAGGTCATGATAGGATTCCATTTGTAGTTTCAGTTTTAGCAGGATTGAGCAAACATTAAATATAGGTCATTTGGGTTAGGATAAGGTTAGCTATTTTACTTGTGCATAACTTACAATACTTTTTATGTACTGCATATTCTCTTTAATCTTAAGGTGTTTCATTGGTTTGGGTTATTTTGATTGGTTGTTGACACTGAGAGGCTGTTTTATTGTCCTGAACTGGTGCTGTTAGCTAATCTAATGAACATATAAATAATGAAACTAGTGAGAATCCAGCTTCAGCTCTCTCCGTTATATAAAATTTCCAGTGCTAGATGAAACATAGATGTTTATATTAGAAGCAGTTGAATAGAAGACTGTAATTTTATTCTGAAATACTTCTGCAGAACTGTGGTTTCTCTTCTTTACTAAGTTATCTTTTGTGACATACCTTAGAAAGAATAGGGTGCTACAAATAAACACTCAGAAACTGAATGATATTTTTATATCAGCTTCGGGTTTTTGGAGGGGTTGTGGGTTTTTTCCTTGGTTTGGGGTTATTTTTAAGGAAAATATATATGTAATTGTGCTGGAGCTATTACAGGTTGAAAATACAGAAGAAAATCTGATGAATGTTTAGTTCTGAAAAAAGGAGATCTAGTCAGTGATCTCTTAGTGTAGATAATTTTTAAAAGTTGATGATGTTTTAATTGATTTTTTATATGCTTGTGTGTGTGTAACTTTGAGGGAGATACATTTGGACTGCGAATCAAAATTTCTGATATGGTCAAGCAAATAATTTCCTGTAATGTCTTTTTTTAAAAAAAACTTTTTTTAAAGCCTGTTATCAGAGAATGAGTTTATTGGCCTTTAGTTGCAATTCAGCTGAAACTAAACAGAAATGCTTAATTTATATATAAGTATTTAGGGAAAGTAATAACTTTTATCATTTTAGGTTTTCAACAAGTTACTGAGTCTGGCCAGTACTGCTTCATCTCAGAAGTTCCAGTCACACATGTGGAGTCAGATGTTGGTTTCCACATCTGGGTTTTTGAAATCCATCTCAAATGTCTCAGGCAAAGACATCCAACCTTTAATAAAGCAGTGGGTGTATCCTTTTTATTCTTGGTTTGGATTGTTAATATGGAGAATAAATTTGGGTTTTTAATTGGCACTATTAAAGGAATGTGAAGAAGGGTGTGAAATATCTTTGCATAAAACAAGTAAGTATATTATTCTGTGAATCAGATGTATATGTGAACCACAGGTTCACAATCTTTTCACACTCCTTTGAACTATGCTGGGTTTTTTGCATGTTCTTTGCTAGAAGGGATTTCATTATTTTAAGTTTTCCTTTGAAGGAAGCACAGGAACTCTCCTGGAATTTAAGGCCAAATTATACTAAAAGGGTTCCAGAGGACACTGCCCATAGAAATATGCTGAAGTTGGACATGGAAAATGCTATAGTCTGGTGCATTTTAATGTATGATTTCCAGTAAATCACCATGAAATAAGTAACCTAGAGCACAGACTATTAGTTTACAATATACTTTTATAGCTTGGTAGCTTGTGTTAATAGTACAGTTTCAGGTAAAATAAACGTGTGTGTGTGTTGATTCTTCAAATTTCAGTTATGTTAGTCAAGAAACAGGGTTTCTTGTTTTGAATTTATATTGTTGGGGCAATTTGAAATTGCTCCATTTAGCAGGTTTAATTGTTAGTTTTATTTATTATGACTCCAGGCTAGAATTGTACGTGACTGCAGCAAAAAACACACCTTACTGTTGTAACAGGCAACAAAAGTAGGTATTTAATTTGAGCTCACTTAACAACATTCATGCATCTCAATATTTTAAATAAAAAGCACTGTATAATTTGTAGAGTAATTTGAGAGGTTAGTATTTTATTTGCATCAGAAGTGTTCATGAAGTATAAATACGCATTATGCTCATTTCTGTACCTTGCTGTGCCAAGTACTTGGGAAATACAGTTCTATATGAACATATATTCACACTGCAGCTACACTTAAATGTCAGCATTACTGTCTGAGCTAGGTGAATCTCAACTGCATCTGTTCTGTAAGGAAGAAAGAATTGTAACTCTCAGAGTTGGGGATTTTTCCCCTTCTCTGTGCTGTGGCCCCAAGGCTGATCCTGTTAACTGTTAACTTGCATTTAATCCTATGCAATCTCCCTACCATACTTCAAACATTGCTATTCCTGTGACAGTAGATTTTCCACCTTTTAAGATCACACCAGGTCTTTATGTTGTTTGGGAGGAGATCTTACTGCTAATAACTAGTGCTGTCTTATGCCATTAGCAAGGGCTGTGTTGATACTCAGTTTAAACCTTGTGCTGAAGACACTACTAAAAATGTCTTAAACTGTGCCCAATGTCAAAGTTGCAGAGCTACATGAAGGCAGCCTCCATGAAACAGAACCAGTCTGAGGTATTTAGCCAGATGGCCAGATTTTGGGAGAAAAATTAATGACCTGTGTACAGTAAGAAGTGTCTTCGAATATGGAAGCTCCTCCCTTAAATGTTGGGACGTGAAAGAACAGATTTTCCTCCCTTGCTTTTGTCTCATATTAGAGACTTGTGAGAGTGTGCATTAGACTAAAATGGTTCCGTTTCATGGATTTGTTTACTATAAGTAAAGTGTAGTAATGTCTGTCATACAGAAATGTATGATTAAATTACTCACAGGGAAAGTTGTCTTGAAGAAATCATTGCCTGGGCAAAAATTTAGAGTGAGATTGTTACTTTTTGTCATTCATATTGTATACTCTCTTGTATATGTGAACTCATATATGCATACATGTGAATGCTCACATAACCCAGTTTAACTCAATTATTTTATTGTAGTTTTTCAAATGTATTGTGGGTAGAAAACAGAAACTAGTGTCCATGTTTTCCCCTTAGTTTTATTTAACTAAAATATCTAGTAAAACAAACCATATTGAAATTACTGAAGTCTTACTCAATTACTTTCTTTGAGAGCATGCCAAGGACATTGGATGTGGTGCAGTCCAGAATAGTTTTTCATAATGAATTTCTCCATACTAGGTAGTTTTCATTGCACTTCAGTTTTTCTCCATAAGAGATATGATTGGACATTAAAGAACTGTTTAAAGAAAAAAACTAAAGGAACTTAAAACCCCAGAATTTCATGAATGAACATGAGAGTTTTCATTTCCAAATTTTCGTGGAATGGGAAATTCTAGGAATAAAGAAATGTAAAGCAAATGTTAAGAATTGAGAATTATGGTTTTTTGTAACTACTGCGTTGTGCACTAGAATTCCTATACTGCTTATTAGGGATCAGAGTGGAGTGGTAAAATTTTATGGTAGCTTTGCATTTAATAGAAAACGGAATGTATTGGAATTGGAAATAAAGCAAGATTACACGTCTCCTGGGACTCAGAAATATGTGGTAAGGTCCATTTTCCATATTTTACTTCCACGTAAAGTATGATGTAACATTAATAAGTTTAATATTAATAACACAGTCTTGTGAACTTGAAGGGTCCTCTTAAAGTGACAGTGCAAGAACTTGATGGCTCATTCAACCACACGTTGCAGATTGAAGAAAACAGTCTTAAACATGATATTCCTTGCCATTCTAAAAGCAGAAGGTAAGAACTAGAATACTAACTGCAGGTATTTTTACTATGGATATATGAAAACATACAGAGCATTTGATAATAAATATATGCTTTTTCTTAATCTTACTAAATAAGATTTATCTGTGACGTAAGTGGAGAATTTCTTACTGTTTAGGGACAGCAAGAAGCCTTACACAGTTGTTAATTACAAGTAATTTTGTAGAAGTTTTATAAAGACATAAGTTATGTAGAATGAGTTGAATGAAGACTCAAATTAATCAAATTATTCAAAATGCCTTTGAATGGGAACCACAAATTAAAGGGAAGACAGATATAGGCCAGAGGAGTGCCTCAAGTGAAGAGAGTACTGGGACTGTTTGGTAAACCTAAGGAACAAGAAAAGTTACATACTTCCCACAGAGATTCTCTTAGTTTTCTAATGTTTTTTAATAGTTACATTGAATTCTACTTCTCAAAGTTCTGTGTTTATGTGTAATTGTAAAAATGGTGGGAGTAAAAATTGTAGAAATGGATGCATAGCTCAAATTTGTGAGTATTTTTTTCTGGAGAGTGCATTATGTTCTTGCGTGGTGAAATACACAGAGTACTTTTGCAGTCTTAAACTCCATTTATTAAAATATATTTGCCAGTCTGGTAAGTAATACTTCTTTTTTCTATTTTCTCTTTTTTAATAGAAATAAGAAGAAAAAGATTCCACTGATGAATGGAGAAGAGGTGGATATGGACCTTTCTGCTATGGAGTAAGTTGGCTTGTTGGAGTTTCTCAGTGTGAGTGTGAGCCATGTTCCCCATGTCTAAAGCATGGAATTTTGAAGGATTGGATAATAATGTTATACTTCATTATATTACTGAAGACTGTCCTGCATTTCTTTGTCTTCTTTGAGACTTTTCTGCTGTAGCTGGAGAAATGCTGGTGAAGTCTAAAAAGTATGGGTTAACCAACATAATCATATTTTATAAAAAATCTTGGGCATGGTAAAGTGTTACAATAAATTACGTGACTAACACATTTCCAGTGGTACCTTTCAGCTGACTTTAGAGGTAAAATGTAAACAAGAATTTGTTTGAAACAAATTGAGAGCGATTTTTGTGGGATCTTGATGAAGACCATATAACTGCTGCTAATACAAGTTCCTGAAATCTGTAATTACAAAAGAATTCTTCTAGGTTAAAAACAATAATGAAGTGCTTCACACTGAAATCCACACTGGCGTTAATTTCAGTTGGAACCGTTAAGCTCTTTGGAAGCAAATTGTTACTCAATGTAAATACCCACCTTACTGTCCTTGCTTGGAGCCAGTAGTGCCCTTGGAAATGGTGAAGGTATTGGCACCTTTTTTTCTGGCTGAGGGAAGTAAGTAATTTGCTCTTGAATGCCAGTGGTGTCTCTGTGAAGAAGGATAGATTGCTTGTCACCTCCAAAGTGTTGCAGATTCTCATAAATTTAACCTCATCTGATATAAGATGAGAAAAAATTTTATAAGATGTATTTGCATTGAGCAAGTTATTGCTGTCATTTCTGTATGACAGTTGACGTATTAATAATTTTAATTGTATTGAAGAATAATTACCCTAAATATTTGCGAGTATTTTTGATCAGTTAATGCTCAGGTCCCTGTTGCGTTACCCTGACCTGAATCTTCAGTGATCTTAGAATGATCTTTGAACTGGTATAGGATTTTAAGCAAGACATTTGCACTTTATCTGATAACTTAATATATGATATGGTCATTCTGTTGTCCAGTTTGGACTCCTCTGCTCCAAGCATATATGATAATATATTCTGTATTCTATTTTCTAAATCTAGTGTATACACTCTTTCACTGTCTGTCTTGATGGTTCTAGATTTTCTAGATTCTAGATTTTATACAAACATATACAGAAATACACATCATATTTATAATGATGCTCTTTTCATCGTTCCAGACTCTCTCCTAATGCCATGTTGGTATTTTGGTGTTGTGATTTTTATGTGGAAAAATGAGTAAGAGAATGCATTGCATAATTCGTGCATGTTGCTCCCATAAATTACTTCTGCAGTCCTGGTGCTATGTGAATACTAAAGTGCAAAGTGCTTGTTTGGGTGGAATACAATTGAGTCCTTTTATCTGTAGGACAACTTTAATCCTGTCTGTTGATACTTTCACTTTTATCATCATTTTACATGGTTACCCTTGTCAGCTTTCAGCGTCATAGCATGTGAGTGGTTGTAAAGGAGTCTCGCATCTATTGATTAAAAAAAATGTGTATTTACCACCAGATTTTCCTTCTTGGATTTTTTTTTTTTTTGTAATTTTAACCTTTAGAAGGTGATAAAACGCTTCTCAGTTAGGAAAATTGTAGCATCTGAGGAAGTAGAATTAAATATACTGATATAATACAGTAACTTACCATAAAGAAAATCTGTAGGTTAAAAATACTAAAACACTGTGTTTACTTGGATATATTAGAGGTTTGGACAGATTGCCCTGGGAGGCTATAGAATTGCTATCCTAGAAGCAGGAGATTGGACCAGGAGACTTTCAAAAGTTCCTTCTAACCTATATTTTGTTACGGTTCTTTGAATTTAAATACTTTACAAATAACTCATACCAAGTTAGAACATCTTTAGAATTTCTATAGTCTTGAAATTTGGTAAGCTATTAATTTTTTCATGTCTGTCTTAGTGCTGATTCCCCCTTGCTCTGGATCAGAATAGATCCCGACATGTCAGTACTGAGGAAGGTGGAATTTGAACAGTCTGATTTCATGTGGCAATATCAGCTGCGATATGAGAGAGATGTGGTTGCACAAGAAGAAGCCATTCTGGCATTGGAAAAGTTCCCTACTCCAGCATCGCGGCTTGCACTGACTGATATCCTGGAACAGGAGCAATGTTTCTACCGGGTGAGAATGCTGGCCTGCTTCTGCCTTGCAAAGGTGAGCTTGCGTGGATGGGAGGAAGGGAAGAAATCCACTAGACTTTGTAAATGGGTGAAAATGGGTCAAAACTCATCACAGTTTTTAAACTGGCTTGATATTTAGCCTGTTAAATGTATTTGCCAAGTATTTTTAACATGACAGATTTGAAAGGAAAGTTGTATTATTTTAGTCTGTAAATGGAGACTGCAGAAGGCTTTCATAATTGTAAAAATTGAGATGTCAGACATGAAAACCACAAGGGATTTTTCCAGATTTCATTAAGTGGCAGAAATAGAAGACTTCTGTTCAATTTCTTTTAAGAACCAAAGTGTATTTTTTATTATTTTACTGGGAAGTTCCTTGGCCAGTCTGTTGAGAAATCTGAAGTGCTGAAATTCATCTTTGTCTAATTGGAATTCAGTTTGCTGCTCTATATTGTTTCAGATTGAATAGGGTCACAAAATAGACACCAAGTTGGGCTGCAATTAAATAATAAAAAGCCAAATAATTACCTTGAAAAGGGAAGATCTTCTTTTTTCTTAGACATAAAATTAGCATGAAGAATGAAAATTAGTAAACCCCTGATTTTACAACAACTGGGTGGAAACACAGAAGAACAAGAATTTCTAAAAATGAGCATGTTGGTGACATACTTTTATGGACCTGAAGACGTATTGGTTGACAATTTGTACAGTTCAGATTATTGACATACAGCTTGCTTTCTGCTGTGTACCTGCTGGGAATAATTCAGTTCCCATATAGAAATAAATCCTTTGGCCATATTTTGAAAATCAAAATCCAGGTATTTTTGACAAACTATTTTAATATTGTGAAACACTGATGTAAAACTGCCAGTGTATGTGCTGGTGTTGGTACTACCAGTATCTGACTTAAAATAATGTGCTTTTCATAATGAATTCACTTGGAATATCTAGTAGTTTATATTCCACAGGTAAATATTAAAAGAGCAGTTGTTGCAACATTTAAGTGCAATAGTTTTTTCTGTCTTTAACTTCTTAGGCAATTGGGCTGCAGATAATCATTACCGGTTTTGTTCAGTTGTAATTGTATGGAAACTCTTGGGTCTATGGATAAGGTGGTTGACTTACAGAAAAGAAGATAATAAGGCAAGCAAAAAGTATGGCTGTGACATTAAATCAAGGTGAAGGAGCGTGGCAGAAGAGAGTTGTAGATATGTTTATGTAAGTTACCTGGCAGGAAAGTGTAATACATTCTGTTACTGATTCCAACATCAGGACATTAATAACTTCCTATTGTTATTGAGTTTAATTTTCTCAGCTTGTAAATATTCAGGATTTGTATTCTTTATTGAAAAAAGCCAAGTCACTCCTGGTTATTCAGGAGGAGAGTTCTTTTTTGTTGATTTGCAGTTTGCAGTTTCTAGCTGGGTTGCAGTTACTGTTGTCAAATGTTCTTGGTGTACTCATGTTGATACAGAGAAACAATATGTGACAGTGCAATTATCAAACTGAATTTACTACACTTTCTTGCTATACTTCATTGTAAAACAAGACTTCAGTCTCTCAGCTGTGAAGTTATCCAGGTGACATATTAAATCCTCATTGATAAAGAAATTGAGAGAGGTGTGTGTGCACACACACACTGTGCTGAGTCCTTCAGGACAAATAACAAATACAGAGAAAAAAAATAATGTCACAGTCTTAATTCCTGAGCGTACACAGGCTGATTCCCCAGTTCGGATCCGTTGCAGTGTAGGTGATGTGCTATAAACTTCAAAATAGGAACACTACAATCACAAAGCTTTCCCTCCCAAAAGTTGAGGAGTTCCATAGAAGTGCATAAGAGTTACACCTTAGTGTACTTTTTTATGCTGTAATGAATTAAATGATGCAGAAATGGATTGTACCTTCTGCCTTTTAAAGTAGAAATAATGCTGGACAGGCCACTTGTGTTACTGTTTGGGCAGTGTGCAGATACATTTAGTTCAGAGGATGTAATGTCTCAGTAGAATAAGTAGAAAATTGAGATTCTGTCAGTAAAAAGAAATTCAAATGAGTCAGAACACCATAAGACCCAAAAAATACTGAAAATACGATGATTTAACTACTATTGATTTTACTTTAAAATAGTTGTTCACCTACAGAATTTGTGAAATGAAATGCTTAAAATAAGTTAATATTTAAAAATGTACACCCTGATATTAATGGAATAGTGAATATCTTGTCAACATAGTAAACTTTGATATTTTGGGGATTGGGTTTTATTGGACACTGCTACATAAATTTCATGGTTTTAGTTTTAAGTTCTTTGTCACGGTTTCTAAGCAGTCTTTGGGATTAATCTTTCTCTGCAGGAAGAGTCATTGTAGCTTTCAGAAAAAGCTGTACCTGCATCTTTAATTCAAACACTTCAGTTATTGCAAAGGAAAGATCGAGCCTGACTGTAGTGTTTTCTCTCTCTGACTTTCCTCTGAAGCCTGGCTTAATGGGAAAATGGTTTTCAGTAATAAAGCACCAATCTTCCAGAAAAGCAATGGTGAAGTAGATTGCTGTCCATATTCAGATAGCCTCTTGCTTTTCCTTGAATTTACCGCATATGTAATAGCCTCTGAAACAAGCTAAATAATTTAGAAGGAAATAATCAAATTCATTTTTTTCTTTGTGAAAACAGGTTTTTCCTTCATTTGTGGTGCATCTGTAACAATAGAAATTCCTGTTACATTGTAGGGTGCATTGGTCCCAATTGTGCACACACACATATTAGACAGATCAACCATCAGCAGGCACAGGTGTTCTTGTCCGCAGGCTCTCAGTGCTCCGTACAGCAAATGTATAAAACCCAGGATGCTGGGAAGGCACCAAAAGCACTTTTTGTCTTTGTGGAACCTTAACTGCCTTACACCAAAGCAGACTAAAGGACTAAATAGTTCTTAGAACACAGTCCTTTTAGTAAATTACAATTAAAGTTAGAGGGAGTTACCTTGCCTTTAACTTAAGGGGTGGTCTTTTATTCTTAGGATGGTTGAGGCTTATTTTAAAGTCTAGGCTGAGGTTACTGGCAGGGTAAATTTGGGAAGTTGGCATTGCAAAATCCCCTTCCATCCCTGGCTTCCGTAGAGTCAGAGAACTTGGCTTAGTAAACACAGAATTTTCATCTAAAATATATCAAAGAGAAAATAATGAAGAACAGAAGTTTATCATGGAAGGATAGTTAGTTGCAGATGTCTTCCAAATGGAAACATTTTCATAAAACTTACCTTTAATGTAGAGAAGATATATTGGGAATGACAGTGAAAACTTAGCTAATATAAGATAATACTCTTAAAGTAAGTATCTTTTTAAAGGAGAGAATGTTCTTGGCAGTTATCCTTTCTGATTATGAGAAACATGTATTTTTCTACAGTCCAACTAAACTTGCAGTGGTCATGTTAATACGATTTCCCTTCCCCCCTGCTTATTCAGATTGCAAATTCCATGGTAAGTACATGGACAGGACCACCAGCCATGAAGTCACTCTTTACCCGAATGTTTTGTTGTAAGACATGTCCAAACATTGTGAAGACCAACAACTTCATGAACTTTCAAAGCTACTTTCTTCAAAAGGTAAAATTTCTCTTTCTTCATGAATGTTTGAAGAGAACTATCAAAGTACAAAAATGTTCGTACAATTGACCATTACAGGAACATGGATAGTACAATCCTGATTTACTCTTTCATAAAAACCAAAGTAACTAATTCTTTCTCATATGGCTTCTGTTTGTTCCTTCTTAGTAAAAAATCAATTAACAAATTTTTAGTAATTTTTTCTGAGTAGCTAGAGTTAAATTAGCAGTTTCTTCAGGAGAATAGAGGGCATATAATAATAATTTGCAGTTATTTGTGAGCTTATTCTTAAATATCACTGTAAGGAAGTTACTAATTTTATCTTTTAGGTGAATTCAGCAACTGCCTTTATTCTTTAATAGCAATTACAACATACTGCAATAAAATCTTGTAACTCTTGAATTGGTGGTCTTTTAGTTCAAGACATTGCATAATCCTTCTTGCCCTCTTCTTTCTATTGTCAACATCGCATATTGCTGCTGGTTATTTTGGTGTTAGCACAGGGTTTTTTACTGTAACCTGTAGTTCTTGGTTGTTCATTGGGTAACAAAACTAATTACAATGTTTTTCTCTCAAGATTCACATTACTGAGTGATTGAGTTTTTATTTCATAGATTTCATATTATTGCTTTTATAGAAGACTCACATTTTGGGTTTTTTACTCTATCCAAACCTGCTTCATCCTTCATGTCATTCTTGGATCTTGTTTCTCTGTTTTTCTGCTTTTTGTGTCATTGTTCATTCTTTACCACTAAGTCTTACCTTTTTCTTTGTTTTTAATCCCATGTGCCAAGTTTGTAGATCTAGAGTAAGATTCCTAAATCTATGTTGAGTGGAGCCTAGATATCTGCTTAGCTCTTTCTAAAATAAATACCTAATCAGAGTAACACCTGTCTGGCTAATAACTCTTCAGGCTTCACTGACTCTGTTGGATCTATACATCTTAGTGGAAGTGAAAGCTTAGACATTGTGTTCACATGAAAGCACTCAAATTCAGTGTCTGTCTCAAAATTCCATCATCATTTTCTCTATTTCATTCATTTTCATTTGTTAACTTTTTAATAGTGTCTTGAGAGTCTGTTCTTGGGTATACATTTTTTTTCAGTGTCTGTACTGTGTCTAATTATTGAGCAATAACTGCATAGCTTATTTGATCTGAAGATTATATAGTACATGGTTCAACTTTCAAAAAGTATCTAAATGCAACTTTTCAGACATTTGCTATTGTACAGTTGTTAATTGCTGATTTTCAGGATGTACCTCTTTTCAGGGTGTAACTATCATTTCACTAATGTAAAAAATGATGTTAGTATTAATTTTATTGCACAGACTATGCCTGTTGCCATGGCCCTTCTGAGAGATGTTCACAACCTTTGTCCTAAGGAGGTTTTAATGTTTATTTTGGATTTGATCAAGTACAACGATAACAGGAAGAATAAGGTACAGAATGCTTATTTTAATCTACTTCTTTTATTTTGTTGAAAAAAAAATTAGTTAATACACTGCATGATGTTTGATGCCACTACTGTAAATATCTGGCTCTGTGTTGACAAAAAGGTGATGTCCTAAACTAAACAGTATATGTTAGAGAATGTTCTGTAGCTGACATTTCTATGGTGGCACTTACTGGGTGTTTCAAAGCTCTGTGTGCTTGTTGACTTACTGAGGACCTGCCTGTCTTCATTTGCACACATACTTTCCTTGCTTTACTCTTTTTCATTCAAAACCACATGTGTTTGGAGAAAATGTAGCATGCAAAGTTAAACACTGTTTTTTTGATGGTTTTTTCACCTTGAGAAGAGTATTTGAAAGAGCAAGGAAAGCAAATAATCTTCCTTTAACAATATATAGGACTCTGGGATTCTGTGTTCTGAATATCAGTTCTAGCTCACAGAACTGGATTGTCTTCATCTAATTAAATAACAGGTGAACCAGAGCTTAATATTGTTCTATAACTAAACAGAAGCATCTGAGTTGGAAATGTTGTCACCTCAAGGTGCTTCCCACACAGACCACTTCTGAAGGATGATTAGATGAGCATTAAGATCCTGAGATGATACAGAATTCCATCTCTCTAGCTAGGAGCCTAGCATGATCTTCCTGATTACATATCCAAAGTTAACTGGAGCCAGTCTGATGTGTCTTAAATCTCATTTTTTCTTGTGTGTAGAACACATGCTGTAACAAGACACTTGTTGCTTATTACTGAAATAAGGGTGATGGAGGGTGGAGAGGTAGAGAGTTGGACACAGGAATGCAAGCATCAGTAGTCACAGAAAGTGGTGAGGTGTGCTTACATCTTCCTACCACTGTGGAAGAGATCCAGCCTCACTTTTCCATGTCCCTTCTGCATGTGTTTGACATCTTCTGCTGGATCTGAGAGATGTTGGGTTTGTTTAGATTAAAGTAACTTAATATTCAAATCCAGTGCTTCTTTCTGCTTTTTGTAAATTTTGTTTCTGTATGTCCTGCTGCTTACTAACACAACCAACAGATGCAAAAGCCAGCAAAATGGAAGGGGTGAAACTATGAGCCCAGGTAAGAGGGGTGAATGAAGAAGCAAGATTTTCTTCACTAAGCAGCAGTGAGCTCATTAGTTCGCTTCAGAAGCTTGTGAAGTTGCTGGCTGGATTAATGGTATGATTTTCAGAACCAATTTTTTCCTGTTTTGCTTTCTCATGCAGTTTCTCCCATGGTCTTGGTTTTAAGATCCCGTGTAACAGGGCTTAGCATTTCTTAGCTTTGAGAGAAAATATATTGTTATGTTGTGTTAAATACTGGTTTTATCTAGTTTTCAGACAACTACTATCGTGCTGAGCTGATTGATGCCCTAGCCAACTCTGTAACTCCTGCAGTCAGCGTGAACAATGAAGTTCGAACGTTGGATAACTTAAATCCTGATGTACGACTTATTCTTGAGGAAATTACCCGTTTCCTAAATATGGAGAAGCTTCTTCCCAGTTACAGACATACTATTACAGTGAGGTATGGTTTAATGACACTGCTTTTCTTGGGTTTTATATACCTTTCTGTAGTTAGCTTTTGAGATTTTAGCTTGTATGTCTTAAATGTCAAATTCCTTTTGCGTTTCAAAATATGATAATGCGAGTTTGTCTTGATTGCTTTACTTTTCAGCATTAATTTCTGTCAATGTAGTCTTTTAATAACAGTCATAAATTGATCATGACATGCCTCTTTAAGAAGAGCATTTATGAAAGTTTTGCCTTGTAACAATAGCTGTAGAGTACACAATGTCATGTGTGTTTTCTCTAAGTTATTATGGCTCTACTGAAACTGAGCAATGGATTTGACAGGGTGGAGAATTTCGTTTGTGTTTCTGCCTAATTCAGAGGTAATAAGAGCTGTATGTTAATGCTGTGAAAGTAATTTTAACCTGCTAATCATGTTAATGTGGATAACATAAATCAGAAAATTTGCAGTACTCAATTTGGAAGAAAGTAATTTCATTTTTCTTGGCTGGTATTCAATAAACCTGATGTAAATGTTCTACCTTGTCTAGCTGTTTAAAAGCTATTCGAGTGCTTCAGAAGAATGGTCATGTCCCAAGTGATCCTGCCCTCTTCAAGTCGTACGCGGAATATGGGCACTTCATAGATGTCCGAATAGCAGCATTAGAGGCTGTTGTTGATTACACAAAAGGTACTTTTTTCCAAGTATTTTCACATTTTGTAACTATTCTCATAAAAATGTAATGCTTACCTCATTAATATTAGGTTGAAAGAGTATCCACCAGAAGAGCTTGTATGATGACAGGTGTATTGAGAAGAAGCTGAGATTTGTGTTAATACTTTGTCCTAGCAAGTACAAGTGTTGCGAAGATTTGCTGAGCATTGTTTCTCAGTGCTTTGCAGACTGAGTCAGATACCAAAGTTTTGAAATGAGGAGTGGCAGTAAGGGGATTTAGTAGTTTCTCTTTGACACTTCATCTTCAGTGACTTTGATTTAGTTGATTTCAGCCATAATTGCTAGTCAAATTTCTTGGTTTTTTGCTTTACCTTCTTCCTGATATCTTTATTGTGCTTTTTGCATGCATATTGTGGTTATAAATTTTGGAAACTTAGATTATTATAGTGATTTTTTGGCTGATTCTGTTTTGCCATTCCTTATGCATAGCTTATGCTTGTGAGATGTTTACATTCTTTTAATATTGCCTTTATCTTAGTTGACTGTTGCAGGTCCATAAGAAAAAAACCCGGGCATTTTCTTAAATGCTCTGTAGTTGAAACCCTATCCTGACAGATTTCTAAATGGCAGTTAGAAATTACAGCTTCAATGATTTGCATTTCGTAAAGATAATTTAGTATTATATTGTTCTGTTCATTTATATCGTCCTGTTCATTACATTGTCCTGTTTGTTTATTAGTCTTTCTTTGTTCAGGAGATTTGTAACACTTCTGTGTTTGAAGTGTTGGCCACCTTTCAAAGTGGCCAAATCCTTCAGTTCTTCCTCTGTAGCAGACTGGTGGATCTAGATTTCTAATTATTCTGTCTCAGATTTCATGGGTTTGGGGTTTTTTCAGGGTGATGGAGTTTTCTTTTGCTTGTTTGTTTACTGCTTTTTTTTAAGGACTACATTACTTTGACATTACTCCTGTTATTCTATCCAAAGACTTCTTGAACTAGACAAGCAGTGGGAAGTTTTAAGGCAGTTGGCATCTTTGAGTGAATGCATCTGGTGGAACTCAGGCATCCACTCACAGACTGAAACCTGTGAAAACTGAAGCCTGACTCAGGCTGTCATTTCGAACAGCTGCTAACTTCGAGGGAGGTTGTGCATTGAGCATCACTCAGGCTCCCTCTTGTAATCCACCAGACACTCTGTATCCCTGACCCACTGCACATAAACCATTTGGTAACCAACAGCTAGAATTCTGAACTGTGCCTATCTCTGGTGGGCTAATTGCTTTATTCCACCCTTCATAGAATGTTAGTGGAAAGATTTGCTGGAGAATAGAAAGCTTACTCATCAGCTCTTTTCCTTTAGACTAATCTCACTAATTCATCCCACCCTTTGGAAAGACAAACGGATAGAAATAATGTTTTCTCATGAAATTCTTGACCTTTTATGGATGGTATTTATAGTTAATAACTGGCTTGGATGAGAAAGAGTTCATACTGCAAAGTAATAAAGTATATCTTTAAAACAGCTGATCAAATGGGGTACTATATAAGCAAGGTAATAGGGTAAATTGCTTGAAACTTTCTACAGGAATCTAAAACTTGAATGGTAAAAAGTAGATTACTTGAAATAAGTGGTTGAGCAGAACACAGTTTTTGACTGAGCTCACTGTGAGATCTGAAAATGACAGACTAGAAGACTACTGTACCTAACTGCCTTGCCCCTTGCCAACAGTTTTTTCTCTGATGCAGAGGTAGCAGATGCAAATACCTGTCTGCTATACAAGGTCGCTACAGTTCACCACACAGCCTAGTATCTGGCTGGTCATCACTGTCATTTCTCAAATACAAGCTTCCAGCACTGAGCACAGGAGCTTCTGCTCCTGCTGTAAGACTGGTGAGGTTTTGGTGGAGGGGTGGTCCAAAAACTCTGTGCTAACTGACTTCTTCCTCTACTCATAGAGAAGTTAGCAGTGCTTGTCTTTCAGAGCCCTAAACCTGGCTTTGGAAGGAGAAATGATTGGCCATCTATTGCCAAGAGATCTGATTTTCGTTGTTCCTGGTTACCTGGTTTCCAGTTCACACTGGATGCAAACCAGCAGCTATCAAATGCCTGTTGCTTGTGCCAAAGCTGCCTTTTAGTTCTTGTAAAGGAAGCTGACATATTTTGTAATTTCCATAAAAAGGAAAGTCTGTGTTTTCTGGGTGGAACTTTCAGAGTAGGAATAACACGACCTTTTTTTAAGTTACTTGAAATAATTTCTCCATGGAACTGAATAAGTTGTTTTCTTTGCCATTAATAGCGAGGGGTTTTTTGATACATGGCAACTTTTTTAAATGCTTGAGGCAGCATATAAGGGCTTGGACAGTTGATCTACAGTGGCTTGAAGTGAACAGGGTTTATTAACTTTTTTAAGTTAGCTTGTGAGAGCTATATGACCATTAATAGTAATTTGTATAGAAGAAGGCAGTTGCATACTTAGAAGACATAACAACAAACTATTCTAAATAAATAACCATTATCAGATGTCATGAATGTTAAAGTTCAGTGTCTCAGAGATGCTCTGCTGCAATTGAGAACGGAAACAACATCACTTGTAATTTGAAAAAAAAAATCACAAGGGGATTTTTGTTTCAGAAAGCAATGTCTTGTGTTTATATCTACCAGACGTATGAAAATCTACACATGTTGCTTTTCCCACAGCCTTGTGTTAGATGAACTGGCAAGCTACAGACAGGATGGGTGGTCAGTGCAGTGGGTAGGAATTCAGGTCATGGGCCACACTCAGTGGTGATCAGTGGTTTTTACTCAGGCTGGCAATCTGTCACAAATGGGTCCCTCAGGGAACATCTTCAGAAATTACATGGAGGACAGCGCTGAAAGTAGCCTCACCAAGTTAGTTGATGACAAAGCTGGTGGTGAGGCAGGCACATCAGGAAGGGAGAGACATCTTACAGAGAGACCTTGGGCAGGCTGGGAGAGCAGGTGAGCAAGAACTGGATGAAGTTTAACAAGTGCAAGGTCCTGCACCTGGGACAAGATAACCGAAGAGCCCAGAACAAGCCAGGATTGGAGTCGTTGGGGAGTGGCATCACTGAAAGGGACCTGGTGGTCTTGGGGGATGACAAGTTGATCATGAGTCAGCGGTGTGCTGCTGCAGCAAATCAGATCCTGGGCTACCTTTGCAGGGGCAGTACTAACAGAGACAGGGATGTGATCATCCCACTCTACTTTTTACTCCGTCTGTACTTCGAAAACCTTTTTTACAGTGAGAGCAATCAGTCAGTGGCACAACCTTCCCAAGGATGTGGTGGAGTCTCCACTGCTGGAAGTTTTGAAGATGCAGTTCGACAGAGTGCTAGATAATCTCATCTAGGCTCCCTTTCCCATGGAAGGCTGGAGCAGATGATCTTGTGAGGTCTCCAAACCAGGCTGGTGTATGGTTCTTCTGGCTAATTAGATTTGTTCTGCCTGAGGTCAGGTTTGTCATTGCTGTCTAAATTGTTTCATAGTTCCTATATAAATTTGAAGAGCAGGTTAAATGCATTAGTAACAAAGCTCTGGAAGGCTAGAAGGCTTAGTTTACACTATAAGGCAAATAGCAGGGAAGATTTACTTCATTTCTAGCAGAAATAAGTTTAAAATACAAAAGAACTGCAAAACTTTTTAATCACAAAAATACGGTGTTTCCTGGTTTTGTTATCCAGTACTGTCAGCCTGAAGGATTTATCTCCCAGACATTTAATTTTCTAACTAAAAACCATTTTAAAATCTGTTTTGTTAGTCAAAATAATTACAATTTGCTAATGACTGTGACTTCATGTTTGCAGTGCTGCAATTCTTTGCTGCATGGTAATACAATATTATTTTTGTTACATGCAAAACAACTTTTGTTTGCAGTGTTCTAGCTGCCTTCTGTCCCAAGCCAGGAAAAGCAGCTGTGTATTGAGCTGAGCACAGGCAATCACTGATCCCTTAAAAGTATATTCTAGGCATAGTTTTTCAAAGATTTCTCTGGTTTTTAAGGCAAATCTGAGATTGTAGTTCTGATCTGTATGGATACAAATTTGCTCTGGCATCATCCAGAGCTGTGTAGCATGCTCTAAACAGTGCAGTGTGTGAGTTAATACATTCTGCCTCTAAACAGAGCTTATTGGAGCCTCACTAGTGTAAGCAGTTTTGTTTAGTTTGGATTGTAAGAGGAGCAGTGCTGACTTGCAAGTGGTCTGCAAAAGACTCTTCAGCCGTCTTCTAAGCAATATTGTAATGTAGTTGCCTTCTCCTAGCCCAGAAAGAGATCTTATGTTCTAGTTGTCCAAAGTATTTTTAAAACTTGTAACAGAACTAAAGTGCTGATCCTTATATTGTAAATAAATGCGTCTTCTGTTAAAAGCAACTTACCCTAGTGAAATAACAGGAGAATAATAGGTGTCAGAATTGGTTGGACTAAAGAAGTTACATTTAAAAATTGTTTACTGAAAACTAACTGAAATAAAGAAGAAGAGTTGGACTGAGGTATTTAGAACTAAAAATACAATTGGCTAGTGGAAAAAAGAAATACATTGCTAGGACCACAAAATAGAAAGCAACAGAAATGGTTTTGGACCTGTATCCAGTAATGATTAATACACCCTCTTCGTTGTTTTGGAGAAATGAGAATACTGCTGTAAAAATCTTATAGTTGTGCACCTGACAAAAAGATCACATAATAAGTCTTTCATTTTTCTGTAATGAGTGATGATGATATCCCATGTAGTTTCTTATTTTGCAATATTACTCTGATAATCAAAGGAATTTTGTAACATAAGTTACATTTTAATCTAACAAGCTGACTTTCTTTCCAGCAGTGTCAAACAGCAATTTTCCAGAAGCATGTGTTGATAGGTTTCAAAATCCATTTTAGTTGCAAAGTATACTGATGTAAAAAGCTAATGAAGCCTACTGAGGGGAGCGTGATTGCAGCTTTATATAAGCCTTGTAGTATTCCTCTTTCTATCCGATTTAAAGATAATAATCTTTCACAGATTCCTGTGTATGAGAATTGTATACTCTCTACAGAAAATGTTTCACATCTAATTCTTGAAAGGATATTTGAATGTGTTCATTTTGGGAAGCACACAATATTAAGATGATCCTTTACTCTGATTTTCCCAGTCAATGCTTGTGCAATTATCAAATTGGTTGTTATTGAACAATTGAGACACAGAAGAGTTTTGTAAATGTTTCTATTTCAATGTAAAGTTAAACACTTTTTGCTTTGAATTTGCTCTATAATTAGTGTAATTCCTATTTAGTTGCAATGATTCAAGCTCTTCATGTGCTAATTCAGGAACTCATGATTGTCTTCCATCAAAATCCTTCCAGTTTATATGTATTAATAGGCATTTTGTTCTGTTTTGCTTTGCAGTGGATAGGAGCTATGAAGAATTGCAGTGGCTACTTAGTATGGTTCAGAGTGATCCTGTACCATACATAAGGTGAGTTAATAAAGAGCTAGGTTTTTTACTAATGCTGAAGCTACGTAAATTCTTCACCTGGAATTACTAGAATAGATCAGATCCTTAACTGCTTCTTAACAAAACTATTTTTCCTGCTTATTATTTTACATTAATTGAAACATGTTTTGATGTTTCAACAGTTGACATATCAAAAATAAGTATATTGTGTTCTTATCCGCATTATGCTATTTTTTGTCTTTTATGTTCTACCCTTGGGGCTGAAGTCTGAAGTTAGAGATTATTTCCTGATCATAAATAAAGTGTATAAATTTGATGTTGCATATTGCAAAAAAGACTATGTGATATTTAGAAAAGACAGAGGCTGAGACATAGTGCACACAATATTGGGACAGCAAGGGGTGTAAAGCAATTGTTAGACTGTAGATGGGGTGAAAGGATCATATGAAAATATGGTGAAATTTCTTGTATTGCCTGTTAAAACTTTGTTTTCACACAAGTGCTTGGATACACATTCACTACAAACCTGTGAAACCAAGGTTTGTAATAATTATTTTTCCTCAACACTTTATTCTTATCACCATTAAAATACTGAGTTTCAAAGTTAAATAATATTACTTTTACTCTCTCTCTAAAGGTGATTTCTTACAAATATCATAGCTGTGAGATTGTTCTGTTTCATTTCTGTCATTCTTGTTAATGAAAATAAGTACAGGTTTAGCTTCAGTTTAAGAAGATTTAATTTAATTTGTATCCTTTTAAAGAGGAGTCTGAATTTTGAACTGAGTGCAATATGTTAGCCTCTTCTAAAAGAAAATGCCAAAAAAAACGTATCTGCAAGAATCTTCTTCTAAATGTGTAAGACAGCAAGGTGAAAGCTGGGCTATACAGAGTAAAATTGTTAAAATAATAAGTAATGGAACAAAATTACTCATTAAATATTTTCAAGCCCAAGTTTGAAGAAAGAAAAACGTATCTACTTTATCTACAGCTCAGTGTGCAAATACTGTAAGCAAACATGGTAAATGCAGGATCTTCAGACACCAATGTAACTTAAGAGGTCACAGTGTTTGTTTCCGGGAAAATGTGCAAGTCGCTGGTTTTGGGCCTGCCATTTTTCTATTTATTGCAGGCATAAGATTTTGGATATGCTGACCAAGAATCCACCTTTTACCAAGAATATGGAGTCCCCTTTATGTAACGAAGCTTTGGTGGATCAGCTTTGGAAACTGATGAATTCAGGTTAGAGTTTTTTGATTTGTTTGTTGTTTTGTTGTGTTAGGGTTTTATTGTGAGGGTTTTGAAATAAGTGTTAAAGACTTGCTTCAGAATATGCCAAGAGCTTAGTTTCAATAGGCAGAAATTGAAAATCCAGTCTTAGAAGCTGAATATAATTTGTGAACTTCCAGATCATTCTTAGTGTCATAGGCTACCGAACTTCGTTTTTAATTCTTTTGTCTACTGATATAGTTTGCTTTTATGTCCTTTTGCACAGAATGATACTTTTAATGTTCAAAGATGTTCAAAGCAAGTGTTTCCTCAAATGATGGTGTCTGTGTTACACTTAGAGTTTGCTTTACCTTAGATGGTCTCTTTTTGTTGTCTTCTACTAAACTCTCAGAGAATAGGAGAGGATAGCATTGGTATAGATAATTTAAATGAGATTATTAGAAGTGCATTATAGACCTAAAACTCAATTTGCATTGTGAGATTAGGAAAGATCATAGTGAGAGGAGGGCTTGTATCTTTACCATTTACCTGTTTTTCATTACTGAAGCAGTTTCATCCAGTCCTGACAAACTGCCCTTTAACATCTGGCACATTACTACGTAGATTACATATAAACATTTATTTAGCTTTTTTAGGTCATTGCAGGCTTTCTGTTCTCTATGTGTCATTATAGTTAGTGTTTAAAAGTTTACCAGCTACACTCCAGGGGTTGAAATGGGGAGACTACTAGTAGTTCAGTTTCATAGGATTTGCCAAGTGTCAGACACAGAAAATAAACAATTTTGGTATTCCCATCAGAGATTTTGTTTTTGCTTTTTCATGAGAGAAGAGTGTGTGCAGTGTTACAAGCATTACCTCGTTTTGCCAGTAACAAATTGGGTATGCATTCTTATTAAAGTACATGGGGCTTTTAAGCACTTAAATTTCTATGTCTCAATGATGACATAATATTTCAGTTTATTTCCTGTAAGGGATAACTGTAGCATTCCAGGGTACCTTGAAAAAAATTGTTGATGTGTTACAAGCTAGTAGCCAGGTTTAAAGGTGAATGATTTTAGAATCACGAGTTGCTTTCAGTTAACATAAGCCCAAGCAATAGAGAACAGACTCTGATTGATATGTGTAATCCCTTTTTTTCTCTCTGTGTTAATCTGAATTAAATTGATACTGTTATAATAGTTCTAAAATTGATATTTTTGAATGTGTCATTCTCTGGAGAGTATTTTAATGTTAAAAATGTCCAGATTAATATTCGTATTGTTTTCATTTGTAACTGGGTAAGTGTAACTGGTAATTTATAACTGGTAAGGGTAAGCTAAGCTTACTCAAAACACTATTTTGGCCCCATAAAAATACTGTTTACAGGGATAGATCTTGTAATTTTATTTTGTGCTAAGTCTTGCACAGCCACATTAACATGGCAGTTGGCACATCTGTGTCTTGTTTACCAGATATAGTTCAATTCCTGCTGGGGAACAATATGTTCAATAAACTTGCAATCAGTCAAGCGCTGGGCTGAGTTAACACCAGAATCCCTGTATTTGCAGCATTGCACCAGATGTTAAATGTCTTTCTGTTGTGATTGGTGCCAAACGTGCTTAGGCCATTTGTGTATGAAGATATAAAAGCAGCACACAGTTTGCAGTGAAAAATAATAAAAAAATTAAGCATTGCTTTGTGCAGTAAGAACACATATTTTGAGTATGAATACAAATTAAAGTATTGCATATATAAATACATGACATAGTAATGATGTTAAAAAGCATGCTTGTGCATTTCTCTATCAATGCAGTTTCCAGAGGGGAAAGACCTTAGTTGTGCTTAAGGCTCTTACTACATTTTGTGGAATACATAGGCAAATGCAACGAAATCCATTGATACAGGAAGCCAGTTTGGTAACAAAATGTTCTATTTAATTGTCCAGTAGAAAAATTAAAGAGTGCAGCTTGAAAAATAATAGCATATGGGTGTGGTTGTTTTTCTTTTATTTTTCCTTACGTTATTATAGCATTTAGTTCTCCTGTCTTGTTCTACTAAACATGTCTAACTTACAACCCAAGAAACTTAAAGTCTTCCTTTTAAACAGGAAAGATTAAAAAGTTTAGAAAGAAAGCAAGTGAGTTAGAGCTAATAAGAGGCAGGAATAATGAAGGAAGTGTATCTTAAGCACAGAAAATGGCATACTCTGGTAGGCCTAGGTCACTTAAACTGTTTTATTTGTGGGAGAGGAAGAGATTTTATCTCTGTATTAACAATCTCTTTTGGATTTTAGGAACTTCACATGACTGGAGATTACGATGTGGTGCTGTGGATCTCTATTTCACACTCTTTGGCCTCAGCAGACCTTCTTGTTTACCATTACCAGAGCTTGGACTAGTTCTTAACCTGAAAGAAAAGAAGGCTGTACTTAATCCAACGATTATCCCTGAATCAGTTGCAAATAATCAGGAACCTGTGAACAGTACTAACAATCATGGACAGCCAGTAGGATTTCAGAACACCGTAAGCACAAACCATCTGCATACATCCCATTCAGCGGGCTCCGAGTTCTTGCATGGGCTGCTGATTTAATTTTGTATTGTGTTCAAGCCTGTCATGCTTTACCTAAGCTACCTTCTTACCTTGCTGTTCTTTATTTTGTCCACTTGAAAAGCTGGCATATACCATTACTTTTTTGACATTTTTTAACTGTTTTGCATTGCATATGCAAGCTTTTTACTTGTTTTTTTCTTGTCTCATAATTTCTGTTCTTTACAAAACTTTATATATTGCTTATGAGATACGGAGTGATTCACAGAAATGTTTGATGCTGTGATGAAAACTTTTTTTCATGAGACTGTTTCTTACAGGCAAGTTATCCAATTTTCCGAAACAAAACTTTTTATCAGTAAATTTATTACATCTTAAAATACATAGATACACCTCCTTTTAAACTACTTTAAGAGATGGGAAAAGTGAAATTTTAATACATCTGCATTGAACATTTGAATCTGACTTTTTAGTACTGTGCTCTGAAGGATTTGTAACAACTTCTGAAGAATAGTATACATTCAGTTTGGTATCTTTCTGGATTAGGAGGTTTCAGTGCTGACACATATTCCATTGTGTACTTAGAGAACAAATTTTTGTAAACTATTAAGGTCATACTTTTCTCAAGAATAACTGCCACTGCTGCAAGACTAAGTATTTTTGTTGGACAAATTTATTTATGAGGGGGAAAAAATTCAACAGGGAAATAATGAGTGATTTTTTCTTAACAGTTTCAAAAACTGCATTTGATTAAAAATGTTCAGGAGTAAATCCTGAAAGAGAATGTGGACATGCGATTAGCATGTTTGAAACTCTTTCCACCCTTTTGAATGGGTTGGTTTACTGTTACTTTATCAGTCCCATAGTTAATGTCTAAATAGTTTTTATTGAAAAGTATACTGAGAGTACTAATTAACAGTACCCGGCAGGCCCTTTCCAGCAGGGGGAGAAAATGTTGGTAGAGTCAGATAACACTAGACCTGTCCTGCATATTTACAGAACATGTAGTAAGTCCTAATTTGCTGCACCTAATCATTTTGAAGTAAATAGCAGGAGGCATTTTGCTGGCAGATTTTTAGGCTGCAGTTCAGTGAACACCCCAAGTTTTTTGGGGAGACAGACTATCAAAAGATTTCCTCTTAACTCTTCTTTTTGTAAACGTTCCTCTCCCTTGTGCCAGCACAGTAGTTGTTGCTGCACAGTGATCTGGATCAGGGAGGATCTGGTTGAACAGTACCTTTGTATGAACAGATATTTCAGTTTCCTGAGCTGGTTCATCGCATAGTTGTAAAAATGTTTGTGGCACCCCAGGACAGAACTGTATGTGGATGAGGCTGCTTCATTTAGCAGCCATACTGGCTTGCACTGGTGTGGAAATACAGCACAAGTAAAAGCCTCAATTTGCGCTTCATCCCCTGTATCTTCTCCTATTCCTCATCTCCATTCTCCTACCCCTTACCTTAAGGCTACCGTTTTCACTGTAACTCCCCCGAAATTCAGGGAACTGATTTTCCCGTAGCATAAAACAATGATTGCCTCCCCGTAGCATAAAACAATGATTGCCTCCTCTATCAAACAAAGTTGATCCAAAAGTGTTTCACAATAGCAGTGCCTTGGACAAAATAATAGGAATTTAAAAAGGAAATACATATTTAAGAGAAGAAAAGAATAAATGGGTGAAAGAATTTATCAGATTAACTAGATTATTTAAAGTAGACACACTCTGAGAGCATAAACATGTTAAAATCAGTACTGATAGACCAGTGACGCTGAAGCTGCTGAGGATGGTAAAAGTTACCCACTTCATAAAATGGAACTTGAGTTCTTCAGGGCAAGAGTTTGTGGGGCTGGAGTGCCCTTTGTGGGATAGAGGAAGAGCAGTTCAGTGGAGCAGCATATGCCCTTGAGAGTCTATGATATATATGCCTTTTATCTCATTTTTAGTGAGCTTTTAACTATGTTTGCTTCTGTGGATACTTTTTTTCCCTTCTAAATTTGGTCTCTTTGACTTGTTGAAACACCTGTCTCCTGTTTTCATTACTATATGTATAACTTAGGAGACTCTAATATTTTCAATCTTCTTTGACCTCGTTCTTTTTGTAATCTAAGCAGTAATTTGAAAACTGGTTTTATTCTTTTTAATAAATATTGTTATAAAATAAAGAGATAAAGTTATAACTACAGATTATGATTTCTACTAAGTAAAGTAAGCATTAGCTTTTAAAACTAACTAAAAGAAGATTTGGCTAAACCCCATGTGTAGATCAGAGGCTATCACAGTTTTTCCACTGAGATTTGGCTTGAGGAGAGTCTGCAAGGCCCAGATTTATAGAAAGGCTATTCAGAGGCAGCAAATGTTGTTGCACACCAACAGTGCCATGATTGTGAGAAGCGACAGAAAAGATGCCAATGCTAGATATGCAGAGGGAGCAGGGATAGAAGTAAAGAGAAACTATGTTTGTAGGAGTGGTTGGCACAAATCCATACAGGGTTTTAGAAAATACTCCTTGCCAGAACTACAGAGAAAACTTTGTTCAAATCATCCACTTTGCTCAGAAGATTTTTCAGGTATCAGGTGTCTTTCTCTGAAACATAGATCTTGCTATCATCTAATTTTGGTCTTTTAATGCCGCTTCAGGAGGATGATCATCTTATTAAGGAAACAGCATCCAGCATTTCTGGTCATCAGCAGGGGGTGAAGAGGAAGGCTGATATGCCACTCGGGTCTCCATTGGAGCCAGGGCAAATACTAGAGAAGAATGAAGACAGTAAAGTCAAACTCAAAATCAGAGTAAGAAATGGAAATTCAACTTGCACAATATGTAGGGTGTTCAGAATAACAGCAGTGGCGTCTGCTGGCTTCCCTTGAAGTTGTGTTCAAACAAAAGACATGCTGTGTATATGTGTACAGCAGTTGTTATGCTTACTTTGGCAAAATCATTTCCTATCAGATCCTTTATTGGCTGGCAAGAACTAAAGTTGACAGACAATGCTCTTGTTCACACAGCTTCACAGTAAATTAAAAAGAAGGAAAGACACTGACCCTTTTTAATTTTACTGAAATTTTATTCCTTTGCAGTGGTAGATATCACTTCCTTTCCCTCTCACCCCCAGTTTACCTCAAAAAGAAAATACTTTAAATTCTATTCAGTGGTGTTTTCATGAGTTATTAGCATCTGCTTATTTTTTTTCCGGATATCCTAGTTCTCAAACTCTCAAGAGGAAGAGGAAATTGATATGGACACAGTTCATGACAGCCAAGCCTTTATTTACCATCATTTGAATATGCTGGAGAGACCATCCACACCAGGTATGAGTAATTTCATAGGCAAAATGGTTGTATATTTTTTTAACTGGTTCAGTTGTGATGTGCATTTTGCTACTGTTTATTTCCATACATACAGTGTTGGTAAGTGTTAAATGTTACTGGAAGTCCAGGAACTGTGTAAACAGTGCATAAGAACATTTCTTTAGGTTTCAGTAGATGTACAGGTAAGTGTATACATGTGTATTTTCACACATATCTAAGTAAGACAAGTATAAATCATACTTACAAAAGTGAAAAGCTAAGGAATGAATAAAAGAGCACGAAGTTGAAGTAGAACCCCACAAGCAATTACGTAGAACTTGTTTTGCCACAGGTGTCATTTAAACACTAATCATTTTGAAGGTTAAAAAACATAGCAAGACTCTTCAGGTAAAAAAAACCCTCAAATATTAATGATTTATAACTTAACATTAGCAGTTAAAAACATACAAGCCTCAAAGGTATTTAGAAGAGCTTTCCAAAGTTGAAAAGATTGCATCTGTGAGTAAAATTGTTTCATTTCAAGCACTTCCTTTCTTTTACTACTTTTCTTAGTATCTTTTTTCATACAACACTTGACAAAATTATTCTTAAAGCACAGTGTTTCTTAGAAACCTTAAGACAAGTTGAACTTCATAGTTGAACTCCCACCTTCTTTGCTTCTCTGTCAGTAGCAAAGAAATTCAGTGGTTAAGCTCATTTTCTCAAAATATTTTAACCATATTTCTGAAGTTCAGTTCCAGAATGTGCCAGTGGAGCTAAGCTGAGGTCATGTGACAATGTACCAAGCATTTTGAGGGATCTTCCATACAGATCCAGAGCAAGATTTTAAGGTTGCAGTACTGTGTTATGTAAAAGTGAAGTTTTTGTCTTTAGAAGTCAGAGTAATTACCCTCTTGCTTGTTTTTCCATTTTTATCCAGCGACTGCCTAATGTAAAACACAAGTAGACCTTAGCAGCAGGATCTGGAATGCCGGTTCCATCTTGAGTTGCCTGAGGCCCTGAGCTATGCTGACAGGTGACCTCATCAGCTTTCTCTGTGACCAGGCAATTTAGTGGCCCCATTGAAGAGAAGGGCTGGTAGATGCTGCTGTCCTGAAAATCGTGCTGAGGCTGCCTTGCTGCCAGTGGTGCAGAAGCTGTAGACTCATACTCCATTAGGACCTTGGACATAACATTTTCCTTCCTTGGAAGATGCTCTAGACACTAAGGGAGCTCATTTCTTTCTTTGATTTTTTTTTATTTTTATAAAAGGTAACTGCTGTCACTTCTCAGCTAAGAAATTAAGTTCATATGGGGACATTAAAACACAGGGACGTCTAGTTCTGGATTCCAGATGGCCTTCAGTTAACGACATGTGCCTGTACAGCTTTGCTATTAGATACCTAGAGGAGGAAAACCCACAACTTTTTTACTTACTTCAACAGGGTAAAAGGGTAGGCTGCATATAGGTTGCTCTCATGAACTTAGGAGCCTATATCTGCAGAAGCTTTAGTTTCGACTTCTCAGCTGCTTTGAATTTTGTTCTCAATGTTATGGTCAGCCATCACATTTTCTGTTACAGCAAAGAATGACGCATCCAGGCCATGCAAGTGCAAAGCTGATCTTCTGAGGATTAGTATTTATAACTCTTACATGATATTTTGCAACATTTTTTTTACTAGATTTACACACACTATGGAATATAAAGTCATAAACAAAACTCTGCCAAATACTTCACAAATAGGACTTACGGGACCCTCTGTATGCCAGCTCTGTGCTCAGGGACTGTTGTGGATTAAGTTTGTGCTAGAGGTCAGAAAGGATAAAGTCTGACCAAGAGTGGAGCAATGGCCAGCTGACTGGTGTTTTTGTAGACCTACAGCAGACACAAGCTACTTCAAGTTTCACTTGTGTCTTGAATGACCTTCTCACCTCTGTAAAGTATTATTTTGAAACACTTCCAATGATTTTGTTCTTTTTTTTGGTTTGTACAGTTAGAAACAGTTCCACTTCACATATTCTTTGCTTCTAAAATTTTACCTGTTTCTTATTCATGGCATTTTTCATAGAAGCAGAGATGTATGAATTACAGACTGAGTAAATAAAAATGGTTCAATCTTTAGGACATTGTATACTCCTGAGAAGAAACAGATGGGGAAAAATAAAATACATTAAAAAAATAAATAAAATTATTCACACATAAGAGTGTTCTGTTTTACAAAGGAATCCCAGGGCCTGTGAGGTTTTACAGCAGTGATGGAGGATGGCTGGATTTCAGGGAATGATTATTGTGAAATAGATTGACAGCAGGTTCCGAAATGGTCTCAGTATCTTGTTAGTAAATCCGCCTCAGTTCTGAATCGTACTTGGAAGGAGTGAGCTCTTAGTCCACCCGCAGTTTTCCTCCCCCAGCTGTGGGCTGTGTCCCCACATGTCACATGAAGTGTTAGGTCATCAGCCAAACACAGCATGCAAAAAGCAGCTGCCAGGAGGAAGTTCATGTTGGGTCCTGTTGTATCTGTGTTTTTTTTCTGGATTATTGGGTTGTTTTTTGGGGTTTTTTTACATTTCCCAGACCACCCCAAATGACAATTTGGATTTGGTCAAGTTGATGTAACCCCCCTAACGCCAGGAAAATATTCTTTTCCTTTAAAAGTTAGAGGGGGTGGGGGGGATGTTATTGTATGGTTCTGCCCATGGATGTGAAAGGTTAAGGCTGAGACAATAAAAAAAGTTTTCTAATACAATACTTGCTTGATTATAGGTTGCAGTGTTTTAATTACAGCACCTGTCCTAGTCGATATAGAAAATAAATGCTTTAAATCGTACTAAAGCATCCTGACTATGATAGTAGCACTGTGGACTCTGGTGTTATAAGGGAATCTAATAATTTTATCAAGAAATTATTAAAACAAACAAAACATCAGTTGTGAACAGCCTGAAGAATGCTGTTGTGATGATTACTCATCTGCCCTTAGGACTAGAAGCTTGGTAGCCTCCTTTGAGCCTCCAAGGCTATGCAAGGTTACATTTCTAATGTAAGAACAGATGTTATTTGCTGTTAACCATCAAGAATATTAGGAATGCTCCCTTTGCTTAAATCTTAAGATAAAAGAATTGCAAGATCAGATTTTGTGTAAGCAACAGATTTGAACTCTCAGGCTCTAAGGTGACTTGTCTTGCTTTGTTGACTTCAGTGAAATCAGATAAAGCTATACTTCTTTAATGTTTCACTCATCTGAAATTACAATATATCAGAAGTAACCTTTAAAATGTTCTGCTCTATCTGTCAGGTATTGATTGGCCTGGTCTTTTCTGCTTCCAAAATAAAGGCCTGGCTGTAGGCTGCATGATCTGCCAGTGAAGTTACATGTCATTATGGCTCATCACAGATAAACACTTAATTGAACTTTTTCCAACTAGTTTTGATGGTTTGAAAGTTGATAAAAAGCAGTATCCACTTCTCTCTTTATTTCTGTAAAGGAAAGAAAATACAGTGATGTTCTCTTTGTGCACCGTCAGTCCTTTTCGTGATGACATTCAGAGGCAGTGGGCTTTGAGGACACATCCTGAGCATTCAGACTCAGATCAAACAGATTCCTTGGCCATTCTGTTAATCCTTTTGCAGTTTCCCAGGATAATCAAGTTGGAAATTGCCCCTGCTGACTCTGTAGGTTGCCCTGTCTACTTTGTAGATGTACATGAAACTTTGGAGGTCTAGACCACAGTCATAGTGTTGATTGGATTGTGGTCTTGTTTATTAGAGTTCCTGCACTTTCAGGAAATTATGATTTATCTGGATTGACTTTTTTCTGGAACAGTTTGAAACTGGACATACTGCATATGCCGCAGTAAAGTGTAGAGGTAAACTGCTGTAGTTTTTATATTTAAACAGTACATTTCCAACAGCAGATCCAAGCCTGAGGTGCAAATCACTGCACTTTGAGTTTGAATGCAGAAATAAACAGGAATTCAGTCTGCACTGCGTGAGAAGCCCAGTCCTCTGCAGCTCCACAGTTACCCAAGTTAGCTGCAAGTGCACCAGTACCTCAAAGTCCAGCCATTAGTGGCTTTCTGCCAAAAAGTGCTATGGAAACATCAGCATAGAGACAAATATATAAATGAACACTTCTTGGATTGCTTTGATTGCAATGATTGCTTTTTGTTTTGCATTCTAAGGAGGTAAAAGTTGTTACAGCTGTTCTGTTAGAATGCCTTTTAATAATATATAATATTAATACAGTATCTTTTATACTTTATTACCCAAGATATAACTGTTTTCAAACTGATAACTCATAGGCTGTGAGGTTTGAAGATAAATTTGCCTCACTGAAATAGTATGTGGTTAATTGTACACTTCGCAAGGAATGGTGTTTTCCAGTGCTTTACCCTAAAGAAAGCAGCTTTAATAGAAACAAAAGTCCTGCAGATAGTGACAACTTAAATGAGAATTGCATCAGTGTGTGGCTGCTGTGTGTCAGCCCCATGAGTTAATAAAAACAACATAATACTGTAGCTGTGACTGTCTCTGAGGAACAACTAATCACTCTCAAATCTAGAGGATGAATAAGGCTAGCAAGTTTTCAAGTGAACTACCTGAAACTGATAGAGGCACAAAGTATTCTGAATTGGCTTCCTGATTTAAATGGTCTTTCTTTCAAAAACAGGAATTTCACTAGAATGTTCTAGAATATTAAAATAAATGTAGTAAGGATAACACCACAGTTAAGGTATTAAATTAGCTTATGTAATTGTAAGGCAATATAGTTGTTAAAAGAAAATCAAATGATAAAATTAATAAACTTTTTACCAGTTAAAAGTATATTTTAGTTGAAATACCAGCTTGTCTATATAATACTTCAGTTATACCTTTGGTATAGGTATAAGGAATTGTCTGTCTGGTTTTAAATCACACTAAATAATTGAAGTCAAATGAATGTGTAAATTGGAACTGCTTAAAATGTTTATGTTGGAACCAAATTAACTGATTTGCTTAGCACATCTTCAGAAAAGTTTTGGCTGGTTTTATTTTTTTTAACTAGACCTTTGCTTCTCACCCTCAAACTTTAAATTTTGTCCCATGGACGTTAAAGAGCACTCTCGTAGAGAAAATTTATAACCTTTTTCAGAGATACATAATTTGAAAATTCTCCTTCTTTAGACTAATTACAGGACAATGCATTCTGGAAACTTGAAAACATTTATGCTTGGTAACTTTTCCTGTGTACTTTGTTGGTGGTTCAACAGATGCATAAACACAGCATTAAATAAAAAAATAGTTTGTCTCTGATGTTTCCAGGGTAACACTAAAAAGAAAAGAAATAAGGAAATATAGGATAATTTTGAAACAGTTTTTTGGTCTTTTCCATTTTTTGAGTGTTTTCTGCACAATGAAAATGCTAGCCAGAGATGCAGTTCAACTGCTAGGCAAAGAGAGTGTATTGTCTTTCTCATTGGTAAACTTTCTTTGTGTTCTGGGAGAGACACATCAAGTGCTTGCATGCTTCTATTGGTGTCCCCCTCTTCCCAGAGTTTGTCCATGTCAGGTCCTGGAGCACCAGCCTGTCCTCAGGACCCATGGGCTTCAGCCTTTGCTATGATTTGGGAACTTGGTTTCTCCCTCTCTGATGTCTCACTAAATTAGAGTGCAAATGGGGTAATTTCAAACAAGTGTCAGTTTTTTAAAATCTTGTATAAGCCAGCTGTTTTACATTGATTGGCCATGCAAAGAAACAGAGGCTGTAAGTTTGTGGCATCCTACTCTCTTTACACAAAATCAGAAGCACAGGAGGGACCATATGAAAGATCTCACAAAAACCTGTTGGCATGATAAAGTCTCAAGTTACATGTTTTCAAACTGTAAAAGTTCAAACAAAATAAGAGAAAAATAGGTAAAACAGTTCACCCAACAACACAGTCTAATGTTAATGCACAATGAGTCTTACAAAGAAAAAAAACAAAGTGAACAGGGTGTTAAAATTATCTGACAGCAATATGTGTTATGACAGAAAATGTTCCTTTAAAGCTGATCAGGATTTAAATTAATTTTAAAACTAAGCTACAAGATCTATGTTTTCGTATTCTACTCTCTCCCACAACATCTGCAGCATGTGTATTTGTCCCTGGGGCAAATGATACACAAAGGTTCTGTTTCTTCTGCCATGGTATCATAATCCTGTCTAATTTTAAACACCTACCCAGCTAGCTGGAATACCACAAAGCCAATAATTACATTGGAATCTCCACATCCTAAACAGAAGGAGATCCCTGTGGATAGACACATATATGTGCATTTTCTTCCCAAGAATGCTACTAACCACTTCAGAAGCGAGCTCCTGGGCTCGCCCTCCACTTATTGTGTGTTTCTGTGTTTTGAGAAACGCGGGTTTCAGTCCTGCTCTCTCTGCCAGGAAGAAGTGTCCTGTCCCTGCAGGAAGAGGGAGTGCTCTGTGCCCCTTTGCATCAGTCCTGCTACCCCCATTGATAAAAGGATGATGATACTGCCCTGTAAGACAATTTCTGTTTAGCCTTGCTTTCCTTAACTATGCTTGGCATGTTCCTCGCATAGGCTTTAAGTAGATAGTAATTAAAAGAAAGGAGAAAAAAGGTTTTGCAAATTCAACACTGAATTTTATGCATGCACATCTGTAACATTTTTGTTAGGGCTTTTATAGGTCTGTCCACTTTAGCACACGACTGAGTTCAGTAGTTTGTGTTCAGTCTCTTGGATCTCGTCATCCAGGATCAATATATTTGATTCTTGATTTCAAAGCACTCTTTAACAGTGGGAGGAAATTTTCTGGAGGGCTGTTATTTTTGCCTTTAAAAATCCAACAGACTAGAGTCATTATGGACCTCTATGAAGAAATTGTATATGCAGTCCTATTGCTGGCTCAGTAGAAGCAGATTTTCGTAATGACATTGTTTCACTTCTTGATGTCTTTTCCATATTACCAATGTTGGCTGTCTCCTCAGGTGTCAGTAGCCCTTGAGTTGCAGTTGGATCCCATTTCTCCGCTTCCTGAAGATTGTCCTACCTTTCTAGGTGGTCACCACCACCCCTGCAGTCCTGTTGGCTTAAACTACTGTTGAATTAACTCCCTAACTTACTCCAGTCAATGGTGTTTAACAGTTTTAACAAATGGCTTTTTTTAATAACACACCTGAAATAAGTAAGGAGGTGATTATACAGACTGTTGCTTTAGCAGAGCTGGTAGTTCAGGAAACTGCAGGAAATTAACAGAAGTGGCAGGTTGTGTAACAGAGTCAGGAGAGTCTTTTTGGTTGCATCCTCCATCTTCACTTGACACTGCTGCTACATCATCCCTGCAGACTTAAGCCAGTGTTTTTATACCAGTTCTGGTTAAAATTTTTAAAGTTCAGAGGCTTAGCTTTGGTTTGAGGTTGTTACAAATGTAGTGTCTAGACTTACAGGTTTAGTTTCCATATAAAAATAACCCCACAATTTGGAATTAATGGAGCTGAGAAGTTTTAAGAGTTTGTGTCATGTTGTATGGGTTTTTTCTTTTATTTGAAGTTGACTTGGGTTTTGCCATGTGTATTTTAATGTATCGTGCCTGGAGCTTGAGAACACATGAGAATGTTTTCTGTCCTTTAGGTAATCTTTTGTATATTTTCTATACAGCCAGCCAGTGGTCTTCAGGCTTTTTGCCAAGACCTTTATTTCTGTGTTTCTAGGAACTCTGTTTGTATCACTGCCACAGTTCACCTTTAACTACTGCAGCCTATTTTAACGGTGTCAAATACTGCCTGCTGTGGTTTTCTGAGGTACAGCCTCCACCCTTTCCTTTTCTAATGGCCTGAGTCAGATATGCTCTTTTTTCACCATTGCGTCTTCTCCTTAATGGCTGGATTTGTATCGTTGCAGCTGCTAAATAAAGTAAACACTGAATACTTTAGAAGGAGTTCAAGTTACAGGCATAGGTTTAGATACAGGTAGGAATTCCTTTAAAAATATAATTGGAAGTAGTTACATTGTGAAGCAGTCGTGTACTTCTTTGCATCAAATGCAGTATACTTGCATGCTGTCTGCATTGTTGAGAATGGCTTCACACAACAATGTAAAAAAAGTAGGGGTTTTTTTACAGTAATTATTCATTACTGCTGTTTAGTTCTGATTGAATAAAAATTAAATCTTTTTAAATTACTTTTATATTAGAGATTTCAGGTTTATAGGAAACTATTGTACTCCAGACTAGCCTCCTTCATAACCTCAGCAGAATTTTATATTGCACCATATTCCTGTCTTGTGGTTAAGACCAAACATATTTCTAGAAAGACATCATTTTGCTGTTTAAGACTTCAAGCAGTAGAAATTTCACCATGTCCCATAGTAAGTTATTGATTATCCTCACTGTAAAAATGTTTTGTGTTTCTATTCTGACTTCTAAACACTTCATATTGAAGTAGATTTTGGTTTTTTCCAGACATATTTAAAAACAAACAAAACCCAGAACAGCTGTACCATGTAGAAATTTTCCTATATATATGTATGATTGAATCAGTCCTTAATCTTTTGGGTAAAGCTAGAAAGATTGCATGGAAATTGTTCTCAGTACTTGCTTATCATAGTACAGGAAGCTGTATCTTTAGACTTCCAGGAATCATTACCATAGATAAATAATTCTTGCCTTCAGAGTTACAAAACCAACCAGCTAAACAAAAAGATGTACTGGGAAATAAATGTGTTTTCAGACATACAGAAAAAGGTAATTGCAAAGTACATAACATAATTACTTCTTATTTAGTGGAGATATTTTCACCAAAAACTAGATGGGGAAAAAAACCCCATATCTAAAGTAGCTATGAAGAAATCCATTTTAAGTAAAACGTAGAGGATTAGTTGCCTTCAAAAATCTTCTGGTGCTTTTCTACGTTTTTCTAATTGCTGAAGCATTCTTAGAATGGGAGTGATTTGATTCAATTTCTGCCTAAAGGAATCTGAGTCTTCCTATGTTCCAAGCATTTCCACTCTTTAACAATGGTGTCTTTAGAATAATGCCCTTTAATCCTTAAATATTGAAGCTATTGCAGTCTGTCTGAAGTAGTGAAATATTAAATGAGCCAAAGAGAGAATGAGAAAGTCATTTCTGAACTCAGATGTCATGGATCATATTTCCTTCCTCAGGTTCAGATACCAGGCTTGCTCAATATATAACTAGTTCTAGTGTACTTGTGAAATATGTACTGATAAAGATGGTATAATTGTCTTTATTGTGATGTGGTTTTAAGAAAAAACTTTGTATAATCTTTCAAATGGGCTAAATTGGTTGTAAGAGGCAATTTTTAGAACAAGTTTAAGTCTTCACTGTCAAAAGGTTTGTATGTTCTTGCAGGGAGCTTTACCTCTTGACTGAAAAAGAGTTCACATCCCAGAAATGCACTTCAATGTATGCCTGTCTTGCACTTTATATCAGAATTTCCACAAGCAGTTATATTTGTATTATTTGGGTATAGTGGCCTTCCTAGTATATTTAAAAATTCATTTCAGGAACTTAGTATGACTTGCAGTTTCTTAGGGCTCTTTACAGTTCCTAATTGTCTGGGATACTTTCATGCTGTTGAGGAAGGAAGGACCATCTCTAAGAATTGTCAGTGTTGTGGGAACTTTAATGGCATGTTCAGAGCCTTCTCTGAAGCTAAATAGTACAAGTATCATAACAGATTCCTTGTTGTCATGTTTAAATGATAATGTAGGTTTTATATAATATTTCAGAATTTCTTACGTTTGGAAACAATGCAAGTTAAACATTTACTCATCCCAATCTATCCATTCTTTTAGGTAAGGAACAATCTTCGGGAGAGATAAACATGCACCCTGTCTCGGCAGCTCCACTCTCTGTGTTTAGTAAAGAGTCAAACTCCTCAAAACACAGCGATCATCACCACCATCACCACCATGAGCACAAGAAAAAGAAGAAGAAACACAAGCATAAGCATAAACATAAACATAAACATGATACTAAAGAAAAGGAAAAGGATCCCTTTGTTTTCTCTAACAGTCCAGCCAGTGCACGATCAATCCGTTCCCCATCACTTTCAGACTGATATCAATGGCTTCTCTGGAGTTCAACTTGCAATATTCTTGGAGTGCTTAGAAGGATGTACATAACTATAGCTTCTATCCTTTTTTATGGAACTAAGAATTTGTGAATTGCCTTAGCAATTCAGAAGCTCTGACACCTTTGAAGCCTTCTATTTGCATATGTGGTTGTTGAAATCTGATTCAAAAAATATGGTTTATGATTCTGACTCATTTTGTATTTCACTGTTCTCCACACCTCCCACTCATTTTTCCATTTTAAACAAAGAAAACAGCCCTTTATGTAAGGGCCGCATGTCCACTGGCAGCCCCCTGCACATCACGCTTACCATGTGTATTGCCAGAATCAATTATGGTTTAATCCTTTGAAGAATGCTAGAGGCAGAGTATGTTTTAAGCAGAAGCCAGTTGCCAGACCTTTGGTGACAGGCTGTTTCCAGAGCAGTATTGTATAACTAAGTGTAGATCTCCTCAGAAGACAGGGATTTTCTTTAGTCTTCAGCTGACCTGTTTCTTGCTTTAACCATTGCAACGTAATGTCAGACTTTCAAAAGAACAGTATGTAGAACATTTGCATTTTTCAGATACTAAAACTCTTGAAAAATTCCAGGCTGCTTTTAAGCTGGTGGTATTTATTATGGACATGAGCCTTTGAATATGATTAAATTCTGCAATTGTTTTTGGAATTTTAGCAAAATGCGTAATGCATGTTTTGTCCTGTAATCAGGCTTTTAAAAATCCAATAAAGTTTGCGAATTATTTTGAGAGGCAGAATTTTTTCGTCAAGCCTAACGTTGGAATATGCTTTTGAAAGATGTTTGCTAGTTTTTATTTTTTTTTATTCTGAAAAGCTTAAAAATTAAAATATTGAAAAATATGTATTTCTTCCAAGGGGTTGTTTGTTTGGAAGCAAGATCATGAATCCACAGGAGAAATATATTAGTAGATTAAACTAGGTCTGGGACTTGAAATGATGGATACATTTAAATTTCTTTAGCTGTGTTTTATGCAGTGTACTATTTTCACCTAGGAAATATTTTCTTTAAAAACTTAATTTTTAAAAAGTTTTAATAATAGAAGTAAATAATCTCTGACATTTTTTATCTGTTTTCTTCATATGTGTGTAGAGGCAGCGTTTTATTTCCATGCACTGGTTATCTTCTCTTGCCCAGAGTTCACATAACGATCTATGAGATAGTTGTATTTGGGTTAAATTTTTTTTTTAATTTTCACAAATTTTCATGAGAGACTAATTCTGATTCTTAGAGCAAAGAGAGAAGGTTCAATAGGGACCCAAGAAGACTTTTTTTTTAAGCCATATTCTGTTCCATGGAAGTTAATAAATACTTTTATATTCTATACTTGCTGGTGAATCCTGTAGTTCTTGGAATAAAAAGTTATTTGTAGACTAGAGGGATGATAGACTCGGGTATTTTGTAATATGCATATACTTATTTTGTTATTCAAACACCTTATCCTTTTAATCCTGCATGGATAGTTGTGCTAATCGTTGCACTTGGAACACGTTTGGGCTGGAGTCTGATAAAATGGCCCTGGGCAACACTGCAGCCCCTCCTGATCCACTGCTTTGCCATGTCAGGGGAAGCCCACCTTGGTTTTGTTTCCTTTTAGCAATAACTGGAATTAAGCAATAACCTTTTAGCTTAGGTGAGCTGGAGGTGCAAGAGCAACACCTGAGCATGGGTTGAATGAGGTACTGAGCATGTTTTGGATACTAACCCTGTGTGCAGCTCAGCTCAGCGCTCCTTGTGAGACGGTGAGTAATAGCTCGATGGAAATACTTTCAGGTGTTTTTCCCTTGGCTATGGAGTGATGTAACAGTGCCAAGGGTGTTTGTGGGAGACCTGGGCTAATAAGCAATGAAAGCTGGCATTGTTTGGGAAATTGAAGGCAGATGCATTTATGTTTTAAAAATGAGGTCATGGATAATTTAGACTGTAGTTTCTGCTTTTGGAGATGTGGATTTACACTCTTAGGCTGAGGGAAAACGTATTGTCCAGTGATACAGGCACAGAACAGAGGCAGAGCTGTAGCACAGGAATTCTGCCATTAAAGATTTTTCTGTATGACTTTAAATGAACTACTGAATAGATGCTAAGAAAATATGGCAAAGATACTGCAAATAGAAAATTGGAAGATAGGAGAGGGAGGGGGAGAATCTAAAAAAACTTTTTCTAATGCAGTTTCTGAGTTACATCATGTTTATGGTTCAGAATATTCATTAGTGTGTTTGATGGAATACAAAGTTTGAGGTCTGCAGGTGGTGCAACATGGACAGGCAAAGTTCACAAACTGGTAAGTGTGCTCAGAAGTCAGAATAATTTGGCAAATTGCACATGTGATTCAAAAAAAGCAAACTAAAATTCAGAAGGAATGTGAAATACTGAACTCCAGGGAAAATAAAGTGCATGAAAGTAAGCTGTGCTCCCCATCTTGTACAGTGCAGTGAAAAAATCTGGTTGCACAGACGTGAGCAGTTTGGTGCTATGGCAAAAGTAACAGTCATGTAAGGATTAACAGGAATTTTTCATATAAGATGTGAAAGTAATTATGCTATCAAGTGCCGGGGATTTGGGGCAATGCATTTTAAGAAATAAGTGGGCAAATGGAAATGAGATAACATTGCATATATGAAATAAATAAAGGGAACTGAGTATTCCTGGTCTGGAATAAAAGAAGTCTGAGGAAGGAACTCGCCCTTCTCATTCCTAAAATGTTGCTACAACAAAAAAATGTTTATCTTGATATCTTTGTTCTTGAAAAATGTTTGTTCTTGGTATTTCCTTTGGGAATTAGCTTTATTCACAAGAAAAAATATTTTGGTTGAACATTAAGATGAAAAGCATTCTAACAGGCACCTAATGATGATGTGAAAACTCATTTCTTGTAGGCTTTTAAGCAGCAGATTGGCAGATGTCTGGAGGGGATGTTTATGGGATGCTTCACCCCACTGCAGTGGGGGGACCTCACTGCTATGGGTGTTTTTGTGGTTTCTTTGATCTTTTGTCAGTGGAGTTTTTGCAGTGACTCCCTGGTTGTGACTGGCACTTGTGGAAGGTTTAGGAAACAGAGATCTTTGCCTGCCAAAGATCTCACTGATTGTGGTTTAGCTGGAGTTTTTCTTCTGCTGAAAAATTGATGACTATTCCAAAGTTACAACCTGACATCAATTCAAGTTAGAATGTGATATTTGGATGGTGGATTAAGCTCTTTATCCTCGCCACCTTCAAACCTCATAGGTTACCTGTAATCTATGCAGTTGCTTTTGATCCGGGTTCTGAATTTCGGTTAAAACTCCTGCTTTATAGTGCACTGTTCTTAAAAGGAAAGGGCTTTTTTTAAAGTGGGGTATTACCCAAATACTGCAAGAATGCACATTACACATACAAAGTAGAAATTAATGTGTTGAAAATAAGCAAAGCAGTCAAAGTCTAGAGAATTTATTTTGATATCTCAGTTTTTGACATGAATTCCTTTATTTTGTTCAATATAAACGTTAGAACACCTGTAAATGTAGGGCAAATATGTAATGCTAAAAAAACTGTATGTGTTTCTAATGCAGACTTTTCACTGTTTTTTTTCATTATTTCTCAGTATAATTATAGAATAAAATGTCCACAAAGTAACTACCATCTCTTAAATTTGTAGGAATGCTCAAGCATCTAATGAGGTTATTGTGTCCAATTAAGTGAGCATTTCAGCTTTGGTCAGTCACTGCTGGGCCCTGTCAGAGTGTCCTGGTGCTGTGGAGGGAGGCACAGCAGGATGCACCTTCCTTGAGTCCTTGGGTGAGCTTGTAACATCCTTCTGTCAATAAGCTCTGCTGTCCCATAAAGCACTCCAGCTGATAGGAGGGCTCCTATCAGTGAAAACACGTCTTACACTGTTTATCTTTTGGGGGTATAGGAGCTCCTTAGTTTTAGTTGATTTTATATTAATAGAAATAGAATTTTTGTAAATTCTAATACAAGAAGTTTTTAGTCATGTCATTATTTTCAGTTCCCTGTGATAGTTTGCTCTCAGAAACTTAAAACCCCAGTTTTTAATGGAGCAGTGGTATTACACAGGGACCCTTAAAATACACAAGGCAAGTAGAAATGTTTTAGGTGAGATTTAATTATTTTCATATGTTTCCATTTTTATATATCCATTAAAGTGTATATTCTTAAAATACGTTTACTTCCTGATTTTATAATTTTAAATGACAATAATACATGAGTGCATATGAATTAAGTCACAGCAGCTAATACTTCAAGTCTGCATTATTCCGTAGTCATCTGATACTGTAAATACTGGCTTTCTAAACACATTTCAAAGGCTTGCTTTTATAATTATTTTTGTCCTGATAAATCTACAATGTTAGCAATCTTTGTTGATGTAGAAGATTGAGGATGTAATTTGAAAGACTTTGCATTTTATTGAAAAATCGTTCAGTTAGTATGGTGCTTAGGTTGTAGTAACCACCATAAAGTGACAGAACTAATGAAAGCATATTTAGCTGGATTTTCTTAATTTCTGAATGAAAGTGAATCTATGTGGGTATGCTTTGGGCTGGTTTAACAGCTTGTCCCTCCTGCAGCAAGAAGTTATTTTTTCCCCCCACAGCTCCTGACCCCACAGTTCCATGTAGGGTTTTTTTTGCTAACTGGGCTCTTCTGTGGCCTGATACAACTCTAACCTGTGAATAAAGTTGGGGTTATTCTTGCACTGTTAGTGAGCTGCAACTTCTGGGCAGAGGCTGAGTAGGCAGCAAGGCTCTTGCCTGGCTTGTGGAGCCAAGGGTGGAGTGGGAAGAGGGAGGGAGGGAGGCGTGAGCAGGAACAAAACCCTCTTTGGCAGCAGCAGCCGGTTCATTTGGCTCCACTGCTTCTTGTGACTTTGCTCCGAGAAAATAATACAATAGGGAGAATTCAAGTTTTCACATCTGCGCCTCTTTGGGAGTCTTAATTTTGTTGTGAATTGGTTGAGTGATTGTTTTGAATCGGATTCATTTTGGAAATTTTGGAAGGTTGGAGTAAGATGAGCTTATTTTTTCTTTGCTGTGTTAAAAAGAAATGGTCCCTATGATAAAGTGGAAAAGAAACTCACTTCAAAAATTACTCCGAAAGTCATTTCAGGTCAAATAGAGTTTTATTCATTACTTTTATGCTTTATTATATTTTTATTACTTTTTTTTACTTCTATCCACAGAATTTAATTTCACAAGAGAGCATTTCATTCTGAAAATGCACTTTTCATTTTCTAAAATATTCCTATATTTTATAAATAAAGCACACTGTGAAGAGTAATTAACTGATAAAACTTCTAAATTGAAATATTCCCTAAAAAGAAGGAAAGAGTTTGAAAGCACAGTAGAAACGAAAGCATATTGCAAGACCGGATTTACTCTTCCCCTTTTCAAAACGGTATTTCTGAGGGGAAAAAGTCTCTTTTGGAACTTACCTGTTTCACAGGTAATTTCCCACCCAGGAGCTGAATCAAAGCATATGGGGGAAGAAGGTTTCTTAAAATTCTGTTTTGAAACTATTTAACTACAACTTTTCAAGTTGATACAGCAGTCATGGAAGTTATTGACAATGCACAATTGTTTTCCTGGTTTTAATCACTTAATTCCTAGTTTTTCTGTACAGTGAAAAACTTAAGATAGGAAGGAAGAGAAGGGACTGGGATGGTCTCTTACCTTGGGGAAGAGAGACTTCCAACTTGGGGAAGAGACAGATTAAAGGTCTCCCATCAGCTCTGTCATTCACCTTCCTAAGGCAGCTTCTGCTGCTTTTAGGTACTATGGAGCTGCTGCTGTCATCACTTGTTTTCCTTTATTATTTCTTTACCTTCAAGTCTTCTTTCAGTTTATAGATGTAATAGATGCCAGAGGAATGTCCAAGCCTCAAGAAAGACAAATCACTCAAAGGCATCCACTAAAGCAGAGGTTTTAAGCCGCTTTGGAGCAGGTTGATACCCTACACTTGGGGGTTTGAGAGCCTTGTTGAGGCTTTCCATGGTCGGTTCCCAGCTCTGTGGCCAGCAGGCTGCTACAGCTTGTTTCTCCTCTCTGAGAACCAGACACAGACACTCCTTGTCCCTCATGGACATTTTACAGTTCCAGAGTCTGTGCAAGCATCTTTCTTGTGTTTGGAGCAGTTTGTATAAAAAATGCTTCTCCATCTCAAATGTAATTTTAAAATGTTGGAATTCTTATGTTTGTTATTGACTACTTGACAAATTTCAAAATACTGAACACTTTCTGTTGCTTTTATTTTGAGAGTCAGATTTTTACAAAGAGATACTTGTTTTTATAGCACTGAAAATCTTCCAGGTGCTGTATAAAACACTCAGCACTTAATAACTAGGACAAGACACAAAAGAGGAGAGAGAACAAAACTTCTTTGTACATCTCTTCAGAGAAGAGAAATGCAGTTACACCGTAGGAGACCTGATAAAGGACTTCAAGGAATTGGTTGTTGACTACTGCTGTAATGAAGAGATACGAAAACCTCAGAGTAAAATAGTGTGGAGAGGGCAGCTGAAAACAGTACTCTTTTTTCAATAAAAGTTCAAAAATTTAATTGGAGATAAAATCATTTATAAAATGAAAACAAGATAGTGGTAATTTATATAATATACAACAGCTGTTTAATTTTTGACCATTGTCCTCGAGTGCTGTATTCCTAATTACGAACCCAGCAAAAGCTCCATCATGGCTGAGTATCTGTCATCCAACTGAAACTAACAGCTTGGCAGTTCACTTTTAACTTTCCTTTAACTATTTGTGCTATCAGGAATAGAGAAAGCTTCTAAATACGTGGCTTCTAGCTGTTTTACAAAATTCAAATATACTTTGAACCTGATTTACCTGTTCTGTAATAACGTATGTAATGTGTACTTGGGCTGCACAGAAGCACAGTTGGGAATTGGCCTTTGAGCGGTGTTTTTATCAATATGTATTTCTGCTTGTGGCTGTGAGTAGAGGCAATGACTTGTACCTTTCCCTAGAGTCTGAGCTGATTTTGGGTAGTCAGTGCCACCATTTGAAGCAGATATTACAAGGCTATTCAAAGTCCCTTCCTGCTTCCTCAGTTTGAGTGCAATTTTTTTTCATTCATCTACCTTTCTTCTACTTAAATATGATGGAGGCTTCACCCAAGGATGATGGGAGGATTCAGTCTGGGCAGATTTTCAGACTGAGGTGATCCTGCTCCACATGCTGGGCTCCTGAAGCAACTCCTGACCGTTACTTGTCTGCTACAGAAAAAGAGGGAAGCTGTAAATCCTAGAATGTTTTTTGGTAACTGATATTTAATGTAAAGATGAGTTAGTATAAGGCATCCGTAATGCTATTACTGTTAAAAGAAGGTCCAGGTGGTGACTTGTTGTATATCTAATACTTAATATTCTTGGGGCTTTGACATTCATTGGAAGGACATGACTATCCCAGGTTTTTGGATCCCAGTATAATTCAGAATTCTTTGGTTTCTTTTTGTATCTGCAGAGTTCGTCTCTGTGAAGGCAGCATCTCCCTCTCCCTTCAAATTACTGCTCAGGTGCTCTATTTGCATACAAATTACTTCTCTGGCCTTTTTGGGGGAAAAAAGCACTTGCAGGCACCCGAGCTGCAGTCATAAGTGCCAGGACTTCTTCTCCAGCCCACCTTCTACATTGTGATGGATATATTCATCAACCACACAAATGAGCTGTTCTGGGCATTTCATGTGCCTGCATGGGCTGTACCAGCACCTTGCCAGGCAGAGGAAGGGGATGGACTGGAAGGTGAACCACTGTATCTCTCATGAGCTGAATACACTGCACAGGTAAGGGCCACCTCGCACCCCAGCAGCTCTCAAGCTCCCCTTCTCCCTTGGCCCTATCCCCCTGCTTTTCCATCTCCCCTCCTCCTTCTCTCTGTTTTCTTTTCCTCTACTATTGTTTTACATTTCTCCATCTCAGACATGGTTTCAAACCTCACTGAGATGAAGAGCGGGACCAGAGGATGGAAGTACTTTTATGCATAGGGCATCAGTACATGCAACCAAATAGTCTTTCAAGGCCTCGAGACAGTTCCAGAGATGGTTAAAACTGCATATGCATGTGCGCAGGTAAGGGCACTCTGGTAATTCGCCACTGTCTACTCCCAAAACATGTTGGTTTACTTTTTCAGAGGTTTTGACTTTCCCTAGTGTTTTCTACAGCCTGGATGGGTAGTGTTCTGCCCTTGGCACAGCTCTGGGGTGCTGGAGTGGACTGGGGAGAGGGAGCAGCACCACTGCCTGGCACAGCTCTGCTTTCCTGACTGGGGGTCATGCTGGTGCTCCAGCAGCAGTCAGAGACCTGTTTGATCAAAATATAGGCAGCAATTCACCTTCACACACTGCTCACATCCAGCACAGTGTTTACAGGCTGGCCTGGGAACAGGTGACTGAGCAGCATTTTCATCCCAGAGGAAAATAAGTAGTTTTGTTTGGGATTGGCTATTTTTTCCTTTTTGGAAGGCTATTCTTTTAGACATCTTAAGCATCTGAAACTGAGATAATCAGGTACTATGTCCTTTCCATTCAGAAACTGTAGATTCCCCTATCTATCTATCTATCTATCTATCTATCTATATATATATATAAAAATTAGCTCTGAATAATTGCAGGATTTCTATATAAATTGACTATCTATAGCACCGATCACGTCCCTCTCAGTTAATAATGCCCATACTAAGGTTTGATTCTGAAATACAGCAAAACCTTAGTAAGGCATAGGGAAATGAGAGGCCCCGTTGTGAGCTAATGACCCCTGTGAAGGAACCAACATGTCAGCACCGTAAAATGAGATACACTTAATAGCTGTTCACAATGGATGCTTGTATACGATACACATCAGCATACTGTGAAGTGGCTTGTTATGATAAGACCATAATATAGAACTTTTCTGTTGAAATGGTTCTCTCTCCCTACTTCTTGGGAAATATTTGTTCAAATAAATATGTGGGTTAGTGAGGCAACAGATAGTTATTTGTCTCTCAAGTGTGAGTAATGTAATATGAACAAGCATTAATGACCTAACTCCTTAATTCAACAGGAGATCCTTATTTTTCTTACACGCTAGCTTATTTCTTAGTATTTTGGAATCCATTGCTCAGTGTGTGTTGTGTGCTCCCAGGGGAGCTGAGAGCAAGTTACAAGCTTTGGATTAACTCTCGGTTTTGCTCAACTTTATAATTTCTTGGACTCTCTCTGGGGCTTCTTCAACTCAATGGCTGGCAACCACGTGTATCTGCTCCCTGAATCATCCACTAACATCTGCCTGAAATACTGAAAGACTCACATTTTTCAGTGGACGTGAGAGGTAGAACTGGCCAAACCATTCACGTGCTTTAGAAGTCTTTGTCCAGTTTCCAGAAGAGACTCCAGCATGGCAAAACCAAAGCCCTGTGAGTTAGCACTTTGATACACGGCTGAAGCAGTTCACATAATCACTGTCCCCAGAGCAGAGGCAGCAGAGAACCTTGGGCTCAGCCATTCCAGAGTGAAGTCTGTTGGCTTGGACAGACCTCTGATGAAGGGGAATCAAACATGAAATAAAAAGTGAAGCTAGCCCAGGGGGTGAGGGAGCTAAGTGAATGGATCAAGAACTGGGAAAAGGAACCACTGACAGGGCATAAAATCAAAGGAAGATCTGAGAGGCAATAGCAACATGGAGGAAAAGCTGGGCATCAAGGGACAATGGGCAAATATGACTATACAAAATAATTTAGAGCCACTATCCACTGGGTTGTAACCAGAGGTTCAGGAGTCTCAGTGCTCCTGGGCAATAGGTTTCATATCCATTTGCTTAAAATATGAGATTTATTCCTCTATAGGTATGATTTACCGAAAGATGACAGTCTACAACAGCTGTAATTGCCAATCTCTCACCTCATGCAAGCCAGACGTGTTCCAGTACTGCTGTTGAACCGTGAAGGAGGCAGCACATCATCAACACACCAGGAATTACTCTTCTTCGAATTCAGTCTTCTAAAATAATTTTTAAAAACCCAAACCACAAAGTATTCTCTTTAGAGAATATGAATAAGGTCCATTTGAATGGACATAAGACCATCTGGGCAACTTTATACAGTACCTTGGCATTCAAATATGATGAGACAATCTCAATGCTGTGTCTTGAGTGGGGCATGGGACTGCAGGAGAAATCAGGTCATGTTCAGATCAGCTCAATCTTGTTCTGGAGAGCTGGGTTCTGTTTCTGTGTCTCCATAGACAGAATTATTATGAGACGCTGCCAAGTCATTTCAGCTATAATTTTTAGGAAAGGTCAACTTTTTAACTTCTCTGTTCAGCACTCAGCTTGAAATGCCCAGCTCTGATTAGGAGAATTGCCGAGGTGATGGGTTCATCTGAAGTTAACAGGGGTCTGTGCTGCACACATCCAGTTCAGCCAGGTTCTGGAAGTGCCTGTTGCAGGCTGAGGTAGTAGTGCTACATAATGCAGTGCATTCTTGAAACTGGCATTCTTGAAGTCTTAAGATAGGCTCTTAAATGTAGTAGAAATAGTTTGTTAATGTTCCTGTGTCTCATCTGCAAGTGGTGCTCCCTTTACCTCAAAGGAGTGCTGTCAAGATATTTTGGAAACTTCTTGGACACACTGCAAGGACATTTCTTGATCATCTTGTCCACAGAGAAGCTTTGAATGATGCTCCATAATAAGGAAGTCAGGAATTTTTATGCACTGACTGTGCTGAGCCACTGCTGCTGTTGGTATCACTGGTAGCACCTGGAAGATTCAGCTGGTCCTGCAGCCCTGATGTGCAGCTCTGCAGCGTTTGAACAGCAAGGGTGTGGTCCCGGCCCCTTTCTTCACAGCAGCACTTCGCATTGCAAAATGGATGTGTCTGAGAGCAAGCTGGCTCGATGTTTCTGACCTGGAACAGGTCTCTGCCTTGGTTTGCTGTGTGGTGTTGATGTAGGAAGCAGATGAAGCAAGGATGTAAGAACATCTGCTTGTTCCTGTGGTTGATGTTGTTTGAAACAAAGGTCTACAGCCAAGACCTGTGCAGAAAGCACCTGAACAGAACATACATGAGCCAGAGCAACAGACATGAATCAGTGTCTGGCCAGAGGACAGACTGAGTGGCAGTGGGAATCTATCCTATTCTGAGTGACTTGGAGTACATTTTGGGTGATGTATTTTGCATTTAGGTGATAATGCTGATAGCCTAAGAGCATACTAAAGCTGGTTGTTGCAGAGATATGAACATACTAAAAAGTGCAGGAGAATTATTGGCCTACATTTGATGTCTTCTACAACACGGATTTGGTTGCTATCTTGATCAGGTCCTCAGTAGCAGAGAAGCACAAAACCAGCTGGGAGCTCCTTCTGCATTAGGCAGGAGTGGCCCCTCAGCCATACTTCAAGCTCCCTTCAGCCTTGTGCTGCTTGTTGAACACCTTGTGGCTTCTCAGTACTTGATCACTGTTTGTATTTGACAGGTGACCTTGGAGTCAAGTCAGTGGCTACTTGCCATCCCTTGTTAGATCTGCCTGCTTTAGGGTCATTAGATGGATTTTTGGTGAATATAATTGTTTTTCTCTTTGGACAACATTCCAAATTTAGCACATCCTCTCTGAAGCTTAGCAAAGCATTTTCTTGGAGCTGCATCAAACCCCAGCACTCAGTGTTTAAAACTCAGTGTTAATGCCTGTTGGAGATGATGTTGTAACAGTTAGAAGCCTCTGTCACAGTTTGAGTGATGGTCTTGTTTTCTTGAAATCTCTCTTAGCATCTTGGAGATATCAATTTTTGGAATCAAACGCTGACTTTAATGCAGGGATGTTCCCCATGGGCCCTGATGTTTTATCCAAAAGTCCCAACCTTTGTATACAATCACTGCTGTTGATTTCCAGTCTTGGGGGCTGTCTCAAATTCCCCCCCAAGTTTGGTGTCACCAGAAAAGCTCACATCTCTTTGCAGCTAATCAGAAAGAAGGGCTGGGCATTAGGAGATCATCTGAGTTTGCAGACATTGAAGGAACCCTTGATTAGTAGCTCTTGAGCTGAAGATTTATGAAGTGATTTTAGGTATTCTATTCCTTTTTCTGGAGGGACTGAATCCATCTCTTGACAAAATGAGACATCCCTTTTCTGCTTCTCTCCATTCTGCACAGTTCATGCTCCCCAGGGATGGGAGGAGTTCCTTCAACGAAATACAAACAAAAAAAACAAGATTCAGTTGCTACATGGGGAAAAGCAATTAGTATTTTCACTGTTTAAAACAGTGAAACAGTTTTGAGTGTTTTAACCCTCTTATTCTTGTTTTCCAGGTGAGGAAATTGTTTTGGCTTAAAATTCCCCAGAAAGACCTGGGTAATCCTGTTGCTGAAATATAGAATTTCTTTGTGTAATGGAAAGTGAATGATCTGGGTAGCCAGAAAGTGCCAGCTCCTGGATTGTTTCCTCAAACATTTGTAATGGCTATGGATTAATTCAGGGAACCTCTTGGTTTTGTCATGAAGGGTGAATTTGGCAATCATGTTGTTGCACCTCCAGCTCAGAAGTATTTTGATGGAAGTGAATTTTTGATGTAAAGTTCATATCCAAGCAGCTTTGTGGCCCCATGTGGAGGGTAAGATTTAGTATCAGGTAAAGGAAGGAATCCCTGCTCTGAATGAACAGCCCAGCTGTGTGTTACTGTTGGGCCTGTTGCTAATGTTATTTCTGATGAGGCGTGTTTACTTTCACCATGACTGTCCGGAAATCCCATGGCAAGGAATGTCAGAACATTTGCCAAATCACTACTTCACCCATCAAGCTGATTGTTGAATGTTATTCGGTCTGGTTCACATTAAGGATTTGCTCCATCGCTGCCTTTGCTCTTTTGGGATATATTGATTACTTGTGGTGGGTTTTATAACAAACAGCCCTTTTTGAGGGATTACTCCCCCCTTCTCTCCCTGAGCCTGTGGCATGTTAGTAAATACAGAACTAATCTTTTCTACTTCAGACATAGTCCGTCTAAAGCAGTTCATCCAAAGGAATCAAAAGCAAACTCCTTCCAGTGGTTGATTATTGTTATATCATGTCTTTTGCAAAGCAAACGAAAAAGAAAAAGCCTACCTATAAAATGGAATGAACAGAATGGAATTGAAAGGGGCTTAATTTCTTCTCCTGACAGGTATCTTATTTTTCTGTATATCAAAACTTCTTTAAGAATCAGAAGTCCTGCAAGCAGAGGGAGGCCGGTGCTCCTTGAGAGCCAGCTGGCTGTGTGAAGGGAAAGTTTGGCAGCCTGGGGTCTGGCTGGCTGGGGGTTCACACAGCTGAGCCCCCTTGCACCAGCACAACTGGGGGCTGAAGTCCCTCCAGGGGTTCCTCCAGAGCGCAAGGGGAGATTTGACTGATAAAGACAGGCCTGAAAGGCTGTCTCAGATCTGCTGTCTGTAGTCCCCGTGAAACTTTGCAATGGACAGAGGGGGCCTTTCACAGCCTGGGTTTGGAAGTCTGGCAACCTCCCCAGCCTCTGATTTAACAATTTCATCTTACGTCCAACCTTAGATGAATGGCAAAAGCGTAAGGGATCAGAGAGAGTTGCAACTGTTGCTTTGCAAGAGAGAGGCAACACTCTTGGAACCCTCTTGATGTTATATTATTCTGTTATTTATTTGCATAGTTCCAATTGATCTTGCTGGTTTTATCTATTGGTAAAGTATGAGCTGAATTAATAGAGGAGTGAAATTCCACTGGAGGCTACATGCTCCATTAATTAGCTTTAAAAATTGATTACTTGTTTTATTTCTCGTATGCATGTATTGCATTTATACCTAAAGTGGCTTTTTGTTGTGCTTCAAGAATTCCTGAATGTCTTGCAGGTAACTTTAGAATGAACCAAGATGGGATTGTGCTCTATAAATCCTTTAAAATGGAGGAAGACACCTTAAAAAGTAATCTTTTAAAGTATATTGTTGCTTGATTTTACTTTTGAAATTCGTATTGGTCCCCTGGAAGATGTGTAAGGACTGAGAGTTCAAACCGCCAAATTCTACTTCAGTAGTATTTATGAATTTTCTGAAGGTGCTACCTTGTAAAAGGTAAAATGTGTTTTTTGTAGAAAGACATTTCTATGTTAAAACTTATGTGTAAATTACTGTCAGTGTGGCAAGAAGAGAAAGCAGAAGAAGGATGGGTGCTGTCACCTGTTAATTTGTGCCAGTCTTCCCTAGGATTTAGGGGTGGGATGATAGCAAGAGACACAGCAGGCTAAGTCTGGAGGTGTTTTCACCTTTTGAGCCAAAAGTGGTGATAAGAATCAGCAGTGGTTCCAAGAATATGGATCTGGAACTTTGAGATGAACCAAAGAAATCAACCCTGAAATTAGGCTGTTATGAAGAACTTTTTTGGAGTTTTCTAAGTCAGCTCAACAGCTCTTCATTAATGCAGTCTGACATATGTTTATTTCAATACTGTGATCCATAACAGCTAACTCCAAATGGAAGCAAGCAACTGAGCTGAACACAACTTGGCAAGTTGCTGTGGTGTCTGAGCTGTGTATGCTCTTCTGGCTACATGGAAGAGGTTACAACAACTTAAACTGGAAATGCTCAAAGCCCTAATGAAAGGTTTCATATTTGAAATGTGGAAGAAGATTAACTCTGGGCATGTGCCAGAAAATGAGAGGGAGGAGCTGATATCACCTTAGCTGGATTTGAGCTTTTATTGGCTGAAAAAAGGCCTGAGAAAAAAGTACATCTCTGTAACAGCAAATTGTGTTGCTTAGCCATCTGCAGGGACTCCTTGCTGTGCTGTCCAATTTCTTGGCATCCATGTCGGGAAAGCAGCTGAGAGCTGTCAAGGAATAACAGTGCCAGGAGATGTAAAGAAAATAGAGGTGTTCAGCTCTCACCTGCACCAGGCCTCTTCTTTGGCCTCTCTCTGTTCCAGTCTCACATACCCCCACCCTGTGCATGTGGACTGCCAAGAACAAAAAAGGAAACAAAACCAAACAAAACTAATCAACCGCAGAGAAATGGCTTTTAAATTCTTTGTTTAGTAAAAGGTGGCTAACAAAGTGATCACCTTCAATTCACTGTATAGGTCCTTGTCTCTGCTGGGATATCTGGGAGAGTCTGATTGAAAACAAATTGACAGAAGTAGCACTGATGGTAAGAGATCCTGCAAGTATTAAAGCAAAACCTCAGGACATGTAAATAAACATCCATTTCTTGGTATTCCTATACACTTACTTGCTGCTGCTTGTGGGCAGCATGGTGCAGCTAAGAAATCAGATCTCATTCCTCAGGTCCTGCTTACCCTTTGGAGGGATGGGAAGGGATACAGTGCCATTGACTTGCCTCCTTCATTTAGGCTGCTGTTCTGTAGTATTTAATCTTATCATACAGATAATTAAATATGCAAACACTTATTATAAATTGTCATAGCTATCAGTGGGAAAATTCAGTTGAAGATAAGTCTCCAAATTTTCTGCTGTAAATCTTGATGCATTGGCTTGCTGACAAGTGGTTAAAACACAGCCGTAAATCTCTTTGTGAGACATGTGGTGAGGAAGGAAACACACAGGAGTTTTTCATCACAGCAGTTACAAGGAAAAGGCTCAGAGCTCCTTGCTGCTGCCAATCCAACCCCACTGGTGTCTAAAGTAATTAACAAATTCCTGTTTTTGTACCAAGGCTGGAAAGTGATAAGAAGAAACAATCAAGTTGCTTTTACCTTGATCCCTTGTCACTGAGAGGTTCAAGCACCCGCAAAAGCCTTCAGATGTTTTCACTTGAGTTCAAGTCAAACACTGCAAAGCTCGTGGTTCCCACCCCCCCCCGCCCCCCTTTTTGATCTGGAGTATGATATAATCAAACTGTTTGCATCTTTACCTTAAAAGTAGGCATGTAGCTAACATGCCAGCTTTGAAATACGTTTAGGTGCTCCTAGAAATCTGTCCAAAAATTACCATTGTTTCCAGGAAATCTGCACTGAAATATTTTCTTATAATTTTTGTATTGTAAAATGCAGACAAAAAGGAGAAGAGGCATGGAGATATGCGGCCAGACGGCTGGATGGAGTGTCTCTGTCCCTTCCCTAATTCAAGTATGATTCTACAGTTAGTTAATACAGGACTGCTGAACTGGTCCTGTCCTCCTCCCACTCCACTTCTGGGGATTCCTGAACATCAGCCCAGAGGCTCAGCTTGATCTGGTGAGTCAGTTTGCTAAATAGCCAGAAACCAGACCCAAGCAAATTCAGGGGGAAAAAAAGTATTTTGCACCTTTTGGCAAACTAAATTAAATCCCTTGGGAGCTAAGTGAGAGCCATAGATGATACAAGAAGGGGGCAGTGGTGCTAGCTGGGGGTTGCCAGACTTCATACCTGCAGGGCTATGAGTGAGATCCTGCTCTTGGGAACTAGGAGGGACCAAACCCCGTGGGAGCCGATGCTTGGTGCGGAGCACTCAGCGGGTTCTTAGCAAAAGTCAGTTCCCTCGTGTAAAGGACACAGGCACAGAGCTGCAAGCTGGAGGCAGCCATGACGCAGTGGATTTTGTGAGCAGATTTGGAAGAGAAAGCCAGCGTGTTTGGGCACTACAAGTGGGAGGCTGTTCCCTGCGTGCAGTGCGGGGACACAGCTCTATGAATGGGGGCATTAATCAGGAGCTCGGCTGCAGCACTGGCTCAGGAAAGCTGCTTGGTGCTCGCTTGTGTCCCTTCCATTCCATCAAAGCTCAAGCACTTCGTTCAATAAAGGCATATGGGACCAATAAAGCAGATTTAAGGAGACGGAGTCCAGGTGGCAAAGGGGTATAATGGGAAGTGACTTCTGGGAAAATGTTGCATTCGAAACTCCTCTGTTGGTTTAGGTGACCCTGTAAATCCAGGCCCTGCTTTTAGTCAATGGGACTACTCATGAGAGCTAAATTAGTTATGTTGCAGGATTGAACCTACTGAAAGGAAGACTTTTCAAGGAGGTCCAAATAAATGTTCTAACTCATGCTTACAGTGTTCTTGGTTTTTAGCATGAGCCCAGTTGTGAACACAGACAACCAATTTGCTGTAATTTGTATATTTGGTTGGCATGTGTTTACAGAGGGGAGATCTGGATTTATTTTAAAGAACTACTTTGCCCCTGGTTTCCGTATCCTTCCCTTAATCCCTCTCCACAAAAGAAGCTCAAACAAAACCCCCATACCCTCCCTCCCCCCACCTTAATGGAAAACTTGAAAACAAATCCTGCACAGTGTACCTTTCATATGCACGTAGGTACCTTGCAGTGAAATGAGAAACAGCAGAAGAGCTCTGCAATAACCATGACAGAGTGTGCAAGGAATAAAAACAAGCCTTCAGCTGAATACTGCTTCGTTAGATCTTAATAGCAGAAAAAAGTCCCCTAGAAATAAATCCTCAACATGATTCTCATATGAAAGAGAATCTTTCCACGTTGAAACCAAATGTTCAAAAGCTCTGTGCTTTGTTGTATTAATGCCCATAATTTATTCTTCTTAGAAAATATCCCTCACAGGCTGTTATAGCACTCAGTGTGGTACATCATAATAAAAACAACTTAGAAGGCAAAAGCGTTAGAACAAAAACAAAACTCTGAAAGCTTTACTGAATAAAGACTTGCAGGGGGGTCTGGAAAAAGGACACAAACATTGTGAGAAATCAAAAACAGAAGATAAATTGTAAGCAGAAATATAAACTAAGCTTTGTGAACAAACAAGTCCTTTTAGAATTCTCAAGTAGTTTTATGTAAAATTGATTTGCGCAGCCCAAAAACCATCACTGCACAGTCATTCCTCTCTGCAGCATCCAAAGCTGAACATGCCAGTTCATTCTTGGGTTTTTTCCCCAGAATCAAGTACACTGCAGTGCAGGAGCAGCTGTCACTCTGATTGACAGCTGCTCAATCTAGCACTTGCAAGGCCCCAATCCATGTTGCCATTGGGCTTGTAGCTTCCTCTCACAATGAAATTTCCATGGGCTTCACACAAAAAGCAAGGATGAGTTGTTCAATCACTTGAAATAGTTTTTACACCCCAACTGGAGATTACATGAAATAAGAAACTATTATTATTTTTTACTTTTAAAAAATTTATCCAATTTCCCCAGCCCCAAAAATATTGAGATATTTATGTTCTCTAGAGATTCAACTTTCTTTTCAGGAAGATGAAAATCCAAGCACTATAGTAATGGTGGCCAACCCACTGATCTTGAATTACAAACACCCAAGTCATGTCACAGCTTGGACCAACAGCTGCTTGCTGGCACAGTAGCTGGTGGGTGGTCAAAATTCCTCACCGTGCTCCAAAGGCTGGCCTTGGTGTATCACCTGCAAATCCACATGTATTTCCAGCCCCTGTCCTGTAGTGGGACCCCTTGGATGTCATCAGTCCTTCCTGTGTAAGCCTTTTCTGGAGTTTCTTGACTTCTCTGTTCTCTAGGGTGTGTTGGCTGTAGCTTTGGCTATGTTTGTTGGCTACTGTCACCTATGGATTGGTGTTAGCATCTGGGAGTGTGTAATTATCGTATTATTTTTATTTAACCTTCATAACCCTTATTCCTAGTGCAGTATCCCTTGTCAGGTTTCAGCACAGGATTTTCTGTAGCAGGTAAGAGCAGCCTTGAAATTTATTGTGTTCCCTTCTTTAGGGATTTTATTAACTTGGTACCTAGTTGCAATTTGTGAGTTACTGTTTAATTTAAGAAATTTGTACATCTTGTTCAGGATGTAGAATTTGATGTCACTTACACATATTGTACAAGACTATGAACTTCAAAATTAGGTGGAGCTGCAATTGTGCTAGATTAAAGAGATGTTGATTGGGATAGGGCATAGGAGATTGGCTTTGGGACAAGAAAACCAGTAGAAGAGAAGGACAGAAGGTGTAGAGAGCAATGTTTCAGTGATAAGGAAGGTAGATAAGGAGCCATGGTGTCAGCCCTCAAGCCAAGGAGCAGGATCTTGGCTGATGCTGGTAATGCTCTGTTCTTCCCTGTGGCTCTTTGCCAGCCTTATCCAGGACCTGGAGTGGCCTGCATGATGGCCAAAGTGATAAAGCTATCTCAGGTAGTTCTAGCTCTCTCAGAGGAAAACAGCAGCCCATGTAGAGTCTTTTCATGTTGGTCAGGGAGAACTAAGCTTCAGTTTATGATCTTTATGATTCTTCACATATCCAAACTTTGTCTCCCCACACACATTTACCCCTGGCTACACTTTATGGCCATTTCTCTTCCATCCTAAACTGCCCATGGCAGACACCCTCACAGAGGTGGATCCTGCTGGTGCAGGTTTGTAAAGCTGTGCTATTTTATAATTGCTTGTAGCCTGGTATACTGTGGTTAACAGAGACCAGGAAAGGAGGATTCATATTTTGACAGATCATTTTTAGAAGCGCTGGGTCTGATGACTTTTCAGAGGGAAGACATGTTTTTGCATAAACTGAGGATAAAGGATACCATAACATCCCACTGGTGGGCAAAGTCTAGTGGAAATAAAAAGCATTTAATGCAAGGAAAACCATTGTTTAACAGAAGTGGTAAACCTTTGGAGTTTGAACAAAGTTGTTATGGAGCTGTATACTGTAAATGAAGGGTTAAGAACAAGAAAATATGCCAAGGCAAAGTCAGAGATACAAGACCACATAATCCATTCAGATTGCAGACAGAGTAACTCCAGCCATGCCTAGAAGGTAGCTGGACAAAGTATGTTTTTTCCATTAGCTCAGCTCGCGCAATTATGCTTGTACAGAATTACATATTCTGTACAGTTCTGGCCACAGAAGCTATTTCTTCATGCTCAGACCTGTTTGCTGGAGGTGAAACTGAGCTGGGTCATTGGAGCTGCAGAGAAACTCCTAATGAACAAAACCGCATGAGGTTGTACTTTGCAGGGGGTGGATGGTTGGATTAGGCAGTACACTAAGTAGTCCCCCAGGATATTTTTCAAATGCAATGCAAGCTCAATGATCAAATATGGAACAGATTAACAGGAGGAGGGGTTGTATATGTCTTCTAAGTCACAATCTTCTTTTATTCATGACTATCTGGCATGCAGTTTTTTTGAAGTGTTGTTTTTTATTGTTGATTTTAGTGCTGTAATAGCCATGGCATATTAAACTGCCAGTATAATTTTCTGATTAATTTATTGGCATCAATTCTGTTTAAAATGAGTGCAGAAAATACAGGGATTAAAAAGAGTTATGTTCAAAAGGTCTTTATTTCTAGCAGTGTGGGATATCTGTAAACACAGCTTGTAAAAATATGATCATAATGTTAGCTCCAGAAATCCATGTAAAGGTGCTCAATGTGTGGCCTGATTTCATTATATATCTACTCCCCCTGATTGCATGAGATCAAGATATGTTCAGATTTCTGATTCTGATGAGAACAGCTGCTTTAAAGTTGAGCCTGTACAATCTTTTCTCCTATGTGTTCTGAATACTGAAAAAGAAATAATATTTTTTATCATTTTCATTAACCTTAGCTACACATGAAAGCATGAACCTTACAATGAGTATTCTCCTCAGTGCATTTGTTGTAAAATCAAATTCTTGAATACTAATTTCTGAACCTAGTGTACCTGGAAACTTATCATTTTTGTTTTCCTTAGTTTGGATGTTATGTATGATCAAAATAGGACTTTGGTGTCTGAAATTTCCTACACCTGTGCATGTGCAGCCCTGCCCTGATATGAGCAATTTGTTTCTTGCTGCTGCCTAAAGCCAAGTCCAGAAAGCAGATCCAACATCTCTAATCACAGCTCGCTGAGGGTGTGCTGCAGGGAGAGGCTGTTTGATATTTTCACAAGGGCATGTATTGATAGGGCAAGGAGGAATCGCTTCAAACTTGAAGAGGGTAGGTGCAGATTGGATATTAGGAAGGAATTTTTCACTAGACAAGTTTTAAAGTCCCTTTCAACTTAAACCATTCTATGATTCTGTGAAAATGCAGCGATGGCCACAGCCTGTAAAAGAGTCATGGTGGCACTGCACAGATTTCCTTTTAGAGATCTTAAATAACTCTTTATACATACCCATTTAAAAATTATGTGGTTTTCGGTAGAAATCCATTCCCAAAGCCCTTCAGGACAGGCACTGGCTTCCACTTCCATCACTGTGTGCTCCTCTGCCCCAGGCCACTGCCCCTGCTTGAACTGTGGTAGTTAATTCTGAGGAAGCATTACCCAAAGCAATACCCACTGCTCCCCATGACATCTAGCGACAGCAGCATCTGTTTTGCTAAATAGCCTGAATGTGTTTACACAGAGTGAGAGTTGCCTAAGATTTATTTTAACTGAGTATGACTCAAAAGAAGTCAGTAGCCATATGACCAAGAATGCTGTGGTGTTAAACTGATGTAAAGATCAACCAAAATATTTTTAGATCGCAATGAATATACTGGGAAATGCTAAATCTTGCCAGTTTCTGCAAACAATACTGAAATGAGACTAAGCAGGGAAGCTTGTCCTTGTCTCCAAATACAGGTATATATTAACTCTGTAAATGTGGAGAAATCTTTTAGTTTATAACGTAGATGTGTCTTTATGCAGCAGAGCACTTGTAACAGTAAGTGTAAGCCCCTCTGCTGTAGTACAGATTCTTTTTCATAGGGCAACAAATAATTAAAAGGGATAAGCTAAAATAAAAGGGAAAAAAAAAGCAAAATTATATTAAAGTAAGATGGGACTAAAAAGTTGTGAATGGTATGGCAGGCTGCACTTCCAAGGCAAGTGAGATGCATCTTTTTTTACATGGAATTCAAACAAGTATTAGGGAGCACAGTGTTAAGAGCAGCCTGCTATGAGGTGAATTTGCTAGTTTGTTTCTTCTTCTCTGGTTCTTTTTTGCTGCTTTTGCTCAGATATATTGCAGAATATATGTACATTTTAATTTGCTTACATTCAGTACTTGCAGAACTCGAACTGGATTTGTATCTAAAATTCTTTGACCTCACATGCAGAAATACTGATACAGTAATTTAATATTTCTCGAACACTTGAAATCTGTCTGCTTCTGTGGTCTCTGTGCGTTATCTCACATGCTCTGTGCTGTCTTTCCAACAGCAGCTGTATCATTTATGAGGCAGGACCTGCTACCCATGCAGTAGTTCCTCAAAACTGATTTTATCCTCTTTTCAATGTTCCCTCTCTTGAAAGACTGATGGTAAAGGAAGGGGCTGTAGGGAAAACAGGGAGGATGGCTGAGGAGATTTCACAGTGGGGTTTGGGTTTTTTGGGGGGGTGGGGCAGGATTTATTTCAGGAAAAGAAATTTGCTCTGTCAGCATGCACAACAGCACAGTTTCTATGGGAGACATGCAGGCTGCATGTGCAGCTGTGCTGAGGGAGCGGTGCATGACAGACAGCCATGACCACACTCTTGGATCCGGTTGGGCCTGGGAGCAGCTTTTAAAACTCCTTTCCTTTTAAATAAGCCTACAGTGTGATCCATGGTCTGTAAGGGGCACAAAGACACCCAGAGAAGATGATCTTCAGAGAGCTCAGCCATTAAGTGTGAGCAAGTTGCACACAGTGCTCAGTACACATAAAGATCTCTTAAAGATTTATAACTTGACAAAATTTGTGTGGAATTTGGTAGGGATGAATGAATGTATTCATTTGACAAGGGTCATCCCCTGGTCCCCAAAATCTGGTCTGTTGCTCCAGGGTATGTAAGCCTGAGATCTGTTTATGGAAAAGACAGATAATTTTGGTTAACATTAGTATAGAAAAGAATACATTCTTTGTTTTAATCTCAAAAAGGTTTGGTGTATTTTGCTGTAAACTAAAAATAGATTAAAAACTCCAACTCTTTTCAGCACAAAAATGTCAGTGCAAATATAAGTTTGTCAGAGCAATAAACAGCCAAGGTCAGTCTTACAAAGGAAAATCCAGTGAAACTGAGAGTCACACTGCTATTAACTTTCCCTGTAACCTAATAAAGAATCACCCTGAGGGCCCATCCTTTCACCTGCAGCATTCGCTGCCATATCCCGAGGTAAAGGTGGTAAATTCTGTTTCCACCCCCCAAACTATTTTATATCCGTTCAAATAAGAAGCCTTCCAAATACTTAAAAATCACAGTTAAATTAATTTTTAATAAATAAGGCACTCCAATCCATTAAAAACCCAAAGGCCTGGCTGTTGTTATCTGGATGCATAAATTTAAAATGATATGCACTCTAGCAAAGGCGGCCTGAGCTTGGAAGTGTCTGGAAGTGTCAGCCAGCAGAGGCTGGCTCAAGGCATGGGATTGGAAATTGGTTTTGTAGTTAAATTCCTAGAAACAGAAAAAGCACTCCAGATAGCAGATTCTGGTGACAGACTTTGCAAAGTGAAGAAAATAATCCTATCCATTACTGAATAGCTCTATTAAATGATGAGGGAAAAGCTCAGCACCACATTGTTATCTGCACACGACCTCTCCTGAGGCATCTGTGGCAAAAAATAAGAAAGGGAAAAAAGGGACAGATTAAGCAAGTGCCCGAGAGTGCGGCATTTGAAAGCAGAGCTTCAGGACAGGGACACTTTCCATAGAGCCATTTCAGGCAAAGGTCACATGTACGCGTATGAAATCCTCCCTGAAAGCGGTGCCTTTGTCCCCCAGCTAGCTCCCAATGGAGCCATTGTCCCGCCGGGGCAGCTGGCACCCCGACTTCAGCCCCGCTGCCTCGGGGGCTGCGGCCCAGCGCGGCCACCGGTGGCCACCAGCGGCCACCAGCGGCCACCAGCGGCCACCGGCGGCCACCAGGCCCCGGAGCCAGCGCGGGCCCGGGGCAGCCGCGAGCTCCCCGGACATCGCCGGCCGAGCGCATCTGCCGGAGCCAGCGCCGGGAGCAGCTCCACGGCGAGCTTCGGACATGGAGAAAAAAGAGCCCCTGGTACGGTAGGAGCATCTGCCCTCTCCTGCTGCTCTGTGTGTTCGCCTGGATTGCCAAAGTAGCCTTAAATAAATATAATTAAAAGCAAAGTCAGGTAATGAAGTAGCACGAATGTGTTTTTGCAAAATGCAGTTCAGAGTGGGATTTGGCAAGTAGGAAGTCCTTCCAAAAGTGCATTCAGGGCTGATGTTGGAAGTCTGATTCATAAATAAAAGAGAAAATTTTATTTAGTGCACGGAGAGGAAAATGTTTTTTAGAAACTATAGTAGTTCTTGTGTAGCTTGTTTTGCCTCCTGAAGAGATGTCCTCTCTTAACCTGTTTAATATAAACTGCTTTTCATATATATTCTTACCTTAAAGCAATATCAGAATTGGCATCCAACACAGACATGAGCAAAGTATCTTGTGTTTTGTTTATATTTACCTCCTACAGTATTAATATTATGCAAGTACATAAATACAAGTTTAGAACTCCTCCATCACTTGGCTTTTGATTTATATTAAAATTTCCAGTGTCTGGAGCTTCACTGGTAAAATCCTGGGCTTAAAGACAATCTGTCTCAATAAGGTTCCTGTTAACAGGTACCTCTCCCTAAGCCTTTTTCTCGAGGGGAAATATATGGATTTCTTTAGTCAGGGTAGTAACACCTCAAGGATCTGTATTTTTTTCCATAACTCCCTATGCCAGAACTGTAAAGTGCTAATTAGAGAGGTAAGTTCATAAGGAGCCATGAAACACTGCATGCCTCATAGTTCCCCTCCTCATAATGGACTCAATGATTTTGATTATTCTGATTTTGAACTATTAGTCTTGGGTCCTTCTTTCAAGTTTCTTTTGCTTCTGATTTTCTTAGATTTTGATTGTGATTTTCTTCTAATTTCTGCTGATCTATGCAAGCTTCCTGTCAGCACATGTCCGTGCTGTGCAGGCTGTTCCTTATTGCCACCACATCTGTGATGGAAACTCTGAGCTCTGCAGGTGGAATCGGATTGCTGACTTGTCCGATTGAAAAAAAAGGGAAATAGAGCATTTCAGGGGTGTCAATGTTCTGCCTGAAGTTTACACGAGTGCTCCAGCCCTCCCACTGGCTGTGTGGTGGGGTGCTGGGAAGGTGGGCTGGGGGCTGGCAGAGGGCACTGGCTGTGCCTGGTGGGTAGGAACAGATAGTGGGGGGTTGCCTGGACCTAAAAGAAAGCAAAGGTGACTCTGCCCCTAAACATTCCTGCCCACAGGGGACCTGCTAGACTGTTCAGGGACAGATACAGACATTTTTAGATTAAGAGCTTCTCATGAAGAGCAAGGCTGTAGAAATGTTTCCTCCTAGGAGGCTTGCCTGTATATGATGTTAAGAAAACAAAGGATTGCTCCATTTGTGTAGTAGTGGTTATTCTACAAAACCTTAGCTTATTTCAGAGGTTGTAATATGAAGGTTAAACTATGAGTTAATGTCAGTGCAGCAGGGAGATTTCCAATTATTCATCAAGGATGAGTTTGAATGCCAGAGAGCTAGAGATGTGTTAGTATCATTCTTGAAAGCTGGAGCTGTTCGTAGCACTGCAGCCTTTACTGAAGGATGCCAAATGAATCCTTTGACATTAGCTGAACTGGAAGTGGGGGTAATGAATATTTGTGAGAGATGAATGAAGGGTGGTGCATGAGACTGCTCCCAGCAGCGCTGGGGCCAGCACCAGCTTGTCCAAATTATGGCACTTCCCCAGATGAATAGACCACTTATGGAAACACATCAAAACCTGCTATTTCTGACACACCAGTAACACAAACTGGTTTTCAGGTGCTTACAAAGCATCCTTGACCTATGCCACACCTTGCTGAATGAGGGGTTTTAAGCCCCCTAGCATGGCACTCCCCACACCACCCACACCAACCCAGCTGGGATGCACCCTCCCTTGTGCTTGTCACCGGGTGAGATGACAACTGTGTTTGTAGGGTGCCAGACCAAATGATCTCACAGGCCTTCTTTGTCTCAAAACCCATGAAACTGCGCGTGCTCCACGCAGTTAGAATAAAAGAGAACAGGGTCACTTTGGTACACAAAAAAGATGTAAATATAGAAATAAATACATATGGGCTCTATCACTATTGGAGAACTATTTCCCTGTTGTGTACTGTTGTTTAAATTGCATGAGAAAGATTCATGGTGAATGGGTCTTTTGTCCTAGAGGGCTTCATGTTTCAAAATATTGAAGAATTGCTTAGAAGTTCTAGTTGATAGTGCTGTACATGAAAAATTTGATGAAAAGAGATTAAAAATACAAGATAATAGCAGGTGTGCACAGCTCCTCTCATTGTGCCCTAAGCCAGACAGAACTTTTCTCCTATTGCAGATGGATTACATCCGTGGCTGGGATATTGTGTCCTCAGATACCTGCTCTTCTAATACAGTTCCTACCCAGCCATTCTCTTTTCATTCCTTTGGGGGGCTTCATGCCCTCCTTCCATGCTGGTTTTTTTCATGAAGTACCTCAGAAGTTTTATCCAAAAGCTTTCTCCTTTGTTTATCTAATTTCATCATTTCTTGTAGAGATTTCTATTAGGGAGCTGTGTTGAGTTGGCCTTGTCTGGCTGCCAGATGCCCGCTCTCTCATTCCTCCTCCTCAACAGGGCATGGGGAGAAAATAAGATGGAAAAGCTCATGAATTGAGATAAAAAGAGGGAGATCACTTACCCAGTTAGTGTCATGGGCAAAACAGATGCAACTTGTTAAAAATGAATTCAATTTGTTGTCACTTAAAATAGATTTAGATATTGGGAAGCAAATGAAAATATTAAAACAGGATCTTTGTTTCTCCTTTTCCCAGTTCTTCATTCCTGGTTCCTCCACCTCTCTCCACCATCCCAGGCAGCACTGGGGGGATGACCAGTCCGTAACAGCTCCTCTCTGCTGCTGCCATCTGCTCACACATGTCCCTGCCCCGCTGTGGGGCCTTTCCATGCGCCGTGCTCAGTCAGGACAAACATACTTCTCTAAGGTGTTTTCCAGTGGCTGCAGGGGAATCTCTGCTCCAGAGCCTGGAGTACCTCCTCCTCTCCTTCCTCTGTGACCCTGGTGTCTGCAGAGCTGTTTCTCTTTCTTTCCTCCCTCACTCATCACCACCTGCACAGCGTTTTTTACCCTTTTCTGTTTTGTTCTACCGAGGCACTGCCATCTTGGGCTCGTGAGGAACCCGTGAGGGCCTCAGCCATGTCCTGTGGTGGGACAGGCTGTGTCTGGCCCATGGCAGCCCCGGCCTCTCCAAATAATGCACTACTGCACATATTTCTGGGTTCTCACCCTCTATTCTTCTGTTTCCATGTATTTTTTTGGCTAGTGGAACATTTTAACCTGAAAGCCTTCTAGTTTTGAAGGCCTCTCTGGCTTTGCTGTCACTTACTTCTTCAACAGTTTTATGTTCCTTTTTTTTTTAAAGAAGTACTTAGAAACCCATTCTTGTCCATAACCTAACTTTTTCATCCCATGTCATCGTATGTACAAACCTGCAGAAACACCATTGGTGGCACTTGACCAGAGTTGTTCCTGCCATTCTTCTCCTGAAGCCCTCCCTCCTGCAGCACCTCCTGGCCCCATCACTGCCTCCCATCCCCATCACTGAAATATCACATTTTATTCCCTTCACAGATTTCTGTTCCCTGCTGCATGCTGTTTGTTAGGGGCATGTTCAGCTGAGGTCCTGCCTCTCATACCTGTGTTGCTTAAAGAACTTGGGATATATGGATTGTCCTGGGTAATAATGCTTTGTTCATGCAGGCTTCTTTACCTAAGCAGAATTTCAAGCTTCTGGCTCTTTATTAGTTGTTGGGACATGGCAGGATGAGCTGTTGAGGCTTCCAGGCTACACCTGCCTTTAGCAAGCACTAGCCCACTAGTTCCCAGACACGTCCATACCCTTGTGTTTACACACAAACCATCCCCCCAGGTCATTCTTTTGCCAAAAGTTGATAATTTGCAAAGGGAAAACGTGTTAACCTGAAGAAAGGATGATTGTACTGCTCTGTTCAAGCAATAGCAAAAGCTGTCAGAGCCAGCAAAGGCAGGACTTCTCAAATGGGCTCCACAGGGAATCACTCCCTATGCGAACCTGGGACAGGATTGGAACACTTCCCTCAGCTGTTTTGCAAACAGCATAACAAAGCAGAGGGGAGGAACACAGCCCAGGGACACCCCATAACATACCCTGAATTTTCAATTACTTGACTCCAGCAACTGGGCTCTGCAGAATTGCTCCAAACTGCCTTATTTAAGTGTTTGTCCTTGAAGCAGGAGATTTTGTTGCAGCGGATGCATCAGCACTCATGACAAATAGCAGCAAAAGGAGCAAAGACAATGAAGTTGATTTCAATGCAAGAGTTACTATCCACAGAACACTTGTGGATTTGAACTTATGCCTGTATATTTCACCCTGCTGAAAAATCTTTTAAGTTGTATTAGCTGTATGTCCCTGGTGCTGTTGACGAATGTGACAGTTTTAAAACCTTTTCTGGCCAGCAACAGGAGAATGGAGGGCAATGAGACATGGGTTATTGGAGCTGGGACAGGATGGTGGTGAGGAACCCATGTTGTGGCAGCAGCAAAGGGGAGCCAGCCCTCTACCAAATTCAATGTTGAAGCTACCAAAGGGGACAGGGAAACTGATTGCAAGTGCAAGGACTGTAACAAATTGCTGCCCCTCCAGGTGCACCAGCCCATAGTTTGGTGTATCAGCACCAGCCTCAGGTGTGAGTGGGATGGTTGGAACTCATCTGTATGAGGATCAGTGAAGGATGTTCAATGCAATAGTTAAGGACTTCACAGGCTGTATAAAATTCTTTATTCTTTATTTATAAAAAGAAAATATGGCTTGGTTCAGCCATCTCTGGAGAAAAAAGTGTATGAGTTTGTGGCTGCAATCTGGTACTTGCAGCGGGTGACACTGGAAGAGAGGTATGACTTCCTCAGTCATTTTAGGCATTCCTCAAAGGCTCTTTGCACACCCAAAAAGAATTTTGGCTGAGACAATCACAAACATCCAGTGGATGAAAATATGGCCACTATGAGGGTAGGAGAAAATGTCCTGATGAAACAATATTTTGTAAATAATTAAGCTGCCATCACCTGTGAATGCTTGTTTTTCTTTCCACACTGAGGCTAAACCATTAAAGTGGCAGTGAAGACAGCAGGCAAACCCCAGAAAAGGTCACCCCTCCAGCTGGGACAGAGAGAATGCTGTAAGATTGGGTGAAATTCCCTTGGAGCTGATGACCCTTCATCCGGGAGAAATGTAAGAAGCCCTTAAGTGCCTTTTGGATATCCAGAACAACAGGATTCCTTTCCCTGCTCAGGGAAACAGCATTTTTTTATACATTCCTTGTAAATGACAGGATTGTACCAAAGAATCTAAGTCCTCTCTTACAGGAAACAACCTGAAGGGTCCCAGTCTCGGCTGGCTGCCAAGTCCAAAAGCACTAACTCAGGTCATTTGAGCTTAACCACATAAATTCAATGCACCTAAAGATTCTCTACTGTTTCGACATTCCCTAACATATAATGGACTTGTGCAGTTGAGTACCACTGAAAGAGCATTAGCAATAGGGCAGAGATCATAAGGATGTTTTCCTTCTTCCAAACCCCACAACAGCAGCAACAAGAAGGAGATTCCCTTTTGGAATCTCCAAAGCTCTGTTCTCCTAATATATTTTGTCTCTTTTTGCCCTCAACATTAAGATGTCTTTTTCTGCCCTTCCATTGCTTTGCCAAGCCAGCCCAGCATTCCCCACAGATGGCAGGAGATGGCTGTGACAGTCATGGGATATTAGGTACCCTTCGCCTACTGTGCTGTCCTGGCAGTTGCTGAACCTACCACTTCTCCAAAAGTTTCCCATGTTTCTCCCATGCCTTTGGTCCCACAGTCTGACTGTACTTCCACCTGTCCTTAACATTGGGATTTGGAGGTTGACTTACTTGTTTTTTTCATAATGTATCAGAGTAGGAAGCAACAAAAGCAGTTGTTTTCTTAGTGTTGTTTTGGTGGGTTTTTTTTTAGTTCAGTACCTTCCAAAACCATGCTGAATTATCTGCAGAATCAAGCAGATGCTTCAGCAGGCTTAGACTCCCAAGAAGCAGGGGTATGAACATAAGTTTATAGTCCCATACTCATTTTCAAACCAGCTGTCATGGCTTCAGCTACCATAGAGGAAGTTTGTGCTCCTGCTCTGTCTCAGTGCAAAGGGAACTCAGTTCGCCCAGGGGTAGAGGCTCGGGGTGCTCCTTCTCTGATGATTTCAGCTGTCATCTGAAGATGTTGCTGCTCCTTGCCTCTTTCCGTCATCCATCCTGGCTTCTTTGCCCAAAGTGTGTTGAGTTTTTTTGTTTTAAAGGTGATTTAACCATAGTGTTCCTCCTCTCCCAAAAGGCTGAAATTTTGAGCTCACACACCTGAGCAGGGACAGCAGGAACTGGAGGCCCTCCCTGCAGCTGGCAAAGGAGATGTCCCTGCTCTCTTTACCAGAGCAGTAGTTTACTCAAGTGTTTTTAACATGGGTTGGATCAGACATTGCCATCAAAGTTGTTTGGTTTCAGTGTCTTGGAGAAGGGTTAGCCATGGACAGTGAAGGGATAATAAATTAAATAGTCCCAGCTGTTTTGCAGGCTCTCTGTGGATGCCCACAAATGTCTGTCTCTGCCATGGAAATCTTCCACAAGTATAATTTCAAGCTGATTTCAGTCTTGTCTGCTGTGAAAAGGACATTTGCTGGGGTGGGGAGCCTTCTCTGAAGGCTGAGCAAAGCAGAGCTGCTTTTGGTCTACAGCAGTCAGCAGTCATTAAACCAATGAATTGTTTCTTTCTGAAAGTCTTGTTTTGCTAAATAAAAAAACGAAATACGAGTTAAACAAAACTTAACTCAGTAAGATTATTTGCTTTAAAATAATGAAGTCTATTAATATTTAAGTGACCTGAGTTTCCCTGCAGTTTACTTGTTTAAGCCATTATAAAAACACTTTATTCCTTTCCAAAGTTTTATGCTGAGAAAGTGAAAAAAGTATTTGCCTAAAACCCTCTGATAACCCTTATGCAAACCCATGCAGAGTTGCATGTTTTTGATTGCTAGCATTTTTCTTCATTATTTTTATATTGCATTCCTGCAGACTTTGAAATTTATTCAGTTACACATTATAATATGGATTTTTTTTTAAATCATTCACCAATGGATCACATTGTTTTGTTGCTGAAATGTTGCTTACACTTTTCTCACCCGTAGAAAACAGGGAGTACTGTTCCAACAGGATGTTTTTCCCGTTGTACTTACATTTGTCATCTTTGCACTCAGCTGAAATCAGAAAAAAAACGTGACCTTCAACTGAACTTGTGGTGACATGTTTCAACTTAGGAAAATTTGTGATGCTTGGAAAGCGGCCCATCTGTCCGAAATGACCTAAAAAGCAAGATGCGATTGTTAGACGCTTTTGTACTTTGCCATTACGGCAGGCAGCGGCAGATGCATGTTAAGAAATGCAGGGTGTTTAGTGAATGCTGCGGTGACACCGCTCCCCTGGGAGCAGAGGGACTGGGGGGACAGCAGAGCTTGTCCCTGCCCCCTCCCTGCTCCCCTGCCCACAGATGCTCCTTAGCTGCAGGGCTCGGGGCTCGGAAGCAGCAGCGGTTTGCAGCTCCCTGTGCCTCACAGACACACTGCTGCCAGGGCTGAGGACCAGGGCAGGAAACTCATCCAACTGTAAGACCTGTCAAAGAAGGGAATTTTTAACCTATTTTGATTTGCACTGTATCTCTAGAAGTGGTTGGGGTGAGAGGAGGGAAGTGAGAGCGAGAACTTGCCAGTCTGCCAGGACTGGTGGTAGACACTTGGTATCTGGATTCTGCGTGCTGGGTTTGTTTCTGTTCTGAAGGAAAAGAGCAGAAAAGCCAGTTATTTCCAAGGTAATGAAATACCTCACCTCTCTCAAGTCAAGATTAAGCTATCAAATGGAAATCATAAAGATGTGTCTTTCAACTATATGATAAATCAGTACCCCTTAAAAAGGGCTGCAGATGGGATTAAGTTTGTTAACATGTTAGCTGTGTCCTCATTTTATGCATTTTTCTATGAACAAAAGCCTGGACAGTTCCTGTTGTATCCTCTGCCACATAAATGTTCATGGGGCCAGTGAATCAGATCAGGCAGTGTAGGCAGTGTTTAATAATTGTTATTTTTCTTTTTAAGAGGACATTTCTTCATCAGATGTCCTAATTTCTTCAGGATTTCCTTCTCTTTGTGCTGGACTGATTGCATCTAGTGGTGTAGTCCTGCAGTCCTTATACAAATAAAATAGACCTGCTTGAATCAGTCTCATGCTTATGTGAAGTAGGTTCAATAGGTTCAAGCCTCAGAAGGCCCTCAGCTTTTTTTTTTTTTTTTCCTTAACTGCAACACTGTCAAGGTCTGTTCTATGTTCATGCATTCATTTACCATGCAAAAAAAAAAAGCTTTCATAGGTGCAAACACACATCACCATAACAGCAGCCAATTCTTCAGCCTTAAAAGCCTCTTATACATAGAACTGGGAGGAAAATGTGCCCAGCTGAAGCCATATCACTATTTGTTGTGTGAGTATCCTGTTTCCAGCCTGACCCCACTTTGGTCATTCTGCAGAAGTATTGATGCTGCAAAGCATGTCCAAAGCCTCAGCTGCAGGCAAGTTGAGAACAATATTTCTAGTGATGTATCTCTTTAAACTGAAATCAAATAGGATTTTGCTGTTTTGAAAATACCAGTGGGGATTTTTTAGATTAACTAGGAGAAATATATTAATTAAAATATTTCTTTTTTGATCCCAGTGCTGAAAACATGAAAAAAGGTATTTCAAACAGAAACTCTTGTTTGCAAAGAAAACAAAGTAAACAAAACAGTATTAATTATATCCACATTTTACTTGTAGGGGAGAGACTAGCACTTGGAAATTTTTTTATCATATTCAAGCCTTGACCTGGAAAATGTGCCAAAATAGAGTTTGAACTGAGGGTAAATGTAATCAAGTCAGAGAGATATGTTACAGGGTTATTGTAGAAGTCCCCACAAGTTTTATACACCCAGAAGATCCAAAGCTAATATTCTACTGAGAAAGGTTTGAACATGGTAAAGGATATATATACAAGTTACAAAAAGAAACTAGAAATATGAAGTCTAGAAAACCTGCTTTTTACATCTTTAAGTAGCTTTCCCATCCTTGTGGGGGGTTTTTAGTGTTTGTTAGTTTTTGTTTTGATTATGTTTTCTTCTCATTTTGCTTTAATTCATTATTTTAAAGGGGCTATGGTTTTTGTGGGATGTAATAGGTTGTATCACTTGTAAAATTAAAGTAAATTAACAGTGATCATGTATGGCACATGAAGGTACCATGCAAGGCCCTTGAAACCTCCAGACTGGTGTCTGGGGGAGGTAAGGTGGGTGGATTTCACACCACTGAAATCTACAGCTCTTTGAAAAAGACCGATGTAAAGCTGTTAATGGGCACCTGTGACACCCATATCAAGCAGTGGAAAACAAGGATGAGGACCTTAATACATACCCTTTTATGGACTGTACTAAAAACGCATACAGAGCTCTGTGGCTCCACGTTTCACTCCTTCATATCCTCCCTGAAGATGTGATTTTTCATCACAGAACAGTTTTTATTCTGCAGTTGCTAGAATTTTTATATATGACTATCTTAAGAAATATAAGTCTCAATGTATTTTAGTTAAGTACTCATGCTGCTTCATAATAGTAATGCCGTCCAGAAACTGAATGGGGTAAATGTCAGTTTCTTTGAAGGTGATGAAGGCATAGATGAGGCTGGTGTTGATGCTGCTGCTGTCATGTACGTGGTTCACAGTGAGAGGTGTAAGAGCCTGTGTTGGAGTGGGTGGTGTGTCAGCTGTGGTACCCCTGGGAGAGAAAAGCATTCAGGCACCCAAAGTTTTCTTCAGGTTACTGAAAACTCCTCGTTCCAGCTGACCTAGCTGTTCTGCTAAAAGACATAACCTCACTTATAAACCTTGTTCTGCTTGTGTGCCACCACAAATGGTGATTGTGTGTGGAGGGTGCATTTGAGCTGAGAACCCTCCACAGGCATCACAGGCAGCTTCAGGAGCTGCAGCGCTGTCACCAAATCCACAGTCATCACTAAACCATGGAGGCTGGGGTATCTGATGTGAGAAAATTTATTTCTCCACTGCATTATGTCCCCCTTTTTCTCACCAGGCTGCTCACCTGGGTTTCAGTTGTTATCCCTGTGAGTACACAGGTGCTTTACATAAGCAGAGCTGGGGACTCGGGTCTTCCCCAGGCCAGTGGTTTCTGTCTCCAGGCAGGCTGAGCTCGGTTTCAGACAGCCATGAACCAGCATCCCTGTGTTCTGAGCAGGACACGTACACGAGGGTGAGGTGAGGAGGGTGCAGCATGCTCTGCAGGTCGACGTGCTTTGCTAGTTGTACTCAGGGAGTTTTGGGCTGTATCTGGGTGCTCACGCCCCAGCCCTGGGAACCCTGCAGGCATTATATAGGATGCTTAGAAATGCTGATGGGCCTATATATGCTTCAGGGGCTGGGCTGCAGCAAACTGCAATTTTGAAGACTTTAATTTGTCCACGACTGTCCCTGAGGGTCTGGCACTGCTTTATGGATCTTTCTGGCCAAGAAAGTCATCATCAGCACGGTCCTCCAGTGCACCATGCACTATGATTTGCATACCATTGCCCTCGGGGCAGTGATGAGCAGACAGATAATTGGAGACTGGTGGTGTTTTGAGAAGCTGCGGTGAGGAGGGTGTACTTTCATGTGAGCACAGCCTGGTTTGTGGGTCTTCCCAGGCTCAAGGGGTAGCAGAGGGCATGGTGGTGCAGCTCCTCGGCAGTCAGTCCTGTGCCTTCTGCCTCCTTGACAAAATGCAGCCTTTATGTGTGTAACAACAAAAGACACTTGCAGAAGTTTCTGCAGCTCTCAAACATGAATGGATAGTATGAACCTTGCCCATGCTGAGAGTTCCTTTTCCTCTCTGCCCTGCGTCTACCCCCTTAATGCATCCATGTGAACATCTGGGTTCTCTCCTAACATTTATAATCACATTGTAACTTTTTGTTTCCCAGCCAGCTGCCAGCCATTTAAAGTCTGTCACTTGCTGAAGTGTTTTACCTTCCACAGGTAAAAAGAGGAGCTCTCAGTGAGCCTGTTTTGGGGTCTTCAGTGATGCTCTTACAAGCTGAGCAGATACAGGTCCATCATCCTGCAGCAACTCTTGTATATTTTTTCCTGCACACCCAAGGCTGTGCAATCACCATTCTGCATTTCTGTATCACGAGATTGCTCCTGGGCTGATCTCTGCTGAAGGACCACTTGTCATTGTGTAGTCACCCTCCTGCACTGACTCCTACTCATCCTGCCCCTCTTTTGGTCATCAGATTGCTGACCATGGCTGGCTTTGCTGTCCTTTTGCTGTCCTTCCCTTCACATGCATCTTTCCTTCCTTCTCTGTCTTGTTTATCAGTCATTGTGCTGGCTGAGTGCAAAAGATATTTCGTTTGCATCTCTAAAGATCTCAGAAGTCCACCACTACATCAAGCTGTAGGTCCAGAGGCAACAGGCAGAATCTGGAACACCAGGAAGTTCCACTGGAATGTAAGAACTTATTTACTGTGAGAGTGACTGAGCACTGGAACTAGCTGTCCAGAGAGGCTGTGGCATCTCCACCTCAGGATATATTCACCATCCTTCATAATGTGCTCTAGGGAACCCTGTTTGATCAGGGAGGTTGGACTAGATGACCTACAGCAGTCCCTTCCAACTTTAACCATTCTATGAATCTGTAATAAAAACACGGTTTGAAGTCCTTTATAAACAGGAATCAGCTCTGCTTGGTATGTTGTACCTCTGATTTTGTTGAAAAGACTCGGTATCTTCAGCAAGGTACTTAGCTTCCCATGCTCACTCTGGTTGCTGGAAGTTCATTTGGTTTCACAGTGCTTGCAGCTGAGTAGGCTCGACGTGGATACTGCTTGAATTTCTATGGTTTGTAAAAAGGTTTTGTTCCTTGAAATTACTATTTTGTGCACTCAACTGGCTGTTTTTCTCAGCCACAAATATACATGGATGCTGTGTTTGGGAGGGTGAGAGCACTATGACACTGTAGAGAAGTCCTTCACCTTTCTGTCTTTCATGCTGCTGTCCAGCCTACTGGAGGCTTTCACGCTGGTCTCCCACTCACCCAATGCATCCAGCATCCAGTGCAAAGTGTACAGGAGTAGCTAAAAAGGCTCATTTTATTCGAGTCCTCTCCATCCTCAACCTCTGACTCAGCCAGTGTTTTCTCTGCATTACTTATCTCATTAGAAAAACTGCTCAAGAAAAATTAGTTTTATATAAGACTGTAAGTACTGCCTTGCTTATATTAACTCTATGGAATAACATTTGATACCATTTCCCATAGCATTCTTCTGGAGAAATTGGCTGTTCATGAGCTGGATGGGTGCCCTTTTCATTGGATAAAAAACTGGCTGGATGTCTGGGCCCAGAGAGTGGTGACAGAGTTAAATCCAATTGGCATGCAGTCTCCAAGGCTCAAGTACTCCAAGTACTGGGGTCAGTTCTGTTTAATATCTTTAATGATGATCTGGACAAGGAGATTGAGGGCACCCTCAGTCAGTTTGCTGCTCAGCAGAAAAGGACCTGGGAATGCTGGTCGACAATGGCTAAACATGAGCCAGTGTGTGCCCAGGTGGCCAAGAAGGCCAATGGCCTGCATCAGAAACAGTGTGGCCAGCAAGAGCAGTGACCAGGCATTGATAAGGCTGCACCTCAAATCCTGGGTTCAGTTTTAGGCCCCTCACTTCAAGAAGGACATTGAGGGCCTGGAGCATATCCAGAGGAGGGCAACAGAGATGGAGAAGGGTGTGGAGCACAAGTTAGATGAGGAGCAGCTGAGAGAGCTGGGGGTGTTCAGCCTGGAAAGAAGGAGGCTCAGGGGAGATCTTATCACTCTCTACAACTACCTGAGAGGAGGCTGTAGCCAGGTGAAATTTGTTCCCTTCTTCCAAGAAACATGTAACAGGATGAGAGAAAATGGCCTCGGGTTGCACCAAGAGAGCTTTAGATTGGGTATTAGGAAAAATTTCTTCACAGAAAGGGTTGTCAAACTGCCCAGGGAAGCTGGTGGAGTCACCATCCCTGGAGGTGTTTAAAAGACGTTTAGGTGTGGCACTTAAGGACATGGTTTAGTGGTGGACATGTGGTTGGACTCAGTGATCTTAATGTTTTTTCCCAATGTAAACGATTCTGTGATTCTGTGACTACGAATGTTTGTAACTGGAAACGTTACAGCACGAACATCTCATGTAAAGCGCCATCTGGTGCCTCGCTGTAAGCTTTGCATCCCGTGTTAAATAATCGGTGTAATCATACAAGCCTGAAAAGCCAAAGGCCAATTTTTATGCACAAAAACTGAGGAAGAGGCATTTCATATGCTGATGATCTTGTTAAAATTCCTTTTTCATGTGTTTCATTTAAGCCTTTAAACTTCTACTGAATCGCTGAATTCTTGGGCTGGGAATACATTGTTTCAGCTTTAGTTCTTTCTTTTCTGATTAGTAAAATGGCAATTAGTTGCTGAAAAAACTACTTGCCACTGATCCCAGCAGTGAAATTTTTCTTGAACAGAATCATTAGACCTTGTTTATGCTAATAAGTTCCTTCTGAATCTGTGGGATGGCTTCAGGCACAATCCTTGGGACAAAAAGAACATTGTGCATCTGACTGTGTTCAGTTCAGAGCTACTGGAAAATGTGTCTTACATAACACAGATGAAAAAGATTAGTAGTTTCATAGTCATCATCTATAGTTTTAAAGGACATTACAAAGGAGGTTAATTAATTTAATATACTCGTAACATGGACTAGGAAACATAAAATAAGCTCTTCCATTTATGTAAAATTGTGATGCTCCAGAGAGGTTCCATGAATGGAAAAATGAAATATGTATGTTTAAATCAGTAGAAGTCATTCATAATGCTGTATTTTTTGGTTTTGTTTATTGTTGTGGTTTTTTTCTGAATGGAATTTTTTACATAGGGAGAAACTTTCTTTCAAAAGAACTGAGGACCTCTGTGTTAGGAGGATATGCAGGAACAGCAAAGGCTCTGAAACTGAGAGCATCTCTGAAATTAAGACTTCATGTATTTGTTTGGGCACTCAAAATTGGCCACCTGATTTGAAAATTCAGTTGTGTTTTGCCTGAGTCCCTTGGAGGTCCTAACCTGGAGGAGCGCTTGGGGCTGCTGATTCCTATATTTTCCACCGAAATAATGAACTTCATTAGTTAAGATACATAGGCAACACCATTGAGCAATTTTATTTGTGACACTTTAGGTTTCCCTTCTGCTGCGGTCGCACACTGCTGTACTTACCTAGTGCTTGGGGATGAAGTTGTTTAACCACAGGATATACCAGAGGCTAAGGGTGAAGAATTTTATAGGAACAGCTAGTAAAACTTTTGATGATTACTTTTCTCCCGACCTCTATGCACACTTTTTGCTAGAAAAATAGTGCCTATTGCAACCTATTTTTTTTCAGCCCACATAGTGATAAAGTGAATGTTAGAAGATGCGTCTTGAATTCACAGTCTCAGTTTGTGCGAGGAAAAGGAATACAGTGTTCTGGTGTAGGAATTTTCGAGCTAATTACATTGCCTTGAGCCTTGCAATGCAAAGTTGCAGCAGCACAATGGAGCTACTTTCGGTTAAGAAACTGCATTAAAAAAGGATCAGGTCCTAGCAAAGGCTGGCAGGCTGAGATTTGGGCAGCAAAGAAGGATTTTTTAGACTCTGTCCTGTAAAGCTACGGTGCAGAAGGGGAGTTATTTCTGCAGGTAAAAGCTACTTCTAAACAAAGTTCAAAATTGTATGTGTTTAATACTGCAAGATATTTTAAAGAAAACTGTACTGTGTCTCTTAATGCCAGTATAGAATATGGGACAGGTCCCAAGGGAAGCTCAGTCCATCCGAGGGCTTACAAACCTTGACTCTGTCCCTTTAAATGTAATTGTTAGTAAACACTTTCATGAAAGAAGCTTTCATCAGAGAAAAAAAAGTGGCAAACTACAGTGGTAAATAATTTGCCTTGGCAAATAATATTTAAGCCACTGATTTGAACTGTAATTCTGTTCAGCATTATCATTTGCTTTGTAAATAAAAGTGCTTATCCAAACAGCCAAGCTTTCTGTTGTTGATGAAAATGGGGAAATGTGGGGCAGAGGGAACGTGTCACTTCCCTTCCTTTCTGGAAGTCTGGGGTTTCCAGCTATTCAGATGAAACTGCTTGTGTTTCCATCGATACGAGCCTTGCCCTGCCACAGCAACACGGGGAGAACAGCGTTGAAAAATATCCCCCCCGCTCCGAAGGTGTCTCCAGTTTTGAGAGGCCTCTGCTCTGCAGCCCAGTGACAAACCTGGGGAGCAGCCGCGCAGAAGGAGCCGGGTGCTCCCCGAAGCCGCCGGCCGTGCGGGGTCAGCGCTGGGCTGCGGCCGCGCCCCGAGCCGAGCCCCCCGGGCGGCCACACCTGACACCGACCGGGGTCACTTTTGGGGGTGGCAGCGGGAGATTTGCATTTCGCAGCCTCCAGCGAGCTTCCCCCCGCTTCTTTGAGCCAGATGGAGACGCATTTGGTTTCTCTTTTAAGCATGTTACTTTTGTGAGGAGAATAAAACGAGCAGGAACAGCTATTGGCCGCAGCGGCACAAGCGAGCCCTGCTCTGCCAGAGGAAACCACATAAAAGCGCGCGGGTGTGCGTTTGGGGGGAGGGCGTAGCGAGGGATGATGCCTGAAGCTTCTTGCACTCGGAGCTGCGATTTGTGAGTGAAACATGATGAAATCACCCCCTGGACAAATCACACGAGCCTGTCAACCTCACCAGGTGGGATTACTCGTAGCTAATAGCCCGAACTCCCCGAGCAAACAGTGCTGTGCGCTCACTATAAAAAAAGGCGACGGTGCCGCGCAGGCTTTTCAAGAATTCCCTGGTATGGCTAAGCAGGGCTGCGTCCACTCGCACCAGGTAGGGGAGGAGAGGAGCGTGTTTGCTTTTAGAGGAGTACCCGTCTCTCCTGGATAAGTTCCTACAAAAAGGAGCGTTTCAGCTTCAGAAAGAGATGTTTTATTCATAAACCCCTTCTGGTTTGTGTTACTCTCCAACGGTGACGCTGTCAGCTGCTGCTCCAGTGATGGGAACTGCTGTGCTGGGACGCTCGAATGTACTGAGGACCATCTCTGCTTTTATGCATAATGCTCTTAGTGCAAAAGTCCTGCTTCTTGCGCAGTGTGCTTACTTTGCTGTTTTACTTTTACAGGTTATATCCTTATTTGCTTTTGCCTTTGGAGTAAATGTCTGCATGGGATTTACAACAAATCGATTTAGGAGATCTGAAGAATGGGATGAGGGTCCGGTCTCAGGTACAGTAACAGACATAAATTGTACATCACCATATTCCCTTATGTTATAGACTGTGGTTAGAAACCATTCCTACTTCGTAACAATAGTTGGCTTGTTCCTTTTCCCTCTAGGATATAGAGAAGAATAAATAACTCACTGAGCCCGAGCCAGTTGACCTTTGGGACTCACCTATAGGTCTCCTATTTACTTAAACTTTTGCTCTGTGTGCATGTGACTATGGAAAATTTAGCTTATTTTAGGACTGAGCACTGTCAGTCTCACAGAGACTGGTCTCATCAGCTCCTCTGAAGTGTTTGCAATGTTTTGTACTCTGCACGGTTTCCTTCTAGCGCTAAAAGAAACTCCCTCATGGCTTTAAGGGTGTTGGGTTTATTTTGGTAGCTACTGAAGCGGTTTCTAGAAACTTGATTAATGCTTTCAAGAGGCACTGGTGAGAAAAGCTTTTGGGATTTCTGTGGCTCCTGAGGTCATGCTGGTTTGTGAACAGTAGACGGCAGACATCTGACGGCGGAGAGGGCCGGGAGAGGAGAGCAGGTGTTCGTGCAGATGTGCTGTCACCGAGTCCTGTATTTGTCTTACGCCTTCTACGTTTTTCTTTGGAAGACAGCAAGAACATGCCACAGGAAGAATTTTTATTTGTGTTGTGGGGCAGTGTAGGGTTCTCTGAGCTCAAGCATAGTCCAAATGGAAAAATGTATAAACCAGAAAACTAGTCTTTTTTTAATTGAAAAAAAAAAAAAGCAGGCTTGACTTGTGCCTCTGTTCCTTTGGCAGGAGAAAGGAAACTTGCGGTCATTGACTTAGAGCTGGTTAACATAACTGACGTGAAAGGATTTCATTTGCAATGCTCGTCTGTAATGATAGCTTGTGAATTTTAATTATAAAATTGTTTACCGTGGCCAGAGTTTGTTGTGTTCCTGGTAATGTATCTGTGTCCTCCTGTCCTTGTCTGAAGGATTAGTGTCTAATCACAGCCACAATCAGGGCTGGTGGTCACTGAGTGGGGCATTTTAGGTAATCGAAAAGATAGTGGCTGTTGCTTTTGATCTTTATTTTTCAAGCAAATTTTTTTACTGATATAATTTTAAAAAATCTTCTAGGCTGTTAATTGTAGAGCAGATGTGTAGTGTGTGTAATAGCGATGGGAAGAGTTTGCATTTCAAGTGTTCAACACCTGAGTGCCAGTTGCTTTGTTTTCAGTGGTGACTGTCTAGGGCAGGGCTCACGTGGGTTTTACTCAAATCCCAAAGGTCTGATATTGGGGTCCCATTGCAGCTGATCGGTGCCAACTCTGCTGAGCCAGCCAGCGCTGTTCAATGCCACCAGGGCTGGGTACAGTAGCTGTGTGCTCCTTCCAATAGAAGGAGGATAAGCTCAGCATTCCAGAAAAGTAGGAAGAAAGACAGGATCTCTTGTAAAAGAGAAGGGGTCACTTTTGGAAGTCTATTGAAAATTTGCTTACAGGTGGGATTGGCCCAGCACGTGGCATTGAAGTAGTCCACTCAAGGCTGCAATAATGAGAGACAAAACTAATGAAGGATTTTGTCCATTTTTTATTACAGGAAAAAAACTGTGATAGCAAAGAATAAAAGAGTATAGTCACAGTAAAGTATAGACAGAAAAAAGTTACACTGGAGATGTGCTTTCTTTTTTTTTTGGCAGACTAAAAGAACTGTGGTCAAAGAACGTATTTAGTCAGTCTTAATTGCATGACTTCTGATTATGCTTCATTAGAAGAGCAGTCCAATGAAATATACAGAAAAAAGGATTGGTATAAATTCTTTCTCAGTTTCACTCATCTTTAGCTTATTTGCTTCCAAGTGTCTTGGTGTTGGGAATTAATTATTTTATATTGACAAAACACTTTGTTTACCAAGCATTATTGTAGAGACCAGTTTGTTATTTCTCCAGAGGTATACCATGATTGTAAGCAAATTAGTTCTCATCTAGTATAGAACTCTGCTATGAGCCAAAAACAACATGTTTTTTCCCTAGTCCCTTGTAAATGTATGCCAAAGTACCACCATAGTGCCTAAAACACCCCTTCTTGTTCGCTTTTTACAGTGTACAGATGAATGTCTTGATACACTTGAGGTGTTAAATATTTATACCCAAGAAATTATTTAATTGAAATAATTTTTTTTAACTTAAAATTTATAATAGGCATTAGAGAACCAAAGCTCACATGTCTTCATAACTTTGCCTTTGTAAGTTATTTCCGTTATGGATTTTCTAGCTTTTTAAGCACTTTGAGGGAAAATAGCCTTAGTCATCTCTTGAAGCACGATTCTTGGTCACAATAGGATAACTTACAATTTGGAAGGAGAAACACCGAAGTTTTTCTGTCCTTTCTCACTGGAGTTTTAACCATGCTATTAAAAACTGAGTCATACCTTTCTTCTGTTGGAACACTTAAAATGTATTTTTTCCCTTATCTGACTTTTCCTTTGGATGTAACTCATTGCAAAAATGAAATTCAAGTTCATAGTACGAATATTATCTAGCAGAACTAGTGCTCCAGATGTATTGTGTAAGTATTTGGTTGTTCCATATTGGTTCCATATGGGATCCATAGGATCCAAAATGGCAAATTGTTACCAGGTAGTCTCCTTCCTATAACGACTCTGTAAGCATGTCTATATTGTGTAGTCCTGTTTTAAACACTACTGCCAATAAATTGATTTTATTATTTTTAAACCCTGTAATCAGATAGAATCAAAGGAAGTAGTTTGGTAGGGCACTTTCTAAGATAAATATAACACCTTTAAAATGGAAATGTAACAACTGACATGAACTGAATTGCAAAGGCATTATTGCCTTATTTAACTTCACTCTCCAACCTGTGACATAGAAGAAAATTAAATGGCTGTTTTGACCTCAGTGGCAGTAAAAGGAATGTATGGAAAACAATGTGAAACGTTTTATCTATGAAATAAGGAGAGAAGAATCTTCATGCTGAAGTCCCTGTGCCTGCTGCACAAACTGACTGCAGCAGCTGTGGAGTGATGCAGGAATTTTTAAAAGGATTTTAAACTGTCTTAGTTTGTTCTGTACTGGGGGTTCCGATAATTTGAAAATGCTCACCAGTGATAGAGCTTCTGATTATGTATTTCCAAACTATTTTGCATGCACCAGTACCTGTGCCATGGCATTGTGCACGACCTGAAAACCATGGTCTGGCTGCAAAGGCAAGGTCAAGCATGAGAAACAAAGGAGTGATCTTAATGTATTCAGAGACATTAACTAAGTCCTCTTTTGTGCTGCGATATGGAAAGTGTCCTACACTGACTCAGGAGGTGTGACTTGAATTTGCTAAGTGACTTGGGATAATTTGCTACATCAGTAATGAGGTGGTTGTCAAGATGTGAAGAAAATAAGACAAGGTAAGTGGGTTAAACCTTTCTTACATGAAATGGAAACCCTACTTGCACTTATAGAAGATGGAGCTAGAAGGAACCTTAAACAACTGTGTAGACCTCCATTGGTCAGTTGTTACAGAAGTGCCTCTGACAGATCTTGGCCTGTCTCTTCTTCAAAATCTCCAAGCTCAGAGACTCCCCAGCTTCTGTGGGCAGTTTGTTCCGGTGGTTTCCTGATATGAATGAGCTGCTCTTTACAGCAGGTAGACAGTCCTTGAGCTGCAGTTAACTCTCTCTTATGTAATCTGCAGTCAGATTTACACCTTCTCTTTCCTAAAGATATGCAGATGTTGGGTTTGTTTTTTGGTTTTTTTTAACCTTCTGAAAAGGTCTCCCCCTCAGCCCTTTGAAATGAAAAGGGTAATGTCTACTGGAAAGGTTATATGCTGGTATGTAACACCTTCGAGTTCCTAATACCTTTGATTTGCAGCTTACTGGATCTGTGATTATATATTACCTAGCTTCCAATAGAGAAAGTAGTGGAAGAGATTGAATAACATGAATATATTTTTTGGTAGTAGATTTTCAGAAGTGTTTGACAGGAAGTAGCTGTCATTAAAAATAAGGACCAAGGCTTCATAGATCTGAAAATGTGTTAACATGATTTGAAACAATTCTCATGTGATCAATTTCTAGCATAGCTTTGTGACCTACTTACGGGAGAAAAGAAAATACTGATCTGTGTATTGCCAGCATAGATGCACAATCCAGCTCCTTGGAATTTCAGATGGCCAAAATACTGGTGGCTCACTAAGAGTGTGCTTGCAGGGTATGCAGCTGTAGAGTGAAACTTCACTTGTATGTATGGTGTTACTCACCCTGAGCGTTGCTGACCTGATTGAAAAAAAAAAAAAAACGAACATTAAAACAGAGAGACAGTGTTGTCTGCTGCTACCTTTTCCAGCAGTCATGTGAGTGTGCCTTGACACTGCCATGATCCATGACTGCAACCAGTGTGTTTGTGTTTCTAACCTATGATCTTGCTGTAGCACTGGTTTTCTGACAGGTTTACTCCCTGAAGTGGTTTGTGCTGGTGTCCAGTGCCACTCCAAGGGAAGTGGTGGAGCAGTAATGCTTGGGATGGGAGCTGGTGAAACATCAGCTGCTGGAATGTCACCTCCAAACTCCCCCTTCATCATCTTTTCCGTCCACTCTTAGTATTCACTTAATGCCGTCTTATTTGGGAAGAGATTTCCCTTCAGTTTATGTGGAAACTAAACTTTCAGCTATGTAAAAGTGCAGGGGGAAAAATACATAAGAAAATATCAGAGCAAGTATTTCCCAAAAGTGCCATTGCGTCAATCCTCTAAAAGTCATACTACTAATCATGATGAGGTTTGCCAAACCCAAAACCAAACCATGGCCTAAAAGAAAACAGCACACAAGACAATTTCAAATACTTAATTTTAATAGGTCGCTCAAGGAACAAAAGGCGTTGTGAAATTTTCCTTGGAACACCTCTGTATTTAAAGGATAACATGCATTCCTTACTTTATTTCATAAATTACAATTAACCCTAGAGAACAGCACACAATTTTCCTGCTTCATTTAACCTACTATGTAGAAGTCTCTTATAAGAAAAGCTTTAAAAATATATAAAGTGTATAAATTATTAAATTTTGAGAAAAGAGCAGATGATACACCAGCTTTGACATTAAGGGTCCTTACTAATAAATTGATTATTGAAGTCTAATGCATTATTCATGGTTTTCAGACTGGCAGTCCTCCATTTACTTATATTCATAATAATTTTTAAATACTTCTGTATTTTTTAAAGTTTTTATAACTTGGTGCTCTGCAGAAGCCCACCAAAAAGCCTTGCTTTGTTTCTCCATTAATTTATAGAGCATTTTAAAGTTTTCTTTCACACTTCACATTGATTTGACACCTTCCAGTGTAGCAAACCAAATCCTGCTGTCTGCATGTAGATTAATTGGAGTCCTTTCCTATGTAAACTGCCCAGCCAGCCATGAAAATGTCACTTGGTTTCTGAAAACAAAGGCCTGCTTCTGTGGAATAGCTACAGCTCCTGGAATGGGGCCTTGGAGACTTCAATACATTTCTGCTAATGATCTCTTGATTGTTACAGAGGTAAAGCCAGGGCTGTTTCTTTGCAGGATGTTATCACAGCATGCTGCTTCCTTTTTTTTTTCCTCCACCAAAAGAACAACTTTTTGGAATTTGTTCTTTTTTTTATTTTGTTTCTTCAAGCAATTCTTCTCTTCTCCCTGCTCCCTTCCTTTTCTGAGAGCAAGCATCTAAGGTCTTGCTCATTCAAGTGACTTAGGGCTGAGCTGCCTGTCCCATCGCTGCCAGCCTGACAGATGTTGCCCTGTTTCTTGTTCCACACAGTCCTGTCAGATTCCCCCTGGATCAATACCTCTGGCTCCTGCAAAAACAGATGCTTTGAACTTCAAGAGGCAGAGCCTCCTGGCTGCCGCTGTGACAACCTGTGCAAGAGCTACAACAGCTGCTGCTTCGACTTTGATGAGCTGTGCTTGAAGACAGGTATGGTGGGTCTCCTGTCCTGCACTGCCAGGGGCTGCTGACACCTCGGCTCTGCCAGTGGTCAGCACCTGCTTGATAAGCCAGCACTCCTTGCCATAACCTGCATCTCTTCCTCACCTTGCCTTGGCTGGGCAGACTCAGCTCAGCCCAAAATGCAGCCCATGTTTCCTTGCAAGGAGTAGTAGGAATGTGCACCTATCACTCCTTGCTGTGGGGGCAGAAAAAGCAGGGTACTATTCATACCATATAGAAAAGCAGATCTTCTGACACTAAATTAAAAGCAATAATCAGCGTTCAGACACCAGTCTGACCTCGAGTTTATAATCACAAGCCATGGTAAAAACTAGACATCTTTTGTCAGCCATCCTTTTTCGTCCCAACTGGTAACTTAATATTGGAGCAATTCAGGCTTACTTTTGAGGGTGCCTTGGAAGCTGGCAGCATTGAAGTGGTACAGGGCCTCTTGGAGCAGGGGGCAGCCTGGACTTGCTACCCAAGCTCCAGACCCTGATTTCCAGGCCTAAGGATGAGTATATCACACTGGTAGAAACATTTGACTTCAATTCATTCAACCTTGGGGGATGGAAATATAGCAATGGGTTCACTTTCTTATTTTTTTTTTCTTTTTTGTTGGTGGTTTTTTTTTCCCTCCATGAGTCATAGGCAAGGAAAACTTCAAAGAGAGACATGAATTATATTTTACTTCTTAGCAAAGTGCATTTAAATTATAAGTTGTACCCATCTCCTTCACTGTTTGCACTGTGGTCAGAGTTGACACAGGTGCCTTTTATTTTTGCCATTGAACTTACCCTTGCTTTATTGAAGTATTACACTTACTAAGCGACCAGAAGAAAAGTCTAATGATTAAAAATATCATTGCCCATGGATGTGCCATGCTTGAAAGTCCTAACTTCCTCAGTTCTCTTTATGATTATATAGTTTTCATAGATTGGTACCAAAAAAGGGTGAGTTAATTTGTTATAAAAACCAACTTTGGTTCCAGGCCAAAAATTTCTGAATTTTAGGCTGACGCTGTTCCACCGCTGGTAAATGGCTGCAGAATGAGAGGCTCTTTTTGAAAACTTTCAGCATGATGTCTGCTACCAAAGGGCAGGATTTCAGTTCCTCAGCCTCCTGTCCACAGCAGGCACCTATGTTCACATGTGCATTTGGATACCTGTGTAGCCCCTGGGACTGTTGTGCTAATGGCCATATACTCCTATGGCGTTTATTCAGGCAATTATCACATGTGTAATCTGTAAATATCACATACTTAGAGAAAAAAGCCCCAAATAATGGAGAAAAGGGGATAAAAGACATTGCTCTAATGTGTGGTTTTGTACTGGGTGCATGTTGTCGGAAGTGATTTTTAAAGTTTCTTCGTTGGGTCTGAGTGTGGAAAACCGTATGTTTAAAACCATGGGCCCTGCTCCAGAGCAATGTACTACCCTTGAGAGAAAGCACTCAATTTAGACAGGATAGATATTAATTTCATTTGCAATATGAGAAAAGCTGGAGTTTTCACAGCGGCCATGCCATGGTTTTTCTTGAAGAATAGCTCTTGTTTTTTCCTATCTTTGCAGCTGGTGCTGAATCTGCACTATGGGTGAGGAACTGAGGGGAGTAAGGCATCACTTTGCATCAACATAGTCTCTTCTCTACTTTCTTATTTTCTACTGACTGAACTGGAGACTGTAATAGTTGTGAGGACAAGCGAAGATTACCCAAGAAACACCAGAATTCTTAGTTTGTGCTTCAGGTCCCAGCATTTATCTGTCAAGATCCTTTTTTTGTCTTTTCCTTTCCACACTTCTTTTGGCATTCAGATTGTACAAAGCCTGGAATACAACACCTGAGGGTAGCAAAAATACTGGTGTGTTGGTGGAGGAGCCCTCTTGCACTTGCAAGTGACAAGGGTCCTTTTTGTTTCTGGTTGACATACCTACTTTAATGGCTAGAGTGTTGTCATTGTGGCGTGAATGAATACTTTTGGTTTTGATTACAATCTCTCATTCTTGCTTTCATTGTGAATATTTTAGCTCGGGGCTGGGAGTGTACCAAAGACCGCTGTGGAGAAACCAGGAATGATGACAATGCTTGTCACTGCTCTGAAGACTGCTTAAGTAGGGGAGATTGTTGTACTAATTACCAAGTCGTTTGCAAAGGTACGTCTTTGGTCTTTCTACCTCTTATCTTTCCAAACCCAATAGAAGGCAGCCCCTTGGGTAGAGAGTTTTCATCCAAAGGAGGAACGCTCCTTGCTTTGGTTTGGTTTGGTTTTGTTTTTTTCAGGAGGTGGGTGAAATGGGGAATTGCATTTGTAATTTTCCGGGCACTAGCGGAAGTAAATACATGTAATTTGAAGAAGGACGTTATCTTTGCCCATAGAGATAATGGTAGAAAGAGAAGGGGCAGAGGTGGATGAAGAAGAGTTTAAAGCAAAGCTCCAAAGTGTTCACATGCATTTGTCTGCATCACAGGGAGTGCAGGGATATCTGATGATCTCAGGAGGAGTGAAGCATTCCTAGATATGTTATCTCTGTCCCAAAGACCTCTTTCCACCCCCACCACAAAGGCTCTTGCTCAAACTCCTTGGCCTAACATCTGTGGGCTCTGTTTCTTGTGGAAGAGGAGTTGCAAGAATCCAAGGGCTGTTATTTGCAGATGGGTGGTGTGGGCTTCAGATGACCATGACACACCATGGCTGTAGAACAGCCCGCACGGTTTGGCGGCTGGATGGGCTATGAAGACTTAGTTTTCATCCGCTGCTCTGCTCTTTTAGAGTGTATCCTGCCTGTCTGGTGTGGCTGCCATTCACAGCAGGTCTTCTGATCCTTGGTAATGAGCTCTACAGGTTTTTGCTTGTGTTTCTCAGCTAGTTCTTAGGTTTTTTCATTCATTAGCTTTACTGGGGCAAGGGTTACAGTTTGAAGTGGTTTCACCATTTCGGACAAATGCATATGTTCACAAAATTATAATAGTCCAGATCCATCCGTACACTGAAAATGGTCTTTTTTGTTTACTTGAGTTTTGCTGTTGGGAATCCAAATGAAATATGTATTTTCCAGCAAATCCCTGTAGATTGTCCTTCCCCTTCCCAAAGAAACCTGAAATTGAGACCACTTAAATACTGGTATAGTTTCCAGTTCCTGCCTTTTTGGTGAGCTTCCTCTCAAAAGGGTAAAGATAGAGGAATTTATATGTCTCCAGCTTTAATGTACATAATCTTTGTTTAATTGGTTAATAACAAACTATGTCAACGACCCTGGGGCTCTGACAAGACTAAACCTTATGTGAGAACAGTCTTTCCTCTTTATTCAAACTTTTGCCTATCTGAGGATAGTGTAGTGTTTGGTTTTTTTTTCTTGGAAATTGTCCCTCCACCTCCTGTCATGGTCAGTTGGAATTGCTGCAGCACACATTTCCTGCAGATCTTTTCTATGGTGTTTTTGGTTTTGTTCTTTTAATTGAACTGCAATTCCTTTAATAGTGCCAGGTTCAGGAATTAGACTTGTTAGTTAATAATTTGGTTTTTTCAATTGACCGGTAAAAGCAAGTCATGAGCCACTCTATAGACAGCATTCAGCAGGGAAAACCTTAAGAAAATAGTTGATTACTTGGAGTAATTTTAACTAATCTAGCTCTGAAAGAGTATTTAATGCTTTTTTTAGCTTGAGTCTCACCTGATCCATGAGCTGATCATCTCTCTAAACCAGCTGGAAACTATTTCGAGTTGTTTTTCTTCCCCAGAATGAATTTTGTTTTGTGCCTTTAGCCAGCTGAATCAGTTCATGGATACATCAGAACTGATGGGAGGAGGGTGGGAATTGACAGCAGAAGCAGCACTACCTGTTTTTGACAGATCAAAAATAAAAAAAATTAAAATAGATGGCCACTGTGCCTAAAGCATTACCACTGTCTCCTGTGGTCAGGAGGACACTTTTAACTCCAGCTTTAAGAGCTAGTAGAAGTGCTAGTTTGGATATTTTTGTTGAATAGAATATAACCAGATCACTTGTTCAGCTTTGTGAAAAGACGTTCTCATTATTCATGGGAAGTATGACAAGTCCATCCACTAACTAAAACTAGACTTTATTTTTTTATATATATTTTCTGTGAAACCTGTAGCTGTATCCACAGATTTTTTTTTTTTTAATTTTTTATTTTTAAACTCCAATGTGACTTTTCTGGTAGGAGAAACCCACTGGGTGGATGATGACTGTGAAGAGATAAAGGCTCCTGAATGTCCAGCAGGGTAAGTGTTTTGCTTGCACCTGCAAAGCCAAATGCAGCAAAGCCAGTGGTCCTCAGCTCTGCCCTGGACCTTTGCCCGCCACATTTCTGCACTGGGCCTGTCATGCAGGGTGAATGACTGTGGGTTGGATGCTTTCCTGGGCTTCACTGTTTGTACACTTAGGCTCATAATATTGTAATGCATTTCCTTTATTTAGGCTCATAATATTGTAATGCATTTCCTTTATTTAGGCTCATAATATTGTAGTGTATTTGCCTTTGAGCTGCTGGGTGAGTAGTGGTGTAAGATATATGGGTTTGGACTCTTGGCCTTCAATCGCCTGCTGCTGCATTTGCCTGCTTCACTTACATGCATAGGGAAGGTAGCCAGACTCCTCTGAAGTCAGTGGAAAGGCTTAGGTTGTTCTGCTTTCAGTAAAATTCAGGTTAAAGCCATATGTGAACACAGTTCAAGCCATTTTTTTAGAAATGGAATTTTGTACTTTTAGCATTATGTTCTTAAGATAAAAGGATTTCTAAATAGTAATGGGTTACAGGCTTGATTTAGTGAGGAATTTGAGCAGGAGTAACATGGAGAATTAAGCCTTTTTGAAACCAGCTGTCTCACTGTTATTCCTAAAGGTAAACAGCTGCTTGAGTACTATGTTGGGATGCAGCTCAGCGTGTGCTGCGGGGAGAATAGTTTGGAGAAGCTTCTCCTGGTGACAGTGACAGCTGCTAATCCCTGCAGCAGGTGACAAACACTAAAAACCCAGGTGTGTCCATCCGTGACACGTATCTGCCTGCTTGGGCTTGACTCTCAGTAACAATAGTAAATTTAAAAAGTAATAAAGTAACATAAAATACTGTCATCTTTAGTATATTAGAATGAACTGGGCCTCACAGAGCTCACTCAAAATGCCACGTAGACTTCTGTTTGAGAAATAAGACCAGCTGTCTTGAGTCATGTGGTTTTTAACTAGATTGTGTGCTAGGGTGGGTACTTGTGCATACTAATTTTCCTTCTCCATCTCCTTCTGTAAGCACTCGCCTTTATGGGTTATATGTTTTTAGCTGCTCAGGGAAGATGTCTGTTATGTTGGATATCAGCCCTTCCACTGACTGTGAGTGAACACTGACTGTTACTGAGTGTGAGCATTATGAGTTTCTGTTGGTCTGTTAACTATGTAAAAAGACTTTAGATTTATAGTTTATATGGTAACTGGACTTTTAGATTTCCTGAAGGCTCAGTGAGCAAGCAGAATTTAAGAAAACTTAAGTTTTGAAATATTGCCTTATATTCCTGCTGCTTTTGCCTTTAGCTTTGTTCGTCCTCCTTTGATCATCTTTTCTGTTGACGGTTTCCGTGCATCGTATATGAAGAAAGGGAACAAGGTCATGCCCAATATTGAAAAACTGAGTGAGTACATCTATTTTCTCTCAATAAATGCAAGACAGACTCTTGCAGCCCAATTTCTTTGATTCTTTGTTGAGAAACAGAAGGGTCAGCATGGAGATGAAATGGCAGAAGTTCCCTTTAAATTAGATGGTATCAACTGGTGACTTGAAAGCACCCTGGTTAATGCAGCACACAGCTGCTGCTTTGGGAAATGCTGCTCAGAATCAGTGACCATCATGTGGTTTTGTCAGCAAAGAAAGGCATCTTTAGTACATGATATGTATCCTGCATGCTTACAGGCTGGTTGGGAGGTGCCCATGAAATTTTCCACTTGATTCAGAAATATCAGACGTATGGATAAGTGGCTGCAGAAGCTGTTGTTGGATTCCTCTTAACTTGCCGGGGACATGCCCTGCAGTCACCTCCCTGGGAATGGGCATCCCCCTGGGTTTGTGTAGTACTGGATGCACTGTGTATTTGACCCTCTGTGCTCCGCATGGCAGTTTGTGAGTGTGTGCCCATACCCTTGAAAAGTGTTGGGGTTTTTTTCCAGTGTGTGTACTGACCCTTGTACTTGTGTAGCCAGCTATGGTTGGGTTTGATGATCTTGAAAGTTTTTTCCAACCTAAATGGTTCTGTGATGTGGGGGCTGAGGCCACAAAGCCCAACGCCAAACTGCAGCTTTGGTGTATTTATCACTTCAAATAAACCTGTGTTTTCTCATGTTGCTTTACTTAACAAGATACTTCCAATGACTCTGGATGGAAACTAGCTCAAGAAAAACCCAGTCTATGGGAATGTAGCTGATTCTGTAGTCATCTGGCTGTGTTATTTCAGTTTATTGTGAAGTACAAAGAGTGCATGAGCGGATTTACTACTGCCCTTAGTTCTGACTGCTGTTAAGTAGCAGATGTTCATTTAAATTAGTTAAAATGTAACTAGTCTCTGCATCATTTTGAGTCTCAGTAATTACTTTCTTTGGTTTTGTTTTCCATGTCTAAGAGCTTTGCTTCCTCATGTTTGAATTTGTATTGATTTTTCAGGATCTTGTGGAACACATTCTCCTTACATGCGCCCTGTCTACCCTACAAAAACATTCCCCAACTTGTACACCCTTGCTACTGTAAGTGTCTGGAAAGGATTTTTTCATGATAAAGTGCTGCAGTGGAATAGAAATATGGGTTATGGGAAGCAAGATTTAAAAAACTACATGTATAACTGCTATATTGTCCATCCTTTTCAGTGTACATTTATGTTAAGTGTTTTCTTCATTTTGAAGAAAAAGTTTTTAAGTATTTTCTTCTATTCTGAAGGGCTAAAATGGAGTGTATCTCACCCTTACACACTGTCACAGCTTTCGTGTACTTTCTTATGCCTGCTTTTTTAGTTATTTGTACTGCTGCGTAATTACAGGTCAAAGTTTTCCTAAGGGGAAAAAAAACACCCCTGAAATCCTGCCCAGAATACAACCACCAGTTGTTCCTTCGTTGGAGCAGCTGAAGTCGGTGGGGCTGATTTAGCAGTCAGTTTGCAATGTGCAGCCGCTGAGTGTGTCTGGATGCTGTGCTGGCCGTGTAGCGGCAGTGAGAGGAGCCATCGCAGTGCTGCGGTGGCAGGGCTGGCAGCCTGGCACCTGTGTGACACTGACAGTGCTCCCAGAGCTGCCATAACAGACTTTCTACCTGCAGCTGCAATTTTTTCCCTTCCTTTTTTTGTACACAAATGTTTAAATGGATGAGACAGGAGGGTATGGAGAAAAAATAGGTTAGGGTGGGAGAGGTCCCAGAGAAAGGAATTTTCTGCTCTTCTCCCTAAATTGCTTTTACTGCAGGACAAATTGTGATATAAAGCCATGGCTTTGGGTGACTTGCCTCAGTTTTTTTTCTTGGAAATAACTTATCTCACAGGAGCGCTCATGAAGATAAATATTGTAAAGTGGAAATGCTAAGTGTTACTCTTGCAACCAGAGAATGAATTACTCTGTGCAGAAAGGGTGTTCATGAAGAGGAACTGAAAGTACAAATTGATCTTCTTTTCATACCTTTTTGCTTTTTCTTTGATTACCTCAAACTAACTTTTAAACAGTGTGAAAAACTTGAAGGTATTGAATAACAGGAGTTTTTATGCTTTTTAGCACAATTCAATCACTTCTTACTGCTTTCATGACTACAGCCAGATTTAAATGTGCTTATATGAAAGTAAATACTTTTCTGGTATGTAGTTACAAAGACACTTATTTTAAAATAATTTAGTGGTATTTGCAGATAGCTTCAAAGCACTGCTCTTGTGTGCATTAGGGTTTTACTAATTAATCTACTTCTACACAAAGGGACTCTATCCTGAATCACATGGGATTGTTGGCAATTCGATGTATGACCCAGTGTTTGATGCCAGCTTCAGTCTTCGAGGGCGAGAGAAATTCAATCACAGATGGTGGGGAGGTCAACCAGTAAGTTTCAAATTCCCTCCTTTCTTTCTCCCTCTTCTCCCTTCCCCCTGTGCTGTGGAACATAGCCAATAATAATAATTAAAAAAAACATATGTGAACAATTTGTACCTAATCCCTACCCCCCCCCCCCCTCAGCTGGCCCTCTGTCTATCAGTTTAATGTAATGTTTTTAGTTGGCTTTTGCTTTTCAGAATAATAAATCCATTGACTATGGAAAGGTGCTTGCACTGATAAGGAATAAATTAGATGCAGCTAGGAAAAAACCCTCACTTGAAGCAGCAGTGTAACTCTGTAATTTGGCATATAAACCCTATACTATGGCATAATGTTTCCTTTTCATTATCAGTTTCTCAGGTTTTTGTCCTAGTAATGTTGTTGAGCAGTTTTAGTATAAATATTTTGTTACCATAGCATGGCACAATTTCATAACTATTAGTTAAGTCCACAGGTAATCACTGTTACCTGACTTACTGCAGAGGCTGTGGAAACTTGAGAATTAATTTCTGCCATGAGCACACCAGCAGCAGAGGCTAAACTAGGTCCAGTCTCTTAGATTAGTGTTGGATTTGGTTTGTCTAGCTCTGAATCCTTATTCTGGGCAAGGAGATGGAGTCCTTCAAAGTACTCTGTGTTACTACAGCTAAGACAATCCCCTTGTTTCTGCTGCACTTTCCCCTATTAGTGCATGCTGTGGTGGCTTGCTTTGACAGCAGAAGTAAACCCAGTAAGTTTTAAGTGTAAGAAGCCAAGGTGCATGCACATTTCATTGCACTGATTGCTTAGGAACTATAGTTTAAATCCTCTCTGGCCAGTTAACCTCACAAAAAAGTGAGATGGTAGAGGTGAGGAAATTGGAAGGGGTTTGGGAACACCATAATCTTCATTTCTGTTTTCTGAATTGATCAGTGTCATCCCCCAAATCTCTTAAGACAGAAATACCTCAAGAGAGTAAAGGAAGTTACTCAGATAGTTGTAGGCTTTGCAAGTGTGTGTATTGGCTGCATGTCGTTTAGTCTGCAACAAATGTGAGACAAGGCAATTTAGAGCTGCAGGCAGATGTGGGACAGGCAGATATGTCTGGCTGTATCTGAGCCAGAATGAGGTATTTGTGCTGTGGTGAAATCTGTCAGTGAGTGTAGGCACTGCCTTGTCTAGCTATGATCTGGGCTGGCTTTTGGCATGGGTGGTGAGGAGAGGGTAAGGAACGTACCTATTCTCTTTCCAGATGTGAGCAAAGAATCAGAATCAAAACTAGGAGCGGTGAAAGAGCAGCAGTGTGTAGCCTCTTTATCTCAGCTACAGCCAGAGCCATGCAGTTAAAACCTGCTGCAGTCTGGAGGCGAGCTCAGAGAATCCTGTGGCTCAACAGCTGTGTGGCAACACATTAAGCAGCAGGAATTTAATTATGTGTAATTCTGCATCTTACCTTAATCATGGTTAGGTAGGAGTTAGTGGAGAGCTAACTGTTGGGGTTTGTACAAATGTCTCTGTTTTCAAACTCTGTTATTTTAGAAGTATGATGTAAGTCTGTGAATACTTCATGACCTGCTGTTGTGTGGGGAACATTGTTAATTCCCACACCTATGCTACTCCAGGGAGTAAAAGACTTTCTGGATGAAAAATGTCATCTGAGAAGAGTTCAAGAAAATTGCACAACAGTGGGTGACCTTATGCTGGATGAAATCCTCAGAGGATGGGATGTGTGTGCATGGGGGTGTTGCATCCACAAGCAGGGATGATAAACCAGTTGTTCTGAAGAATTGTTAAAAACGAAACACACAAATAATGTAATAAACTAGAAATGTCTTTGGAAAATTGGAAACAAATGCACAGAGGAAGGGCTATAATTCAATCCCTATACACATAATACGAGGGAAACCCATAGATTTTGCAAACCTGACAGAGTGGCCACAATGGCTGGGTAAGGAGGTGATAGATCCCTTACCAAAATATGATATAAATTATGTTCTCTCTGCATGTGCAAGAATTGCATGTTTGATAAGAGAACTGTAGATTTTTATAAGAGAAGTTACTGCAGTCTATGTATTGCTTAGATACAGTCAGTTTCTAACTCCTTTTTATAACTTTCTTTAAATATGACATTGACATAGTGTGTCCAAAATAGCTGAGTGTTGAAAGATAAGACAGTACAATGAAGGGGGTAGGAAGGGATACCTGGTCTCTGTATCACAGGAATCCTGTCTGTCAGATCACTTATTCAGGCTGGCTCTTTTTAGGTCCTGGGTCTCAAACTGAAGTACTGAAAAGCTGCAGAATGGGATATGGTTTGCAAAGGATTGGGAATTACTGTTTTTCTGTGCAAGAAGGCAGGAAAAGTGTCTGGGACTCCCAGCCTTGTATTATGGTTAAAACTGTCTAGAAGAGAATGTCATTTAACACTGATAATCTCTGAAATACTTCCCTGCTTCTGGAAAGTGGCTTGCTGCATTTGGCTTTATAAAAATGCGGGAGGTTTGGTTGTCTTTCTTTCTTTAGTTGTTCTAATTCTTGGTCTTCTGCTGGAAAACAGCCAGGTTACCACGGACATCAGTGAGATTTGGCAGATGAGTATCTGAATGGTTTTACTCCACGAATTATGAGAAATTAATAGCATTAGGTAAGGGATAAGGGGGGAGAAAGTAGCTTGGAAGCATTTCAGAGTGCTGTAGCTGGTTATAGGACATCCTGATTTGGGATACAACGTTGATTTATTATATAAGCTTAAAACCACCTTGTTTTCAAAACAGAAGTGTTTCATAGGAAACAGCCGCAAAACTGCTCCTCATACTGCAACAGCATCTCACAGAAATTGTGAGCAGCAGGGCCCATGGGGGAAACTAAGTTTACTGCTCATTTTTCATGACACTGACATTCTGTTTTCATCCCAAGTAAGGAGTTTAGGCATTAAATTTAGGCCCCAGCTGTCTTTGGCTTCTGTTAAGCAGTAGTTTTCCATGTCTTGGTTTGATGTAGTGAGATTAAGCTTACAATACAGACAATACATTGCTTTTTTTTAGTGATCTTTCATGGCCTTTAGAAATAACTCGTTGGACTCTCCAAGGTCGTAAGATGAAAGGTATAAAATTGCCAGTCTGTGATTAATGGGAACAGATAACCTGGCTTGGATCTGAGTTTGGGTCCAAAAGATGTCTTTGTCTTCAGAAGTACCATAATTGTAAAAGTATTGATGGATATTTAGGGTTCCTTGTATGTAGCTTTAATTGCACTATCAACCTTTTAAAGACTACAACCCTCAAAAAGGGACCAGCTTGAGATGTTGAGTTAATCCTTAAACATGGCCATGACATTCCTAGGTATCAGACAGCATGTTGTGAAGCTATCTTTACAATCTTCAACGTATGCCTGTGGACATTAGCTGTCATCAACATGCACCTTAATATTCTTGATTTATCCAAATTAATATATCAGTATTTAGAATAAAACCATTATTGGAATTTTGTTGATTTGGCCTGTCTAATGATTACAGAAGGAGCTTCAAGAAACTGTCATCTGCCTTTCCATCCTGAACAGGATTTGCAGTTACTTTGTTGATTGGTAGGGGAAGCAGAAGGAGAGATGTCTATAATTCTGTTTTAAAAGTATTTTTATCCAGCTTGAGCCACGAACAAGCAAAAGGACTCTGAGTCTGTCTATTTATTTAATAGACTTGTACCAAAAATTTTCTGTCTGGGCAAGAAGGCAATGCTTAGTTGCCAAGTCTGTGAGAACATTTGTGTCCTGTAAGAAGTGTGGAAGGGGCTACTCCATTTTACCTTGTTGGCAGAGCAAATTGCAAACGATGTATGAGTGTATTCTACATTCTATGATGTATTCTACATGCTTGCACCAGTCTTGTACATGTTTCTTTACTAGGAAATGCTGTGATTTCCTCCTTCCTACCTTTGCCTGGATGTGGAAGGGATTTCCCATGCTTGCATTACCAACTCCCCACTGCAGTGGGTGTGTGTGCGTCCTCTGCTCCTGACAGGAATCTCCTTCCCTGCTTGGTCAATGGGAGCGAGCTTGCACAAGGTCCAAGGGTTGGACTTCAGAGCTGTCCCTCCCATCAGCCCTGACCCAAGATGTGCTGCTGCTGCCAGCCCTTTAATAGTGCTACAAACATGAGGCAGTGCTTGTGAAGTTGTGGGCTCATTTTTATTCATGTAAGATTAAAACTAGAGAGGTGTCCCCCTTTCTGTGTAGGTTTTCAAAGAAAATCCCACAGCTAATCTTGAGTAACTCTGTGTGAAGTACCTGTGTGCAAATGTGTCAAGCAGTAAGAAGGGAGAACCTGGGACCTCCGTGTTCTTACAGCATTGACACCTAACCTATTGCTTAGCCTTTTCTACTTTCATCCATAAATAAAGGAGGGGAATTGTAGTTATTCAACACAGAGGGTATAAAAGTAATTCAGCTTACAGGATATATTTCATATATATCTAGGAAAGCATGTATATTATTTCTTGGGATACTTGCCAGTGTACTGGATTTGAATGTGTGATTGCATAATTTAACAGGTCTTTCTGTATTGGAAAAGCTAGATACTGTTGATTTTCTGTGGCATGGCATGAAGATAGACTGGTTGATCTCTTACTTTTCAAATATTTATTCTCCTTCTCTCTGCTTACGTGAATTAATTCAGAAATATGGCCTTTATATAATTTGCAATACAATTAAGCTTGTTGCCTATGCAAGCCAAGAGTGGACATTTGACATGGTTAAACAGCTGACTATAAAATTCTAACATATTAACAGTTAAACCCAATGTATTTATGTACGGCAAATAAATTACATAAGCTCAAAAAGGGTACTGACCTTGCAGAACAATAACTCTTATTCGTTTCTTAATTTCAATTGTTTTGAATGGACAGGGTTGAGAAGGCATCTGGTAAATCTTTTTTCCATCTCTGCATGACTTGTTGTCTGCCTTGAAAGACAATTAAACTTAAAGACAGCGAGAGGTGTTCACTGGTGATTAGGCTGCCGTAAGAGTTTCCTGCCAATATTTATGCTGGAGTTATTATCCTACAGCCAAAGTAGTAAATAAGCTTGTGTGCTCCTATCAGTTGCTCAAGTCTGTTGTCTAATTTTACCTATCCCCTAAGGGGTCTTGGTAACTAAGGGTATTTCTAGTAGAAATAGCTATCACTAGATTCACCAGTACTGTCACAACTCTAAAACACGCTGGGTATTTTATTTAGAGCTTGGTCAATGCAAATAAAAATTCTTCTATCTCGATGATGGCCGCTTCTCTGCATGCTGAAAGGCAGCCCTACAAATGTATTGCTGAGTAGCTGTTTTAGGTATGATGGTGGATAGTGTTGAATTTTCTTAGTGTGGGTTTAAATAAATCAAACGGCTGATTGTTTTGTTTTGTTTTGTTTTTTCCTTCCCCTTACAAAGCAAAGGAGCAGAGGTCCAGTCGTGGTTTGTTGTAAGCTTGAGTTGAATCAGGCTCTGCCTGCCAAAGTCAGGATGGAGTCATTCAGACTCACTCAGATGTTTTAGACAGATGTGAGCCTTTTGATTTGCTGATTTTTGACTTCAACAGATCCTTGTCTCAGCTATTGATCTTATTTCAAGTGCAGCAGACACATGTACTCATCTAAACAGGTAATGCTAATGTAAATGGCTGCATTCCTGAGACAAAATACTTGGGAGCAGGGCAGGTGCAGTTTTTCCCTCCTGAAGCCAGTCTGGGTGCCTTTAGGCTGCCCTTACTGCTCTTAGGACTGCACAGCTGGGAGTGATCTCCACTTATGTGTATTACCCCTGGTGCAGAAAGGTGTGCCTGCTGTTTTCAGGTGACATTCATGAAGCTCACTGTATGCTCAACAAGGATAAAAAATAATTACCGCTTTCTCGCAGATGTGCTGGCTACCTTGGCAATGTACCAATGATACAGTTATTCATCTGTCGGGATGAGAAGTATTTTACTTGGCTGGCTGGAGGGAGAGTGTCTTTTGGCACATGTTTAAAATCATTGCCTGAAGTACCCAGGGGCAGGGGTGAATTCGGCTGTGCTAAGACAGAAGCAGCACAGGTCATCTTCAGCTGCTGAGGGTAGAACTTGGCTGGTCTCATTTAGACAGCCAGGCAGACTGGGCAGTGTGGGCCAAAGCACTAGAAAGTCAAACTAGAGTTTGCAGATGGTAAAATCCAAACACAGAATTCCCTGCACCTAGTTTGTTGGTACCTTCCCAAAGATATCTGCAAAATTATTTAGACTTTGCGGGAACACGAACTTTTTCGAGGAAAAATAAATCTGCTGTGCAGACAATGGTTTTCTGAGTAGAGCAAGACAGAGCATAGCAGCAGTAGGAGCTGACACACACTTCATGCTGAATGTGTATTCGACTTCCTTTCTCTGCCATGACTGGGGCTTTTTCTGTGAATAAATCCGCAATGCAAAGGAAAATGTAATTGCTTTAAGTGTGGGCCCTTTCTCACCTGATAATACCATGATGCACTAATGAGTACATAATGAATGACTGCCTTAACTAGATACAGTATCCAGACTGTATCCTGTGCTGACTTGCATGGCACAAACAAGCATTCTTGCATTGCAATTGCAGCTCTGACTGCAGTGGGTGGGCTCAGTGGCATGGTCACTGAGTTGTAGGCACAGTTCCTCATCTTTTCTGTTCCCTGGTATCCTTCTGTCCTATCCTGTCAGAGCTAGTATCCTGTGATATTGAAAACAATATCCCTGTTATTCAACCATAACCCCCAAATTCCTACATAAATTCGAAGCCTTTTTTTTTTTTTTTTGGCAGTTACTGTGCAGCCACATCATCTTGTTATTGTTGTCACCATGCAAACCATAGTGCTGGTGGAAGGCTGGGGCTGCAGAGACAGGGAGAGATGTCTGGAAGACTCTGTTTGGTGGCAGCTTGAGTGCATGTAAATATGAACCAAGCCTGAAATCAGACTCTTGAGGAGAAGCATCTGAAAGTGAAGAGTGGGCTGTAAACATGCGGCCATTCTGCTTCTGATCTTGCTGCACATATTTAGTAAAATACCATTTCTATAGTGTTACTCTGGATACATTCTTCACTGAAAAAGAGGATACATTATCAGAAAGTTAGAATAAAATGAAAACAGATGACCTTTTATAGCTGTGATTTTAATTTAATTGGACTGAGTGCAGTCAGATTTGGCGGAATAGAAGATGAGAGGTAAGGGGTGTGTTGAGGGCAATGGAAAGGCAAACATGACCAAATTTCCCATAAATAACATTACAGTATCCCAATTTAATTGCTGTTAACTATAGCTTCATTATGCAAATGATCTTTCAGTAGACTGTGCCAAATCTATTTCAACTAAGACTTACGTGTGAATAATTCAGGCACGGTATTTGAATGATGCATGTCCAGATGACAGTTTATGAGTGCCTGTTTGAGCAAGGTACAGGGACTTGAAATGTATTTTCAAAGAGTTGATTTAAAATAAACCAAAGACTGCAATTATTATGTAAGGGAGCTACATTTTGTTTTATCTCTTCATGAAGTGTATACATTGCAGTATGCTTAAATAATGGGAGGAAATAGTCTAACTCTATACACAATGGTGGCCTTTAAGCCATTGCCACTTTTGAAATGAGTTTTGACATAATTTGGATAGTTGCTTGCAAGAGAAACATAGTTCTGTAGAGCTACAAACTCATTGTTTGCTTTCCTTGATTGTGGACCTTTCTGATGTTTGGACATTTGCATTCCCCTGCCTTGTATAGAGTTATAGGATAGAAAAGAGAAAGAGGGTGATGAGGATAACCAGGAGTATGGTATGGCTTTCGTTAGACAAAGATCAAACAAACTCGTGTTTGAAAAGGAATAAATCGAGAGGACTATAATGAATGTCGTATGGAAGTGGGAAGAGAAAGGATTAATAATCTGTTTCAAAGTATGAGAGCAGTACCCTAACCCCAGTGAAACCAGCGGGTTTTAAACCAAGCAAAATTAAAAATACACTCAAGCCATGTGTGACTACATTGTGGAACTTTCTGCTACAAACTGATTTATAGCTAGAAAAATACAAGGGACTTGAAGGATTGAAAAAAGGGTTTAAAAATTCCATGGAGATTTTTCCCCTCATTTCCATCAATCACGCCCTCGGGTGAGCTCAAGAAGTTCTTAAACATCTGTGTCGGAAGGTGTCCCTCCCTGCAGTCTTAACACCTCATCATTCTCTGCGCCCTTTTTTGTGTGCTCTCTTCTAATACATTTTGTGTTGATGGCTACTGATTGTAGGATACTGGGGAAGAGGGACATTTATGCAGACACTGGTTAGTGTTAAGGCATGTTCCTTTCTAACTGAGTATTCTCCAAAACCTGAACACTAAAAGGGTCAGGTGGGTAATGGCTGGGTGTTGAAAATTAAATTAAATACTGGAGCAATTCCTGGCCACGAATCTTAATGCTTTTAATTAAAAGCAACATAGAGATTTAGGGGTAAAAGTCTACAGCACAGAAGCTGACCCGCTGCTACAGAGTTTGCGTAGGTTTGTCACTCCACGTTTTAAAAGTAGGGCCGAGGCTGAAAACAGCAGTTTTTGCTTTTAGGCTTGGGGTAGAAGAATGTGTCTTGAAAATATTTTCTTTTGATTTCAGAGAGTCATTAGAGATCTGAACACATTCTCTAATCCTCTTATATTTTCCTCATTAGATTTGGATTACTGCAGCCAAGCAAGGGGTGAAAGCTGGCACGTTCTTCTGGTCTATGTAAGTACCTTGTATTTTCTGGAGATTTTTAACTAATAATGCAGAATTAATTCAATGTAAGTGTTTATTAAGTTGTTTTCCTTTCTCTAAGTATTCGGTAGGTTGGAGACTCTACCCTCCATTGTTTCATTTGTGCAGTGTTTCTGATAACTAAAGCTGATGCTACACTTTACTGCTTTAGATTCATTTACTGAAGTCTAACAATTGTCTAAAGAAAAGATGTACAACTGTGAAAAATTACTGTCTTTATTTCACAGCATGGATTTTTTGCCTCCTTAGTATTGCTAGCAATGTTTCTTAGTCCTCTGAGCATGGAAGACTCTTGTTGTCCTCATATTTGTTGACATCACCAGTCTAATTGATTTAAAGGTCTGATTCATTAATTTTACAATACAGTTTGTCCTTTGAGCAAGATAGCCAGTTTCCCTTTCCTGAGAGAAAACATTGAGGATCTTTGCTGTTTGTTCTTTTGTTTAATGGTTCCAACTTACTTCCCCTTGTCCCAGCTAAAATGTGTCTTTACAACCAAAAATGAATTAATTTTGATAAATTTTGAGTTCTGAGGAAATCATGTGGATCAGTCTTTCAATTACAGCTTGTGGCAGGATTGCAGGAACAGAGAAAATGTTTAAGCTGCAAGACTTTTTATTTTTTTTTTTGTGATTCCATTAGAAATAATACCTTTTACGATTGTAAATATCATAAAGCACATGGAGGGAATAACAAAACACACCACAAGCTGATAATAGGTTTAGGCTTGCAAGATGAAGATCTGACAGAGCCCTACACTGGTTCTCTAGAAACCAAAGAAATGAATGTGATTCCTAAGCTCTACAGCTACATAGTCTCCATAAACACCCTGGACAATGCATGCTTGGGGATATAGAACATAAGGAAGGTAGCCAAGGATAGGTTGTATGAATGGCACTAGTAAGGGAGGGAGGCAGCCACTTTATGTATGAATGAAAAATATATGCCTTAAAACTGCATTATTTAGTTCAGGACAAAGAATGTTTTTGGGAGAATTTTCAGGCAGACTCTTTCAGGAAAACAGAATTGTTCAGAAGATTTTGGTCAGAAATGAGTAAATTGAAGTAATGTGGGTTTTTTCATATTGCACAATTAATAAAAATACAAAAATTGGACAATACCTGATATTATTATTCCAGGTTAAAATTTTGCCTTATTTTCAAATTTTAGTATAGGTTCTCATTTTTATGTTTTTTTTACAATCATAAGTTTTCTGTGTAGCTGGAGACTGAGGACCACTGTTTGTCTACAAGGCATTAAAAACTAAGGTATTTCCAAATGGCTATTGCCATCTCTCTTTCTCTGCCAGAGGTTTCCAAAGACTGCTGAATTCAGTTCGCTATGGTGACTGATGGTGGTGTCTGATTCCTGCCTTGGGATTCTGCTGTTGATCTAATGGAATCTGGACTGGCTGTGCTATTGTATTAAAATAACCTTGTGGGCCCTGACCTGCAGAGCTTTCCTAAGATGAGATACTTGGAACTTTAACAGCTGTTTCTAAGGTTATTCATTCTCATAGCGTGAACTTGGCCTCAGCAGCCAAGTGAGAATGGCAATCACCATACAAACAGTAAAAAGTAGGATTTGTCTGTTTGGCACAGTGAGAAGCTGTGTGGGTTGTTCAAGTCCCTGTGCTGGCCTGGTGTTTCAGATGGCTCTTTCCTGATTCACACCAGCCTAGCCCTCAGTCTGGCTACTGTTAAGGCAGTGGAAACTTTTCCACTGTCTGCAAGCATACCAGCACAGGCTGGTCATTTAAACCTGTACTGCTGTAAGCAATGTAGTGGATTTTACTCGTGCCAGCTATCCAACAGCAGCATGATTTTGCATACAAAACGTTCATCTGGGTTAAAGCTACCACAATGGATCTTTTATTCACTCCTACTTCGAAGTGTCAGATTTACTGCTTTGAGTTCTCTCTACACTTGAAAACTTTTGATCAGCTTTCTTTTGGAGCATGTAGACATTCAGGAGGTCTGATGCGATTCTGTTTGCAAATTAAGAATTAGTATTAAACAACAAAGAAGATGCAGCATGCTAAAAGCAAGTTATGCTATTATGATACATTATATTGTTAGAATCAGTTCATAGCAAGGTTTTGTTGATGCTTTTTGTATCCTGTGTTAACAAGGTATATTTTTGTATTTTGTGGTCCAGTGTCATCCCCCATGAGCGCAGAATATTGACAATACTTCAGTGGCTAACCCTTCCAGACAATGAAAGGTAATTTATTTATTGTCATCTGCTGTTGGATAACTGCTAGTTTGTCTTCTTATAAGTAGCTGGAAGAGCAAGGGGAAATTTAATTCAAAAATTTATATTTGTCTGTTACAAGCTGTCACTGATTTAAGGATTTGTTTCGGGTTTGTGTTTAGTGTGAGTTCTGTGGGATTTGGGGGTTTTTTTTGGTTGGTTTGGTTTTTTTGTTTTTTGGGTTTTTTTTTTAATATCAGCTTTTAACTATCAGCTTGATTCTTCCAAATAAATATATATGGTATGAATTTATTTCTTATTAAAAAAATGTGTAGTTACATGAATTACCTTGGATTGTTCTTATCCTACTGAGCCTAATGTAGTTTAGCAACCTTACAGATGATGGCAGTTGTAGAACTGGACACTGAGCACTAGGAAAGTGTTAAGATTTTAATTATAAGCGTGTTTTAGTACACAAGTTCCCACATGCTGCTGGCTGCAAGACTCAGACAAGCTGCTGTTGGGACTTCTCCTGCAAGACTTAGAATGAACATGCACCCCATGTGCCTCCTTGCATGTGTTCTTGGGTTTAATAAAGCTGCAAAACAATGAATTATACCATGGAAACAAAGGACTTCTAAATGATTCTAGGATTCCATGACTGAGAAACAGTTCTTTTTCTATAGAGCTAAGTCTCATTGGGAAGTTGACTTGATTTGACTTGACCTGGCAGGTCTGTGTTTTTGCGATGTCAAAAGAAAGCCAACCTGAACAAACTCTTTATTTCTTTCTTTCTTTCAGGCCTTATGTTTATGCCTTTTACTCTGAGCAACCAGATGCTGCTGGCCACAGATATGGTCCTTTCAATTCAGAGGTTAGTTCCGATTTTTTTTTTTTCTGCAGAAAAAGCAGGTGTCTCTAATATTTTTCTTTTACCCAAATAACTGATGCTGCTCAGGAGTAACATTTTTAGCAACTTTTTTTCACCTGTTTTTGCAGTATGCTTCCCCTCTGCCAGAGAAAAAAAGGTTATCTTCTAAAGCTTTTATCATGTAAAATTCAATTCTGGGAGAAGGAACTGCCCATGTCTTTCAGGAGGCTATTTCTTTGTGTGATATGATAATGCAAATGGAAAGATTTATTTGGCAAAGACAGGAGTATATTTGTGTGCAACAGCTTAATTTAACTTTGCCCTGACAATTTATCCTTCTTAAAAGCAATTAAAATATAATACAGAAAATACTGAGATAAAATGCAGAGAAGGAAAAAAGCTTTCTTTAAAACTGGCAGTCGGCAGTAGCCAAAGTAATAATTCCAGTCTGTCAGGAAATATAAAAAGCTGCTATTTCCAGTTTCATATAGGCCCTACAGGGGTTCAGAAAGCTTTCCCAATACTGTTCCCTCAGGACCATACTGTTGAGTTTGGAAAAAGTTTTAAAGCACCATAAGGCATTTTAATGAAAAATTATGTGCCACATGCTGCAGTAGTTTAACCCCTTGTTTGACTTTGTGTAGCTGACTGGGACTGATGGGTATTTTTTTCCCCTGCCAACACTGTCCAGGTAGCAAGAACTTAAAGATAATCCACTTTTCTGGGATGGGGGGTAGGGAGGGGGTAAATTCTGTACCCAAATACCCTGTTTCAAGTGGCTGGGATCTGGCATTTCCAATGACCCATGACATCTTGCAAAGGTCCCCTAGTTTCAGTGCAAATGCATGCCTGCAGGCTCCCATCACAAGCCTTTAGGAGTTTTTATGTAAGATTTTCAAAGGGTAAACAAATGTTTGCAAATCTTCAAAAAGTGAGGGGTGTATAAGATGCCTACCTTCTGGAAGGCAATGCAAATCTCCTTGAGCAGCCAGGTACCCAGCAGTAATTTCTTATTCGTTTGGTGTATATCTGGTGGCTGTTCTTGACTGGAGAAGATAGGAAAGAGAAGCAGCATTTATGTTTTTTTAGTATGGTTGAGTTATTTGGGCTGTTTAAATAGATTGCCACAGTTACGAAGTTGCTGTGTGTAGCAGCCCTGTTGGAGCAGTTTGAGCCATGGTCCCAGAGCAGCTGGGTGTGAGGAATTATTCCAAGTCAGCGCTGAAGCACCATACCGGATGGAGAGAAGTAGTCCTTTTTCTGGATAAGCAGGGGTTAAGATCTGCCAACACTTGCTAAATTGACAGGCATGGATATACGTCCATGTTGTCATTTGGCTCAGAACAAGAGTCTTGTCTGATTCAGTCAGGCAAGATATTGGTAATGAGAACTCTCTGATTTAATTATGTATTTCTCAATAATGCTTTGTAGTTCCTCTGAGAGAAATGTTATGATTACTATGCGTGTCTTAGGACTGAAAACTCTTAATTTTATTTATCTGGATACAGCCATTTTCTTCTGCCTAGAGTTGTGGAGCTTTTTCCGTGGACTTAAAAGGGGGCTATTAAGATGATGACATTGAAAATGTTCTTTAAATTGTGGCATTTAACAAATCTGCTTAGCATTCAATGCGGCAATCTAGTTTCAGGTTAATTATTAGAGTCTAAAAGGTAAAGTGTAGGAAAGTGTTTATCATAGAAAAAGTCACTATAAAAGCAAAAAGCCCCCAAAGGCTCTTCTTGTGTGGGGGTTCTTCTGGAATGGTTCTTCTGGATGGTTATCTGAAAGTTTAGCTCTAATTTCAAGGCAAGGCTTAGGCTCTTAATAAGTGTGAATTAATAGCTTATGAAAGTTTTGCAAATAAATAGTTTTATGTCATTTGTGTTAAACACAAGAAGATCATGAAATTGTTTTTTAGTAAATAGAGAACAGATGAGCTAGCAGAAGAGCGTGTACGGGTTTGCAGTTCAAACAGTGGACCAAACTTTGTGAATGGAAATTTAAGTAAATGAATCCAGCTGTGTAAGTACACAGATGCTGAGGTTTGCTAGAAGCCTGGTTTCAGGATAGAAAAGCTAGGAAGTATTTTATATTGTTTCTCTTGACACTGCTTTCAATAGAATTTTTAGGAGCTATGAAATTTACATACATCATCTGGAAGAAAGTCCTTAGAATGATCCCTTTCAGCTAATTCCTTGATACCAAGAGCATGACTTCCCTGTGAAATAATTTTTTTCTTGTATACTGCTGGCAGCAATTAGACATTTGGAGTATTGCTGACCATTTTTCTTCATGCAAAGGCAAATCAGCCAAACAATAATGTTTGAAAACAAGCTCATAACAACTCTGTGTTATATTTACAATAGGCTTCTTATTTCTTCTTTTGAGGAATGAGTATTTAATGCTGAATTTTTCTTGCTGCAGTTAGTAGTTTGAGGAATAGTTTTACACTTTGAAAACCTCCAAATCTTAAAAATCTTCAATAGAATAAAGTGAATTTTTATTTGAGCTTATTATACCAACTAATGTTCTAAATTTATTTTAAATGCATAATCTTAGAGGTCTAATGGCATCCAGAAGGTACTTAGATGTGCCCAGGACTTGCACAGCAGCCTATGTGCAATGTCTTAAAAGCTAGAAGCAAAGGGACTTAGATACACTTAAACTTCATTGGTGAATTGCCGGTGTTTTGTATATAAATGGAATTGTTATTCTGGCTAGCATCTACAAGTGTAACTTTGCATATCCTCTAACATGAATTTCAGTGTAAATGAGTTGATTGTCTATGTTTTGGGGTTTGATGGGGGTTTTTTTTGTTTTCTTTTGGGTTTCTTTTGGGGTTTTGCTTTGGGGTGGGGGTATTTTGTTTTGTTTTGTTTTTTCCTTTAAAAACATTTTAGGAAGTATTTCAGTGGGTACTATTATGTTTCCAGGAGCAGTAATGGAAGTTATAAAATATATGCTTGCTTTTGATTTACTTCTGCCTTTTTTTTTTCTTTCCCTCTGTGCTTCTGCGGTTGAACTCTGGTAGGTTGGTCCATCCGGGTCAAGAAGCAGAGCTTTGGCTGGCTAGTTACCCCTGTGATGTTACAGTTTCCTTCTGTAAGAGGGGGGGGATTCGTTTCCCTCCTCCATAACTCTGTTCTGACTCTTCTCAAGCAAGACTAAGAATTGGCTGGTTAATAAGAACTTGGTTTTTTTTTTTTTCTCCTAGCTAACTTTTTTTTTTTTTTACATAAAATATTCTAGAAATATGCTACTGTAAGAGCTCTAAAATACATCAAAATCTGGCAGTGCTAAGCCATTTCTGCTGCTCCTCTAACATGCTGTCTTGAGACAGTCACTTCAGTGTTCAGACCTGGGTCTCCTGCGCTCACGTGTTTCTGGCATTGTGGAGCTCTGTCTGAGCCAATTCAGAGACAGTAAAATGAGAATCCTTCCTTTCCCTGCTGCTCCTCTCATCAGGACTGCACAAAGCTTGAAGCCTTTTAAAAACAGAAAACTCTGGTGCTGCTTTATTAAAATGCCTTTCTGGAGAAAGACGAATGAGACTGGACTAGAATCTCCTTTCCAGCTGCTTGCGTTGGAAGCAATGAAACAGCATGGCAGATGGTAACATCCCCTTCCTCCCCTTCCCTGTCCATGGAGCTCTGTAACTGAACAACTGGGAGAAGCTGCCTAAGTACACAGAACTTAAAATAGCATCATGAATCTCCAGTTCTTCCCCAGCCCACTCAGTGTGCTCCATTGCACACAGCAAATTGTAGTTTGTCTCCTGGTAGGTGGCACCTGTCAGCTCTTCACATGCCATCTCAAGCAGTGCCAGGAGCCTGAGACTTCTGTTAAAGTCAGTGAGAGTGGGACAGTTTAAAATTATGAGCAAGTTGATTAGTGGGATAGTAGTTTGTTCTAGCTAGATCTTATTTTTTTTCCTTCTATGGTTTTTTTCTTTCCATAAGTCTATCCTAGGTAATTGTGCATTTAGGAACAATAACATCACCCAGTGAGATGCCACACTGAAAATGCTAGGAAATTAAATTCTCAAAATGCCCATAAAGCTGTTAATAAGGCAGGTGGCAGCACAGATTTCTCTTGCACTACCACTGGTGTGCCCCACCTGGCTGATTTGAAGGATAGGAGCTCCATGTTAACAGAGTCTCACCTTCATAGCTCTGATCTGCAGACCCCAAATAGTGGCAAATGGGGCTCTGTTGATTTCAGTGATGTGCGGGGTCTGGCACACAATAGTGGTACCTGCTAGTGCTATGGATGAGGGTACTTGGTCTCACTAATTTAGCCTAAAAGTTGGTGTGGGAAACCTTGCAGAAGTCATTTAGACTGGAGAGGCTCTAATACTTGAACCATCATTCAGGTGAAGTGTTGCCTTTCCACCAGTCCTTTACACTGGACACTCATTAAATTGTGTGTAGTGAATTTTGCTGTTGAAATGAACTTAAATGTTGATAATATTAATGGATTAATATTTGGTAACTAATACCCCCTATATAACTATGTACTTTCAAACGCAGAAGCCCCACCTATCTTTGGAAACACCAATTTAATTTGCTTTTATGCTGTCTGCTCTTGTAACTGCTGTTCCGCTTTCAGTACAATTTGGTGAATTCCTCCTTAAAAAGGGGTAGATCCTAAATTGTCCAAAAGCCTAAATATTTGATAAGGCCATAGCATTTATGCTTCAGGACTATCTGGCACAGGTAGCTTTACTATCTGATGTGAGTTGAGACAGGCTTTTTTTCTGAGTCCAGACATCTCTCCCTGCCAGTACAGGAGAGTAGTTATGGCTCCCCTCTTACTGCGCCTAAGAGACCTAAGAGAAAGCTTCCTCCTAAGAGGAGACAGGAAAGACCAGTTGCAGCTCCAAAGAAAAGAAGAAAAGTACATAGAGTGGATCAGTATTCTACGGAAACTCGTCGGAAGAAAGTAAGTTCCAAAAACTTATGATGGAAGTGCCACTTTTTAGGCACTACGCTGTCTTTGTTTTTTCAACTTGGGAGTTCACTCCATGCGTCAGGTTGGGATTTTGCGGCCAAAACTTTTATAAATGTACTGAAGGACCCAAAGGAGAGCAGCCAAGCCAGACCAAGCCTTCTGGGAGCTGTGTTTTTCTTATTTCAAACTGTTTGCATTAGGGAGAGTTATCTTTATAAGCTCTTTATATTTTTAAATCCAGCCATCAGCGGGAGTCAATGTCAGAAAAATCTCTGGGAAGACACTACCACTGCTGCTACCCCTTCTGAACTATTAAAAATTCTGCAATATGTTGTAGCCTCTGTAAGTCCCAGCTCATGGGAGCACAGTGACTATTTGAGATTTTGTGTCTAATCATCGTGGTTGTGAAAAAGTCCTGAAAATGTGACTCATAAAATCTAAAAGGAAAAGAACATTTGTTTTAAAAATACACATTTTAAAGTAATTTTGTGACTTTGGAAGGTAGGGGATCCTAATTACAGGATTTCTGAATGCAGTATTTGCAAGAGGTGGTGCGTAAGTCTGTTTTCACAAAGAAAACATCAAATGGAAATTGCTTTGTTAGGAAGAAGTGCAAGTGGATGAAAAAAGTATTCCTTAGTATATGGTCTTTCTCCACCTGGCACTAACAATCTATGTATTTCTCCTTTAAGCTTGAAGCAAAAGCCTTTACACTCTGCAAGATCCTACAGGAGGCTATGAATTTTCTTCTCAATAGATTTTTTTTAATTTTTTGTTTTTGTGTGGGGATGTTTTTTGACTTGTTGCACAATTTGACTTTAAAGAGTTATTTTGAGACACATTATTTAAGTGTAAAATCACAGCAGAGAGGGGCATGGAAAAAAAAATCACATATAAAACCCCAAGAATTTTCCAGAGTACTTTTAACACAGATTTACCTGAGCAGAGAACTAATAACTACCATGGATGATACTGCTATTACTCACTAATTTGCTATTCCAAGCTATACCCTTCAGAGATGAAATAGAGTAGAAATAACATTCCTAGTGATACGAACATACATTGCTCTTTTTTTTGCCTTCTTCTCTGAATGAAGAGGTCATCCAAACTTATCGCTAAATAACTCTTCCTGATGAGTCTGTTGTGAAAATCTGTCCCTGTTATTTTGGAAGAAAAACCCTAGTATTAAGCAATTGTTGCCATCATATCTGCAAGTTAATCTTTTGATGCTGTCTGAGAGCAATGAAATGCAGTACAGGATTTATCCTACTAATTGTTGAAAAAAAAAAAGTGAGATTCTTCCTTCCAGTCAGACTTCTTCTACGAGAAAATTTGAGAGAATATAACTGGTTTTTGTATGTCTCAGATCCCATACCCAGCACTTTCACAATGGTACAAAACTCTTTATTGTAGCACCATCACAGAGATCAATGTATCTTGAAAGATAAAATGTTTCTGTACAGTCTTCCAAAGTCTTGATAAAAACAATTAGTTGAAGAAAGGTATATGCAATTTTATTTGTTTGCTAATAAATCTTTCAAAGTTGTGTCTGGGAAGGAACTGTAAGAGGAGGTCAGATTGCTGAAGAGGGTAGCTAAACAAAATTACCATCACTTGAAATCCTTAAATTATTGTTGCTCTATCTTCTCATCATTATATTTTTTTAAAAGAAGACTCAAGTTTGCTGACAAAAGTAAACATTAATGGAAAATCTGTCTGGATTTCCAGCTTCCTTGAATAAGCTTTGGATTCTGAGTAAAAGTTGTATTTCCTTGTATGATTGACATAATATAAATAGACTTTCGGAAAAATGGAATTCCCATTTGTAGAAGAAATTCTTTGTATTGGAGAGTGAAAGAATGCTGAAACAGACAATTTTCTTTTTTTTCCCCAAACTTGAAGGTTTCAAACTTTTAGCTTAAGTGACTACTTAGGCTTTCCTGAATTAAAATATTTCAAAATTTCACCCTTTGTCTGAACCATTTCCATATGTTGCAGAAACTGTTCCTCCTGTTCCCCACTGTGATTCCTTCTCCTCTAAGTCCCTTCTCTGTGTATTTATAGTGCCACATGGGAGTTGAAGTTTCCTGTCTCATAAGGTAGCAGATTCGTTTAACATGTATCCCTTAATGACTCAGGCAGAGGGAGAATTTCTGAACCATCTCTTTCTGGGTCACACAAGCACAGTGTGTATTTTAGAAAATTCTGCCAAAATGTAGTTTTTTCTCATCCAGAATTTATCATCATTCTGTTTGTCATTGGGAGGATTTTTTATTGTGGATACTTGAACCAGCCAAATCAAACTGACAAGTGAGGAAGAAGTTGCCATATAGTGACAACAAATGTTTTCTTCTCAAAATCAAAACAAAATCTGAGTCCTCTGCCTAAAATCTTGCTTTTTCCTTCTCTATGCCATCTGGTAAAAAATGTTTAGTTTTCTTAAGGCTGAAAACATAGTCCTGTGTCTTGCTTTTTTCTGGTTTATTTTTCTTAATGAAAAAGAAATTTAAATGAAGAAATCCCAGTACGATATCTGTGTCCTCTGGGGCCTGCTGACAATTTTGCCAGAACTGTCACTTGAGCTGTTGGAAACTCTTGGCTTTGAAGCTGAAGAACGCTCCCTCTGAGCCCCATGCGCTCCTCAAGTGACGTGTGTGTTGTCATCCTAGTATCAGATGTCCTTTGAAGTGAATTTCATTAAGTGACTTGGCACGTGAATCCCACGTCCAAACCTTCATTTCACGTTCAGTTTTGACTAAACCATTCACATAAAATAGCCTTTTAAAAGTACTGCTCTCTATCTATAAGAAACAAACTGAAGCCCAAAGTCATATGTTTTTCTGCTATCTACACATTGTTTTACCAACTGTACACATGTTCATGGGAGGCCTAGGATCAGCCACAAAGATCTTTTGCTGTCTTGTGTCAGCATCTCAGCAGGGCTTTCTCGTGGTGAAATCACGGTGTGGCTATACAAAAGGAAATGGTACAACAATTGTAGGAGTAACAGCTCAGCCAAGGCTTTGCCTCTTGACCTGGATGGTTTTCCCATCAGAATTTTGCCAAAGGACCGCCATTTGTAGAAGTAGGAACATTGCAATGACAGAATTAACTTTTTTTCCTTCTGAATATTTATACAGATGATGGTGAATCCCCTGAGGGAGATTGACAAGACAGTAGGACAACTAATGGATGGCCTGAAACAGTTGAAACTACATCGATGTGTCAATGTTATATTTGTTGGTGATCATGGTAAATTTTAAACCATAATATTTATCAGAAAAGAAATGCTTAAGCAATGTAGCTGTATGTATGATAGGTGACCTAAATCAAAGTTCCATTTAATGTATCTTTGTGCTGATCTTTTTTTTTTTTTTGGTAGTTTAGCTGTCCCAAACTAGCCAGTTGGTGTGGACTGGCCACTCAGCTCACCACTTAATTGTCATGGAGGGACACTACTCTTTCCTAAGAGTGATCTGGATATTTACTTCTTCGCTCAGGGCTTTTCAAATCTTGGCATTTATAATATCACATCCAAGTTTGCTTTTCTTGCATGTATTGAAAGGCTATAATTTGCCTAGAGTAATCTTCATGTCAGTTCTTATGGAATGAAAAAGTTTATAGCCCGGTTCTCCTGTACATAAGGAGAAAAGTAGGACTTTAGATTGAGACATTTCCGTGGCAATTAGTGGGTCACCTTATCCTATTGGAAGAAAGACTGGAATATCTATAAGAGATTGTGCCCAGCTTAGATGGAAAAGCCATCAAAATAATGGAGGAAGGAGATATAAAGATATTTCACAGTCAGATGTAAAGTCACCTAACACCAGAGATATTATTTGGTAGGTCTTATTCCTTCAAACATTAGAATAAACTTTGCAATAGAAGAAACAGTAAATACTAGCAAAGATAAAAAGTAAGTTTTATTAAAGAAAAATCTGGGTTTGCTTAACTTTTTAGCAATGCCACCAAAGGTCCTGTTCTTTTTAGATCTTTGTTTCTGAGTCTCACAAGAACTGCTGCATCAGTGATAAAATGTCATATGCCTCCTTTCTGTCTGTGGGTAGAGAAGGGTAAGGGTCAGGAAGGATTTCTAGGGGTGGCAGTTTTGTGCTGAGAACCTCCTGTGGCTGGCAGTATGTTCCTCCCCACCACAGATGTCTGCAAGAGAAAATTGTTTATCTGTGGCTGCCTTAGAACAGACCACCAACAGACAATACCTTTTGTGTGCTATTTCTCTTAAAATAATTTGTTTAAAAAGAAATAATCCCCAAAGTAGTACATTAAACTAGAAACAGACTTTGATTTTTCCATGAGCTTAATTTGGACTTGAGTCAGTGCACACATGTTATATGTGGTGACTGTTCCTACTGGTATTTCTCTTGTGTAGGTACTCCTGGTTTGAGTCCTACCAGTGTATTGTATTGGAATTAGATGGCTGTAAAGAACGAGATTAGTCATCGAAAAGGAAATAATACATAAGGTGTTTGGGGTTGCCCTTTTTTTGTTGTTCTGGAAAATGTGTTTATTTTCAGGTTGGATTAATTTTGCATTTTCTTTCTGCAGGGATGGAAGACACAACTTGTGAAAGAACTGAATTTTTAAGCAACTATCTGACTAATGTAGATGATATAATTTTGCTGCCTGGATCTTTAGGGCGAATTCGCCCTCGGTCTAGCAATAACTTAAAGTGTAAGTTAATTTAATTGTACCTCTTATATCCTGAGAGCTAGACTCTATTCCTTCCCTGAAATGATGCTATCCAAAGGGTGTAAATTTGCAGTGTGTTGGCAGGGATTTCAGAGGGAATCCCACCAAAGACCAGCTGCTTGCTCCCTTTCCAGTCTGTAGTTCGCAGACCCCACAGTGGTAGAACTGTCAAGGGGAGGGCTTAAATGTTCTGGGTCAAATGCCACTCTTTTATATCAAGGAGGAATGGGAACTCCAAGCCAGTTTCACATGCCAGCTTACGTGTCATTGTGAGTTTATTCATGCACTTTTCTCTTCTGTCAACAAAAACAGTATTTGGGGGAATCTCAGCAGTGCACAGCTTTGGTATAAAAAAAACCCCATCTGGTACATTTTATGAGCTAAAAGGAAAAAAAGTGACTTGTTAATTTTGAATTCAGTAGTTTTATCATACTTTTGGCATGGATGAGAAGTAGTGTGGGTTGCTAAACAGAAACAGACTGGAGATGTTGAAGTATATAAGGAAGATTTAACGCATGCATTCAGGGCCAATGTTGTCAGTAAAACTTGTTGCTGTCTTGAACCATTCTTTTAGAAGTTTACCCTGGCTTAGTGTTTGAGGTTAACTGGTCTTTGGCAGCAGCTCTCAGGGCTCAGGCAAGAATCCTCTGGTGAAACCAACTCTTAAGATTTCAAACATTACAGACCAGCTGCCCACCTATTGCCTCCAGGGCAGCAGTACCAGGGCAGGGCTTGTGCCAGCACCGTGGCTGCTTTGGTTCAGCAGATGAGGGCAAACCTGGCTTTGCCAGCCATTTAAGCTGCCATGCAAACTGTGTAACTCATAGATCATAAGTTCCCATGTGTTTTGTACCATATGCTTCCAAGAGTGGCAGCTTTTGATAGTGGGAAATACCAGATAGTTGGGATAGCCAGGTATTCCCTCACAACACTTCAGATATGTTTTGATTGAGGACAAATTTCATAGAAAGATCCATCTTTGAAGATTAAATACTTCAGAATAGTGGCAGAAATCATAAGAATATGTTAAAACTTTCTTAGGTACTGATTTGTGTATGCGTTTATTTTACTACGAGCTTTTTTTACCTGGGTATTTATACTCCAGGAATATATGATGAGTTTGTAAAGATCTGTTGAACATAGTGCACGTTGTTCAAACTTTGTAGACTAGCAGAAGACTGAATTCCTACATTTACAGTCTACTGAAAACAAATTTCAGTTCTGAGAAGTCTTTTTTTTTTTAAAGATCTTTCAATCCCTGACTTCCCAAATTGCTGAGAAAAATGTTTTCTTTGGAGGATGAATGGCAATATCTTTCAAAAAGATCAGCTTGTCTGACTGACCTCTGAGTCATACCACTGGTTTTCCCACAATGGCGTTTTCTTTTTTCGGCCTCTGTCTGCAGCTTCCTAGTTTGGGTATTTGCAATTGCTTATAAATCGGCAGTTTGAAGGTAGAACAAAGAAGCACATTTCTTACCTTTAGAACTGGGGTTTACCCGCTTAAATGGCAAGTTATCAACCTTTTTATTCTTCATTGTTCCATAATTCTGTCTTAATACTGCAAACGGCTTATGTTTTGCGATTCAGTAGAGCCCATTTCAAGCTCAGCAAGATCACGCCTTAAGCAACCAAAACAAGAGTATTTAAACAACAGATTTTTACTTCCTGCGATTTTCTTTCAATCTGTTTTTTTCTCATGACTGAAAATGCTTTCCCCATCCCCCAGAAGAAAACAGTTAGTATGGACTGTTACTTGGTTTGGGCTTTCTGCATCTTGGATGTCCGTTTAATTGCCCAAAGACATATACAGAATATTTTACTGTTGATTTTCACTTACTTAGCAGTAGCCTGTGACATTGCTCAGATGTTAAAAGTGACCAAAAAATGCTACATATTTATCTTGCTGCTTTTAACAGAGTGCATTGTTGCATTCAAATGTGCTTTCAGATTTTTTCAAGGAAAGTCATTGTGTTTTGGGATAATTTTTTATTTTAAAGTAAAACAGCCAAAAGTCTTGAAAGTATGTGTTTTCAGAAAACAAAGTAAGTATTAAGCTAAGGCCCAGATCATAAAATGGTGAGAACACTACTAAGCAACTATATATCATGAAACCATCACATGGCATATGCAGGACAACAAGGGAATCAGGTCCATCCGGCATGGGTTTAGGAAAGGGAGGTCCTGCTCGACCAACCTGATCTCCTGTGAACAGGTGACCTGCTTCTGTGGGTATTGTCTACCTGGACTTTTGTAAAGTCTTTTATATTGTCTCCCACACCATTCTCTTGGAGAAACTGGAAGCCTGTGGCTTGGACAGGTGCACCTTTCACTGGATAAAAAACTCTGTGGATGGCCAGGCCCAGAGTGCTCCCCAGGACTCAGTGTCAGGGTCGGTTCTCTTTAATATCTTTAGTGATGATCTGAACGAGAGGATCAAGGGCACCCTGAATCAGTTCGCAGACAACACCAAGTTGGGCATGAGTGTTGATCTGCTGGAGGGTAGCAGGGCTCTGCAGAGGGATCTGGACAGGCTGGAGTGATGGCCCAAGGCCAGCGGTGTGAGGTTCAACAAGGCCAAGTGCTGGGTCCTGCACCTGGGTCACAACAATCCCCTGCAATGCTACAGGCTGGGGACAGAGTGGCTGAAAAGATGCCTTTTGGAAAAGGACCTGGGGTTGCTGATCAACAGTGGCTGAACTTGATCCAGTGTGTGCCCAGGTGGCCAAGAAGGCCAATGGCTTCCTGGCCTGTATCAGAAATTGTGGCCAGCAGGACCAGGGCAGTGATTGTCCCCCTGTATTTGGCACTGGTGAGGTTGCATCTCAAATCCTGAGTTCAGTTTTGGGCCCCTCACTTCAAAAAGGACATTGAGGGAGTGGGGGTTGTCCAGAGAAGGGCAGTGGAGCTGGGGAAGGGTCTGGAGCACAAGTCTTATGAGGAGCAGCTGAGGGAGCTGGGGGTGTTTAGCCTGGAGAAAAGGAGGCTCTGGGGAGACCTTGTCACTCTCTACAACTGCCTGAAAGGAGGCTGTAGCCAGCTGGGGGTTGGGCTCTTCTGACAGGTAACATGGGACAGGACAAGAGGAAGTGACCTCAAGCTGCACCAGGGGAGATTCAGACTGGATATTAGGAAAAATTTCTTTGTGAGGAAAGGGTGGTCAAGCACTGGAACAGGCCACCCAGGGAAGTGGTGGAGTTACCATCCCTGGAGGTGTTTAAAAGATGTGGCATTTGTGGACATGGTTTAGTGGTGGACTTGGCAGTGCTGGATTAAGGGTTGGACTTGATGATCTTAAAGGTCTTTTCCAACCCAAATGATTCTGCAATTCTATGATATATACAGAGCACTTTTACTAAAGGTCAGGGAAGTATTAGGAAGTATGCTTATGTAAACCTTGTGGGTTTTTTGCAAATTTTTAATTTTTTTTTTTTTTAACCTTTGCTTAACAGATGACCCTAAAACGATTGTTGCCAACCTTACAGTAAGTATTTAGGACTGGGAGGTATCTGTCTGTACTTCACTGTTCACTTCTTGATTTATGGCATTATTCAGCTCTCTTTGCTTGCTCTTTATGCAGGAAAATCAACCAACCATTATTATGAATCAAGAATGTTAAATGGTGCCTTTCATGAGCATAGATTAATGTTTATCATGTTTTCCACTGTTTGCTGCTCTAGTAGCTTTTATAACCTTTTTGGGCAGTGCGGAGACAATCTCCTGGACTGTCTTTACTCCCTGAATTGAGTCTATTTATTTAGTATTTCAGAGCTGGAAAGTAATCTTTTAGGGTAAATATTTTACTAGCACTTTGAAGATGCTGAAAAAGTGCATTTGATAGCCATCAACTCTAACCTTGTCTTTAATGGAAGAAAAGTGTTTGAAATTAGAATTAAAAAACCAAAACAATCCCCCCCTTCCCCCCTCCTGAATTTTGTAACCAGCTGGCTTTAAATATATCTGCAGATGAGGTGTATTTTTGAGCATTCAGGTTTCCTCTGGAACTTAAGCTTTGGTTCAGTTAGAATAAAATTCTTCATCCATGAGTTAAGTATGTGTGATGTTTTGGTTGATGTTTCATAAAGGTTGTCATGAGAATGAAACTTTCCAAATATATCTTTGAATGGTTCCCTGGGCCCTGGCTGCATATCAATAATGCACAGAAATGACTGGTCTACGTATTCTAGATACACACTTCATTTTCCAGACACCATCAGTGATGACCTTAACAGCTTGATTTCTGTAGTCAAAGTTTTTATGTGCATCTTAAGTGAACTGACAGCATGCTATTTGTAACCATTTATTTTTCAGTGTAGAAAGCCTGACCAGCACTTCAAGCCTTACCTGAAACAGCACCTGCCTAAACGCTTGCACTATGCTTACAACCGAAGAATTGAGGATGTCCATTTGCTGGTGGATCGCAAATGGCATGTGGCAAGGTAAACCTTTGCTTTTGCTTCCATCCTTATTTTCAGTCTTTTCTTCTGAGGAAATGGGACATCTAGGATTGCCCTGTCTGTTAGCATCCTGCTCCTGTACCCTGTGAGCAAGAGGAGTTTTGAACTCCTGGTGAGGTTCAATCACACTTGGTGCATGAGAATGTAGTTTAGAACACAAAATATTTTAAAGTGTGGGGAAATCAGTTGCTGGATAGAAGGTAGAAACCCAGAGTGATTTGCTGAAGTAGATTTGTGGGTTTTGACTGATTAGTTCAAATGTAGGAGCAGATAAGGTTTTTTAATGAGGTGCAGGCTTACTCCTACTGGGTAGCAGGGAATATGGGAGGAATGGGCAGGCATATGTGGTGAGAGGATGTTAGGGAACAAGGGTCTGAGTGGATGCAATGGGTGAATGGAAAGAAAACAGATATTGGTAGAGTGGGTGAATACCTGAGATCATGTGGAAAGATATGACAGGGTGGCCATCAAAGTGCTGTACTGGCAGTGTATTGTATTTCAAAACAAATCCACAGAAAGCCAGGATGCTTTAGATAAGGCAAAACTCAGGTTTGGGTTGCTCTTACCCATATGACTGAATTTTTGGTTATAGACTATAGGCAGTGTTTATTAGTCAGCTACAAACTGAATGAGGAAAAACAAGTTGGCACATATGTGTACAGAGTGAACAGGAGAGGAGTAGCCTTTGTTTATGAATTGTGCACAGCTTTCCATTTGCATATACTTGGCATGTGTTGTGTATTAGAGGATGAGAGTGGTAGGGTCTTTATGCATGAAGCTGACTCAGTGGTTCTTGGAAGATGACACAGCTTTTGGCTCATGGTAGTCATTATGAGCTTTAAATTATGCTAGGGTTTTTTGCCCATATAGCTGCCAGGCAAACGCACAGTGTTGTAAGTGCCTTTTGACATCTGTGCTTATCTTTCCATGAATTATGCAAGGATCACTCTGCCGAAGCAGTGAATGAGAAACCCCATTTGCTTTCTTGCATAACTCCTCTGGCTGCTGGCAGGCTGCCCCGTGGCTGGGGTTATGTATATTTCAAAGAATCACACTCTGAATTTTAGGCCTTTAAAAGCTTTAGTTTTAAGAATTTTACTGTAGTGGATGGGATTGTGCAGGTTGATTTACATTTAGTAATTTCTTGTTAATTACATCAATCTTTCTTTGGCTTAGTTATTAATTTTCAGAGATCTCATTTACCAGTAATTCATTCATTAATGCAATTGTAATTGGTAGTTACAGGAAAACTATAGTTACAGCCCTGATTGCTGTAACTCCAGTAATTTATAAGGCCAAAATCAAACTTCGACTGAGCATTATTTTATTGCAGATGAAGAAATTAATCTGTAGGATTATGTGGTCCTCTGTGTGTATTTCCTGCACACGGCCCTATAAAACTGTATAAAAGTACTCTGAAACAAGCTGGTGATTGTAATTCCTATAACACAATACTTATTTTTCCACATATTTTATAAAAAAAAACATCTCAGTAACAAGCTGATAATTAGCATTCCTCTGGTACAGCACTTACTATCCCCACTGTTTCTCTTCATGAAAATCTTTTTCTTTTCAGCTTTGTTTCTGCTCCCCATTTTTGTTTATTGAGCTGAAGGCAAAACAGGCAAAAGCACTTCATAGCATTGTATGATATTTGCAGCATTGTAGCATCACAAAAGTGCTTTCTGATCAGCCTCTGTTGGCGTTTTGAGGATGGGAAGAATATGGTCCAACACCTCCAGTCTGCAGGAGATTATATGATATGAGAAAATCTGAGAAAATAATAGATACTAAGGTTTTTATCAATAATAAGAGTTGTTTCTTAGAGCAGGAGTAGAGGGAGAAACCCTGGGGATGCTGTTTAAGCCTACAGTCCCTACTACTGCTATTAAAGACAGATAAACAATGCATTTCCCTGTAACCTTATCCTTCCTGCCCCCAAAAGATATTGTCAGGTCAGCCACCTTTGAGGAAGTTTTCTAATACTTTTTCAATTTAGGAAAGCTGTGGATGTTTACAAGAAGCCAACAGGAAAATGTTTCTTCCATGGAGACCATGGCTATGACAACAAGATAAACAGCATGCAGGTATGAGCAGTGTCTGGGAGGGTCATTGAAGGCAGAAGAAATTGAAGGTCTCTGATATGTAAATATTCAGTGAAACCCCTTTATGTTTTAATGCCCTTCTTTTCTATTTTTTTTTTTTTTTTTTTTTTTTTAAAGACTGTCTTTATAGGTTATGGCCCTACCTTCAAGTACAAGACCAAAGTGCCTCCTTTTGAAAACATTGAACTTTACAATGTCATGTGTGGTAAGCTGCCTGCTTGAGAAATTGCAAAAACAGCAAGTTATTTTAACAGGGCATCATTTAGACACCCATGAGCTCGTGCCCTGACTTCCTCCCAGGGTTTTTTTCGCAGTCCCCCTTTCCCAAGCACTTGCGAGGAGGGCTGAAGGAACTTCTCCAGGGTGTCAGTTTGCTCTGGAGCTGGCTAGTAAAGGGGGTTACTATAGTTTTGATGTGTACAGCTTGACAGAGATCAAATGGACACCCCTGCAATGTGTGGTGTCCACATCTCAGCTATCTAGGAAGGAGGTTTCTGTTCAGAGACTGCTTCTGCACCTGCACGTCTCATGCAGCAGCTAAGGTTGATGACTTAGTTTTCTATGGCTTTTCCTGGTATGATTGTTTCCTGAATTTGTACGGAAGCCATGAAGAATCTGACGATGTATACAGATATTCATCAAGATCTTTTCTTTAGTACTGATTTTCCAGAACAATAAAACTTTAAGGTGTTTCAAAGATGTAATTCACTTCTTCTTTTTTCCCAAACATGTAATATCTAAGGGGGAGTTAGCCCTTATTTTATAAATCACTGTGTTGCAGATGTTCAGTGTAAGGTCAGCCCATTGACTGTAGGTTTCTACTGGAAGCTGAAGGAGTAGTTATAATAAAACTTTATCCAGTTTTAAACTTCTCCAGTGTCTTGATGCAAATTAACATTTTGTCATAAAGGCAAAGATACTATTCATCTGGCATTTTGCGATGTTATGATTTGGACAAAAGATCAGTGTTTTTATTACATTAAAAGCTTTCATTAACTTGTTGTGGGTGTAAACAGTATTACTAATAAATGTCTTGTCTCAATGGAGTTGCTGCTGAATACATGTTTGGAGTCTAACCACCATTCATTTTGCCTTGGTGGTTTCACAGATCTGCTTGGATTAAAGCCTGCTCCCAATAATGGCACCCACGGAAGTTTAAATCACCTGTTGAGAGCCAATGTGTATAAACCAACTGTGCCAGATGAAGTTGCTAAACCACTGTATCCTGTAGCTCTGCCTTCTGCATCAGATTTTGATATAGGATGTACGTGTGATGATAAGGTAGGTGTTTAGGATCTGTAGAAGCCACTATCACTCCACTATTAGCAGTAGCTTTTGGTAAAGTTGTAGCAATCTTATTTATTTTGAGAGTGTTTGATCTGTAAGAATTCCCCAGATCTCTCCTGTGAAATCTTTGTGCCCTCTTGGAACAATTACGGAACAATTTTGTAAAAGAGGAGATAAGAACATCATCACTGTCTTATAGCACTAGTTTTGTTTTGTTAGATGCCTAGTAAAACGAGATGTCAGAGTGCTCCAGTGGTCCTAATCTTGTTCCTTTTGTTCTGTTCTTGAGAAGAACAAGTTGGATGAACTCAACAAGCGTTTTCATGTCAAGGGAACAGAAGGTAAGAGCCTGGTGCCTCAGTTAATAAAAGCTGATTCCATTTTCTTTTGTAAATTACTTTGTGTCATTAGTACCAGAGCAACTCTTGGTGTGGTTTAGTTAATGTGTAGTAAACTCTCTTTTTGAGTAACTGTCAAAGTAGCACACAGACACACATGAGATACATGGGAAGGATGAAGTGCTCTTCACGTGAAGGAACACTACCTTTTGCTCTAACCAGGACTAAAGTATTGTTCAAAGTGATGCCAGTTTTAACTCTTCCATTCCATCACCTTTGGAAGTTTTAAGCTCAGCTATGAAGGCAGATACGTGAGGAGAGAGTGCATGAGGCTGTACTCCATTCAACCACAGGCTGTAAATGGGGAAAAAACCTGACTATCTTCATGCTGTGTTTTACCATAATTATCCAGGCTTAGGTTTTACCTAGAAAGGATGCTAAAGCTGCTTTGACAATCCCTGACTAGCTCTTAATGTTTGGCTCTTAGGATGGAGGTTACAGAGTGAAACAAGTGCTCTGCTAGTTCAGGCTCAATTCTATTCCTCTTCAGTGTTCAAGTTGATGTTACTCCCAGGAGAAAGCATTCCCAGCTCTCCTGGACTGGTCCCTGCACCCTCTGTGCCCTAACACCCACCTGACTTCTCTGTGGTTGCACTCAGCTGCTTCAGGGCTGTGGCCCAGGTTAAAGTGGAGCAATAGGGGCAGAGGAGAGGGGATTGGGGCTGCTTTTCTGAGAAGGACTACTGTCTGAAAGGCAAACCAAAGCAGAGTTTTCCTTCTCACAGTGGTGATTGAGTTCAGCATAACTATTCACAGCATTTCCCTTTCCATAGCAATTGTCCATATTAACAAATTCTGAAGCTTTGAGTTTAGACATGGATTTTTGAGGTACATCAAATTGCATTAAGGATTAAGCATCAAATTTCATCAAATGATTAAGGAGATTTGTTTTAATTCCCTTATGAAGGTATTTTCAGTTTCTCTGTTGTGAACAGGCAATGCAGCCTATCCTTTAGTTTCTAAAGGTGACGTTATTCTTCTTCTTTATGAGTTAAATTGCCTTTCTGTGGCTTTCATTTTCTTAGACTGATTTTCCCAATTAATGAAGAGCTGCTCTTCATTGTGGCAGTTTCTGCCATCAGGAAAAAAACACCCACACTGTTGTAGTTCAAATCTCAACATCTTTACTTTGGTTTATGGTCTTCATTCTTCTTCACTGTAGTAATATAAAGATAGTATTTTTAATGAATTTTAAGCTGTAAGTATGTAAACCAATTGCACTTGCTCATTTGTCAGTTCTTTGTTAAATGGCATGAAGTGTCTGTATTTAAACAAGTAGTTCTGCTGAATGCAAGTTTTGTTTTACAGCTTCATGACAAGCTGTAGCACCTGTTCACAGATCTTCCTATGTTTATTTAATTCCCTTCTCCCACATGGTGCACCATGTTGTTATTCACAGGCAGAAGAAAAAGATGACTTCAGCTTCTCTTGAATAAAGCAAGTTTATCACCTTTGTCCTTAGACTAGGGTTTTCCTACTTTTTTTCTTGTGCCCTATAAAAACATCCTCTGTTTGTACTCAAGCTCTAATAAAACATGCCCTTTTCTTTCAGGTTAAATGCCTATCTGGGAACTGTGTTAGGCCACTTTCCTTGTTTCTATGTTTCAATTTCCAAAAGCAAGCCAAGTGTGTTTGCCAGAAGGTTATCAAATTCAATGAGCTGTACTGGGTAATGCAAGATTATCCAGGAAATTTATTTTTCTTCTATCTCTTTCAGTGTTTTTGTCTGTTTATAAGCAAGCTTGTCAGAGTTATCTAAGGACATTAATCGTAACGTATCACCAAGACAGAAGAAGAGCAATTTATATAGAGCTGTAGGTGTCTTTTTGTAGCCAAAGTTAGGAAGAGGTTTTTTCTTAGTTTGTTTCTTTCATATTACTGACCAAAAAAAAAAAATATTACATCAGTCTTCAGAACAAATCTGTATACTCTTTTAATGAGTGACCGCTTTAGCCTCCCTTTCGAGAGGGACTTTGCAGAAAACCTAAGAAGGAGAGAAAGCCCAGAGAAGAGTGCAGGACTAATAGAATAGGGACTGATATTTAAAGCTATGAAAAAAGGTGCTTATCACTCATATGTGACTGGGTTGTGGACACAAAGACCGTTGAAGAGTCTCCTGGGTTTGGAAAAACACCTTTTCTCCATGCTGTGACACCAACAAGTTTTCAAGTATAGAAAGGACTTTTAATCTCAAAGGGTGTTGAGAGCCTGGAATGGGGATCCCAACCAGAACAGCTGAAGATTTGTTGCTCTCTCTATCAAAAGATTTCCTTTGTAGTTATTCAGGGTCAGTATCCTATTAATGATCACTGAAAAATCAGCATGTGATGGAAAGCCAACCTTTTTCCCCTCCCCCCATCTTTAAGATTTTCAGTAATAAATGTAAATGTCTTTTGATCTTTAGAGAAGCATCTTTTATATGGACGCCCTGCCGTACTGTACCGCACAAAATACAATATCTTGCATCACCACGACTTTGAAAGTGGCTACAGTGAAACATTCCTGATGCCTCTCTGGACATCGTACACTATTTCCAAACAAGTTAGTGCTGTCTTTACTCTTGAAATATGCTTTAAAAATCCTGGGGAAATTTCTTCGGTATCTGTATTTTTGAAGTCCTGAAATTTCCCTTCCCCACGGAGATTTTCCCACCAGAAATTATGTCAAGTACCACTGTAAACAGTGCCCAATTTCTTTTATTTCCTTTATGAGAGAAGACTTGTAAAGCAGAAGGGTTGTGTGTTTCTTGTCCTGTTTTAATTTTAAGTTTTGTTCAATGTGGATTTGTTTTATTATGAGAAACTTTATTTGAATTATCTCCCATGGGGATTTCTGCTCCCTGAAGAAGGGGCTGTGAAGCAATGCAGGAGCAGAATTTGGCTGTACAGCCAAGTGGTTTATTTTTCTGCACACAAGGCCTTCTGTGTATTCTGTCAACTGCATGAAATAGTTTCCTTTTCTCTGTAAAAGCTGAAATTACATTTTTTTTGTTGTCTCCATGTTCCTCAATGCAGGCAGAGGTGTCAGGTGTCCCGGAGCACCTGGCCAGCTGCGTGAGGCCTGACCTCCGCATTTCTCCAGGAAACAGCCAGAGCTGTGCTGCCTACAGAGGTGACAAACAGCTCTCCTATGGATTCCTCTTCCCTCCTCGTAAGTTTAGATAGCTTTTTAGTACCTAGACATTTTGTAATTTTCTTGGTTTTTAGGGAATACCTTTGGTATGAACATACTCAAGGCAAGCCTCACTAAATATAAACAGACTAATTTTGAATTCAAACACCAGTAAGATAAACATATTTTTAATTTATAAATCTAAGTTAGATTTTTGGACATTGTAAAAGTTTGTACCATCCTATTGAAATAGTGATAGGAGAAAACCTGTGTAAGCAAGTGTCCTCGATTCTCCTGATGCAGTTGCTTTGCTTTAGGATTGGAGCAATGACCTTCTGGGATTAGTAAATGTTGAAGGGGCACAACTTCATTGCTCTGCCTTCCTCACTCAGTGGCTGAAATATTCTATGGTGGATTTCTGAAATGGAATTTCCGGTGCAGAGGCTTGCTCTGAGCTAGAAGATAATCCCACACTTGTCTCCCAGGAAATTGTTGGCCCCTTTTGTAAAAGCCTACAGAGCAGCTCTCTGCCTTTTGAGACAGCAAAAATAGATGAGCCTGCGTGAAAATATTTTGAACTGATTGACAGTTGAAGGAAAGACAAAATCCTTCCTTTCCATGTTCATCTGTCACATGAAAGACAAATTTATGTATGTAATGTGCACTTCTGAATATAACATTCAGATTGCTGTTTAGATTACAGTTTTCCCTTTGGTTAATCTATGAAGCCATTTTCAAAACATTATATTCTTTGAAATTCTTATATTTCAGCTTATTAATATTTTTCTCTTTCACTGTTTTCAGAATTAAGTTCCTCTGCAGAAGCAAAATATGATGCTTTTCTAATAACAAATATCATTCCAATGTATCCTGCCTTCAAAAGTAAGTGCTCTTTGCACAGCTATACGTCTCTTTCCCAACAAGCTTTTTTTTTTTTACCACGTGTTAGATTATGAAATGAATTGATGGGAGAAGTTTAGAACAGAAAATTCAGTTACCTGTAGCCAGCAGGTAATACATGTGGGCAGCTGTATAATGCTAGGTATGGGCAGGCAAAATATCACAGGAAAAGATGAAGTTTTAAGAAAGGTTTATTTTCCTTGGTGCTGGGCTAAGGTAAGAACACAGATGTGCTGTAGGTCAGCAGTTTTGCTTTATGCCACAGTAATTCACTTTCTGTAAGACCATTCAGATTCTCTTGTCTGTAGCCTAAGATTGTACAGAACATACTCAGGCAACAGCTGGAACCTGGGAGTGTGCCCTTGGCATGTTCTAGTACAGGGACAAGTGATTAAGTTTGATTTTTCTCTCCATGCCCTTAGAGGGGGACTGAACATATTTATTACCTATAAACAAAAAAGAAGAGGAAACCAATTTATGGAAAATGAGGGATGATTTAAACCTGTCTGAAACTTTCAGTGCTGCAGGGTTATATTATTACCATTTCTTTTGTCTGCGCATCCCTTTTCTCTCTAGTCTTGCCAAGAGGTAGGAAAACCATCAGGCTATTCTGGTGGCATTTTTGGCTTGGCAGGGATTGAGAAGCCTTGGAAGAATCTCAAGAGCTTGTTCTTGTGAGATTTCCAATTCAGATTTTAGGCCAGAGAGGTTTGGATAAACATCAAAGCTTATGGGAGCCTTTTTCTTTTTAACCATAAAAGAGTGTTTTTAACTGAGAAACCTCTGTGTAGGACCAAGTGGTGATGTTTGCTGGAAATTTGAGCAAAAGCACTTAACTGATTACAGAGTGAAAAATTATCAGGGATTTCCCACTCTTAAATCACTTCATAAAAATTCTCTTTATGCTAATGTTAATCTAAGTATTTGGCTGAAATGCTACACAGGAGAACAACCCACCTCTAGCAGCTCATTTTGTCTAGTGGCCTTCCTCTTCATCACAAGTGGGTGAAGGACTCCTTGCTAAAAAAATGCTAATGCCATTTCTGGGAAATTACAAGCCACTCCATGTGTGCAGGTTGCAGTGCTGAGAGCCAAGTACAAGCTCATTATATGGATCTTTTTCCACAGCAGGTTAAAACAGGAGGCCGCAGTTCTATGCAGTGCTGACTTTGGTGGCAGTGCTGGCTGCAGAGGTCCCCTCCTCTGCTTTGTTTTTGTAATGCACTGTCCCATCCCATCCACGCAGGCAGTAATTCTGTGTCCATCTTTTCCATAGTGAGACTGGCTTAAGCAGTTCCTGCTTTGCTGGAGCAACAAAAATGATGGCCCTGTGCTGGCATCGCATTGCCCAGGTGTTGCTCCATATGTGGAGCCAGGATCGCATTTAGACACAAAACTTGAGGCAGTGGGGGGAGGGGGAATCTTTCCTTTTTGGACTGTTTTTAATGTTAAGGCATATGCATTGGGGGAGCAGTATTGCCATGCGATTACCACAGCTGAGGTTCTTGTTAGACCATTGCTGGTGGGGCCCTGGACATCAGCCCCAGCTGGGACTGCATGTGGCACTGAGCAGGGTTAGGTCAAGGTGTACAAGGGAGCTTTTGGAGGCTGGCATTGCCACCAGTTCCAGGGAACCACGGATTTAAGGGTCTGAGCTGGCAAGACAAGAGTTAAACTCTTACAAGACTGAGTTTTGTTTACACACACTTGGTTAAAATAAAAAGGGAAAAAGTACTAAAAGAATGGTGTAACTGGAGATTCCAGTGCGTTTCCCATCTCTGCAAGAATCTTAACTTGTTAAGGTTGAGGAGAACATGGTGGGAGAAAGTGTGTCATGCTCTTCCCAAAGGGTGCTGTAATGACAGGACTTTGGCCATCGTTGATGGCACCTATTTTAAAAGTTAAACATTTTGTATCAAAGGAGAATTTAACTGAATTAATATGACCTTTATATTTCCCTTTTAAAGTGTTTGGTTTTAGCTTTTAATCACGGTGCTATATCCTTTTTAAAATTGATAAAAAAACCTGAAAAACAGCACCACCCCAGCACAGTTCCCTCTAAGCAGACAGCAAAGACAAAGGCAGTGTTTACAAGGTTATAAAAAATGTGTGAGTAGTTGTTTCTACAGCTTGGTGAAGGAACAGCAGAATCTCTGTGCAATGCCTATGACAATGCCAGCCTGGGAGTGGTACCATGCATTTACTTCATCACTGGTTGGGGGAAAAAACCAACAGAGAACAAAGAAGTCTGAATAGGCTTTATTGACCAAACTGAATGAAGCTGCAGTAACTCTGTAATGCTTAGTTGTTTTTCTTAGATTTTCCCTACTGTCATATGAATATTATCCACTGGATTTTTATCTTCAGGAAGGAAAAACTGTTTATAATCTTGACATGTTTTGACTTATTCAAATCTTGGTCTGTTGTGGGGTTTTTGTTTGGCTGGGTTTTTTCTGTTTGTTTGGGGTTCTGGTTTTTTTGTTACTTTTGTTGATTGGTTGGTTTGGTTTGGTTTTTTTTCCCTACAGAGGTATGGAACTATTTCCAAAGGGTTTTGGTGAAGAGATATGCTACTGAACGAAATGGAGTCAATGTTATAAGTGGACCAGTCTTTGACTATGACTATGACGGTTTACATGACACACCTGACAAAATAAAACAGTAAGAGTTTGTCTTCAAACTGGTTTGCTGTTGCTTCTCTTAATGATGACTTTATCTTAAACAATTAATTACCTGCACATTATTTGGGTTTTTGGGAGGAGGTATAATTTTCTAGCTCTTTCTAAAGTTATTGGGAGTGAATGCCCATGTAGGTAGGACAGTGGTAAAAATAAAGAAATGACAATTCAGCAGTTAACTGTTCGCCTTGACTTTGAAATTGGTTCATCCTTGAGACAAAGATGAATTAGGTTCACGTAGTCTATTGTCTCTAAAATTCTCCAGAACTTAAAAGCAGTGCTGTTGAGTTACATGCTCAAGTCTTTTGTTAATTCAGTAATGCATTCTCTCTATGTCTCTGAACTGAAGAAGCCTTTCAGCACTGCATGAGGTCTTTTTGTAGCACAGTATGTTCTAATTGGATGCTCTCTTTCAATAGTGTTCAGGAATCAAACACATCTCAACAGTGTATGTGTGCCCTCACACGTAGGAGAGGAAAGACCAACTTGTTTGTGTAACCTTCCAAACAAGTTCATCCTTTGTGGATAAATATTTGCTTTATTCCCCCAGGTTTGTGGAAGGCAGTGCAATCCCTGTTCCAACTCATTACTATGCCATCATAACCAGCTGCTTGGATTTCACTCAGCCAGCCGACAAGTGTGATGGACCTCTCTCTGTCCTCTCATACGTCCTTCCCCACCGGCCTGACAATGATGAGAGCTGCAATGTAAGTTCTGTTGCACTGCTGCAGCCCTGTAGTAGACACATCCCTGGGACATGTGAAAACCCATTACTTTTGGAAGCAAGTGCTCACTGATGTCTTGAATGGAAGCACAGGGTAGTGCCTCTGTTAAGTGTCATTAGCTCATTAGACAGAAGCACTCCTCCATGATATGAGCAAAAATATGGAACTATTACTGCACTTAAAATTGTCTGGAAGAGCTGGCATATGCAGTAGGTTGGCAGTATTCTTTATTGCCTGTAGGGTTCTACATTCTGTCAGTGTAACTTCAGAGCAGGCTGGGGGGAGGCTGTATGCGTAGACGTGCTGTGCTGGCAGCCAGCCTGATGTTTTTATGGAGGTCAGTTTCCACGCGTGCAGGTACAATGCAATCTGTCTGCTGCGGCAGTCTGGTGAATCAGTCAGCATGTTTACATCCAACCCACGCAGTATTGAAAGAATATGCTATAACGTGACAGCAGTAGCAATTCTTGCTGTTTCCAGAGCACCTTGATTCAAGGGAGAAGTTTGGGTTCTCGCTACAGAGATGGCCAAACACCCTCCTGGTTTCTTTCCTATCTTCCATTGGGATGCAAAATCCTCTGCTGTAAGAATCTTGATGAAGGCTTTGGTTTGGTCAGCACTGCAGAAAGTGACATGCACACTTGGCAGGTGATCGTGTGGCAGGAGGGTGTTGGGTCCCCCATGAGCTCCCGCGCCCTGCAAGGACAGCAGAGCTCCCAGGCAGCTGTATTTAGACTTGTCCTTCCGCCTGAACTTTTTCTCCCATTACACAGCTGTGTGGATTCCTGCACACAGACACTTCACTATAGGCTGCCAGGAGACTGCTTCCTGAATGAACGCATTAATGTTATGAATTTTGTGTTGGCAAAAAAGTTAGGACTCCTGTTCCAGCTACAGGCAGAAATAGTCATTCCAACTCTGTACACAATTCACCTGGAACACTGTTTCTTTCTCACTCATCAAACAACGGTTTCCTGAATGAACATATTAATGTTATAAATTTTCTATTGGCAGAAAAAGTTCAGACTCCTATTCCAGCTACAGGCAGAAATAGTCATTCCAACTCTGAACACTGTTGACCTGGAACACTGTTTCTTTTTCATGCATCAAACATTGCCTGCTTTCAGGGCCACTTTTTAAACCCATGCTTTTGGAGCAGTATCCGTCTCTCTTGAGCAGGTCTGGCTTTCCTTTGTTTAGACTTTGAACTGCTTTGGGCAGAGGTGTCTTCCACCAGAAGTCTTGGAAAATTCTACATACATTTCATTGTGGTTTTTCTCTGGACTGCTTTTCTCTGAATCAAGATCCAATTAGTGATCTGGAAATTACTATTTTGGCAGTTACTAGTGTCTGTGCCCTTGTAACTCTGCCCATATGTAATTTTATGACAAAGTAATTTATTTTTTCCTCCCTATTATTGTGTGTCATAGTCCTCTTAAATTGCTGAAATCTTTTTTATGAGCTCTTTACAGTAATGGCCTCTTAGTCCTTGATTTCTAACATTTCAAAGCAGGCTTCTTTTCTCTGTAGGTCACATAGGTCATGATACTTATGGTGTATGTATTTACAGTTCTGAGAGGAACTTCAATGCTACTGCAAAGTCATTAGCAGATATTGGTCCATGCTTTTTATATAGCAAAGAACCACTCCAAAAATATTTAAATGTTGCTCTTGAATGAAAATGCAGTTAGGCAAATTTTTGCCATTGAAACCCAGCATCAGTCTTACTTTTGCACATGGTGTTCCCATCTTATGTGTTCAAAGAAGTGATTGCATAAAACCTCCCCATACTTCATGGATGAAATGCATGGGGTAATATAGGAATTTTACCTTAACCTCTCCAAGGTTCTCTTTTAAGATTTGAAGAAATATTAGCATTCCCTCTGCTCTACTGTGGGTGTACACACATTCTCCTTCTTCACACAGCTGTTGAAGAACACCACTACTCTTCTCATCTGAATTTGTTCCTTTTCTAAACTGTGTTTATTCATGGTGAGGTTATACCCATTCATTCTTGTGTCAACATTTTTCTATGGCTTAAATAGCCCTTTTTTGGGATTTACCTTAGAGGTGATTTATGACAATTCTCAAGGCATATACTTCTCTCTATTTGTGGAAGACCCAGGATCTTTTTTGCTCTTGTAAGAGAGAATGAGCCTATTAGTAGATATCCTATGCATCCCATCCAGTCTGATCCTTTTTTTTTTTTTTTTTTTTTTTCCCCCCTCCTGGATCGTGAATGAGATTAAGCATGCAGCTCAGATCTCAACATGAAAATGGTTTTCTTTCCAGTGGACACAACTCCGCTGATACTACCAATAATTTGCTTTTTCCATAGCTGTTTTATAATGGTGGCTTACATTCATGTACAACTGGTACATTCAGGTCCTTCTCTTCTATGTGTCAATTTGGATAACCCAATTTCATGCTATACTGGGGCTCCTGCATCTGCATCTTCTTCTTACGCTATTCCAGACTTCCTCTGCATTGACAGGAGTTCCTGATTGTTGGTGCTTTTTGCTAGCACAATAATGACCTTGGCACAAGAAGCATGTGTGAAAACATTACACAAAATCCTTTCCAAGACCAAAGTTAAAGGAACCCTGGAAACTACTAGAAACTTCATCCAGGCCACTGTTTTCAGTTTCAGCAGAACCTTTGAATTTCTTTTCATAAATGAGTTCGTCATCCATGATGTCTACATGCATGATGTTCAGCTTTCCATTCAGCTTTCAGCTTTTCATTTGATATTCAGAGAGATTATTGTCCAGAATATCTGGTAATTTTCTCACTGGCTTTTGGATTAGCCTCCTAATTGATAGCCTATTTCTATCTATCTCCATGTTTTCAATTGTTTAATTTCCTTCTAAAATTCCATATTATTGAGGTGAGACTAAGCACTACAGTTGGCAAAAACTGTCATTTAAAATGTATATACTTCATTCACTGTTATGTGGTAATATAATACTGTGTTAGTTGAGCACTGTATTTAAAATCCTTGCTGCTGGACCTGTGGCTTCATGGGCCAGTTGTGTACTGGAAGAAATAAAATGTAGATCATTTGACTGATTTTCTGGAGTCATGCAAATGCTGTCTTGCTGGACTAGGTTTAAACCAGTCTCACAGTCCTGTGATTTATTCATGTTGCACATCTTTTGCAAACAGCTTGTATTCAAAAAAAGTGAGCTTTGTAGCTCACTCATAACTTCCTTTTGAGCTCTGCAGATTTCCTGCTCAGAAGAAAGGCTTGAAGAAAACAAAAATGTCACAGTGACTGCATTTGCAGTAACAACCCTGTTGAGCCCTGTTTGCAGACTACTGATTGCCAGGCTGAAGGCTGAGCAGGGGCTTCCTGTGGCCGCATGCTGCCAGGTGGCATTCCTGGAGCATGGCACTGCAGGCTCTTCCCTCTTAATTTGTATCCTTCTTTTCTTGTCCCAGCCCTGGTTTTGGGCCTCAGGTTGTTAGTGGTATGGAGAGGAAAGCTGGTTTGGGGCTGAGAGCTTTGAACCAAACAAGCTCGGACTGGGTCATGGACGTTTGCTTTAGAGCAGCCAGCTGTGATCTGTCTGGTACTTGGTGTCCTCTCTGTGCAAACGATCACGCTCACCCTCGCAGCTTCTGTTGGTGACCCACTTCCTGTGCTGTGGCACAACTACAGCACTGCACAGGCTCTGGCATTGCTGGAGCTTAGTCTTGATCCGTGAGAGGATCACTTGGTAGGAGGACCTTGCTGAGACAGTCAGAAAAGGGTTCATTTCCAGGAAGAGGCCCAGGAATAGATTTTTATCAGCAAGATTTCCATGTTGCACACGTGAAGCCTAAATACCAGAGATACAGCCCTCCATTCCTAACTTGCTTCCCTAGCAGTGGTGTAGATGTACCAGCTAGAGGGGCCAAAGGGGGAAAAGTCCTGTTTGCTTTGTCCTTTTCCCACATCTGCTCCCCATTGTGCAGTCCCCAGGCCTGGGTGCAATGCTCATGGCACATGTTGCTGGGCTGCTTAAGGCACACAAACAGCCAGTCACTGCAGTGTTTGGCAGGGCTGATTTTCTGATGTGTTCGTGAGTTATCTTAGTCTGTGGATGGCTCCAACATGTGCTGGTGCTGGCACAAGGCATGAGGCAGCAGCTGTCCCCTAAGAGAATATAACCTGACCCCAATCACTCTGGCAGCATAACCTTCCTGGTTTTTTTGTTTTTTGGTTTTTTTTTAATTGGGAAACACTTGGTAAAATTCTTTTTCCTGTCAGTGAATAATATGTATGTTCCAATAACAGGAGTTTTTAGGTATCAACATAAACCATTGTTCCAACTGTGTAATGAATTGTAAAGGTCTCCTGAAAGTAAAGTGGAAAAATTAAAATAACTCTGTGTTAGATGATGCGGTGGTCAACTGAGAATAATGTGTAGGCATAGGATTCAAAGCCAAACAGCCTAGAATTTTCACTTTGGTAATACCAAAGTGATTAATATAGAGTTCTTTCTGTGAGATAAAAATCATGGAGTAACCAGTGGATCTTCTAAAAACATACAACTATTCTTCTGAAACACCTGCAACTTGACGCTAGCTTTTTCTAGATGATTATGGTCATTTTCTCAACCCCATCCTGAAATGGGTGCTGAAATAAAACTGTAGGATTCATCTTGCCTGTTAAATGTCAAAGCTGTTTTCTTGGAACTTATTTAGCTTATTCATTCTTGAATAAGGCACAGAGATTCTTCAAATGGAACAACTGTGTAAAAAGGTTGCATTTGCTTTTGGAGATGATTTTTAACAAGACTTGTTATAAAATATTTTTTGTCTTCCCAGAGTTCAGAGGATGAGTCAAAGTGGGTTGAAGATCTTCTTAAGATGCACACTGCGCGTGTGCGTGACATCGAACAGCTCACGAGCTTGGACTTCTTCCGAAAGACCAGTCGCAGCTACACAGAAATCCTCTCCCTAAAAACATACCTGCATACGTTTGAAAGTGAAATTTAGCTTTTTAACCTTACTCAGTACATCCTTTTATCAACTGGTGTATATTTTTATATTGTTTTTATATTTATTAATTTGAAGCCAGGACATTAAAAATATTAGTATTTTAATCCTGTATCAAATCTTAAGCATTAAACCTTTGTGTCATTTGTTTTGTTTCTCTAATGTTTAATATAGGTATGTCTCTTGGTTGATTTAGTAGTGCTTGTAATACTGCAGTTTGAGTCCTTACTCTGAGCTTTTTAGTGGTGCTGCAAGGTTTGATGCGTGCATCAAGGAAATACTAATTTCTCATGCTCCTTTACCACACTTGTAGTCCTGTACTGTGTATCAAAATACTGAACATGTAAAATTACATTCATTTACTGATGACTGTGTGACAGACATATTTAAACACTATAGACAAATAGCATCTTAAATATAATAAACCACACATTCAGTTTTTTTAATGTGTTTTGATTTCCTTTCACAGGGATGTTCAGAGGGGCTTGCTGAGTGCTGACAGATCTCTTACTGGGCAGAGCCCTTCTCAAGAACTTAGGTTTGCTGGTAAGAGGACTGCCAGGGCTCCAGGTGCCCTGCCCTGGTACTCAGCAGTGAGATCATAAAATAGACACCCACAGCAGTCATTACTGGTTAGGTTTTGCTGTAGGGGCAGAGCAGAGAGAAGAGGATGCTTGCTGTCATGAGCTAGCGGGAGTACCCCGTGCTTGAGGCCACCTAGCCCTGCTCTGAAACTGTGGACAGGATTCAAGGTGATAACATCTGTTGTCACCGGTAGGGCTGTGTCACCCCCCTAAATTCTGTTTTGCTCTGGGGCTGGTTCCTGGGAATACCTGCTCCATCATCCTTTGCTTTGACTTCGGAGGAAATTGAAATAAGACAGATGTTGAAGGAGGTGGCATTGCTGAATGTGCAGCAGTGGGCTTTTAGCTGGGAAGAGAAAATCTGATTTTTATCATCTTGTTCTAGTGGACAGAGTCTGAGATGTGTTCCCCTACTCTGAGTCTGAGCCTTAATGCCAGCCCTCATTCTCAAAGGAGTCCCTTGGCCTGATTGCACAAATATAACTTCTGGTACAGTGAAGTCCACACAGTGCTCATGATTTAGAGCCATCACCTACCTGGTCAAGTGAGCCAAGTCTCTCTTGGCTACTTCAGTGCAGTAACAATCTCATAGTCCTGGCAAGCCCCTACAAGTGTCACTGAGAGCAGAGTCCCAGGAGAATGGAATAGATGCTGTTGTGTGCTGGTTTCTGGGTAATGGCCTGATATGGCTTGGACAGCTTTTATAGAAGACATATGCTGTGGAACATTAGTGTTAGTGCAGCTGGATGATGTAAAAGAGAAATCAGAATGCCTTTGAGGCTGAACCCACTAATGGCACTATTGTAGAGCCTTCATTTGGGGTTATAGATTTCCTTCTCTCTACAAAAGTTGTTTGTGTGTCTATTTTCTCCTTGAGGGTTGCAACTGCTGTAAGGGAAGAGGGAGGGGCTGGAAAGTATCTCAGCCATGTACACAGATAAGTAGCCAGGTCTCAAATTAATCTGGTACAATTTCAGCAACTTACATCCCTGTAGCATCCATCTGAGAGAAAGTAGTAAACTAGAATTAATCCTGTTAACACAGATAATAAAGTTCTTGTGACCAGTAGGCAAAAATTTATTGTTCTATGTGCTAAATTCTGTTTAATTTTAAAAAGCATAAAACTTGAATGCTTTAAAATACCTCCAAAATGTTAGGATGGAAGTTCTAATAACTGCACAAAGCTATGGGAAACATCTATTCTTGCAACTTAAAAATTGTCTCTTGTGGTTGTCTGGTAGCACAGAAATATTTTCCTGTAAGCTTTCAGCAGGGCTTCTTGCCATGATAAACTTTATGTTCTTACATGTACTACAAAGGGTATTTCCTTTGGATTTAAAAGAGCTTTCTCTTAAGACCTAATTCCTTCAACATGAACTTTAGTGATGATTTAATGTGGTGGTTCATAAACTAAACTAAAGACCACCACTGCTGTTTTGCTTTGACATTAATCTGTTGCACCGTTTGTTTGGGTTTTTTATTAAATTGAACAAATTATGTAATTCTTTTATTTTCTCCCAAAATAACATGAAATTTATACCAAAGGAACATTTAAACTCTGAAAAATAATCTTGTGTTCAGAGAAGTTTCTTCTGAAATACAGTTAGGGAAATTGTTGGGAGAGACAGTTTAACTCTTGGTTGCACTAAAGAATGATGATGGGTGTGTAGGGAAACATCATTTTGAGTGAGTTTCTTACTGTGACAGTAAATGCTAGTAATTTATTTCTGTCCTACCTACCTCTCTTCAGCCTTTGGCTCTGCGCTCTTGCATGGTGTTGCTGTTATTTTACTGCATTAGCAGAAATGACTGTGCTGAGAAATGTTTGTGGTGACTTCTGTACATGGCATGGGGTACTTTTCTAATTGAAAGATGCCTTATGAACACAAAAGCTCTTATGCAAAGCTAAAGCCTTGTAAAGCTCTATGAGCAATGTGAGTTCCACCAGGAACAACAGATACTTTAAAGGGAACTTGTAATTTGCCTTTGGTATTCTTCAGGGTGAATGTTAGCTTAGGGCAGAGGGAAGGAACCCCTCTGCTTTCCAATCCTGTTAGACTATTTGAAAAGATGAAATACCACTTGTTTGTGTTATGTGCTGCCTTTTCTTGATATTATTCTGGCTTCAGCAAGAGGTCTGTTGAGGAGAACATACACTGAATTTTTCTGTCAAGCAAACACTATTTTTGAGGGTTTGGATAATTAGTGTTTGCACTTGGTGTTATAAATTTGAGGCATGTTCAATGGGTTAGAGGCAGTTCAGTTGAGCAATTGGCACAACAACAAAAGCTGTAGGTGTCATGCACACCTAGTAAAATCCTTTTGCTCTGGGAGAAATCCTTCAGAGGTAGTTATGCAACTGGAATTACCCTGCTACAGGAAACTGTTACTTTTTTAACCCCTTTTCCCCAGTCACACATCCTTAATAGATAAGCACTGAAAGCAGGTCAGGTAACCTAACCAACGGAATGGTTGTGATGGCGAAATTATAGCAAAAGTCACCATCCTGTCCTGGCAGTACCAGAGTGCTTAATGACTAATGATTGTGTCCTGTCCGGGTCAGCTAACAGCTTGATCAGGTTGATACTTCCTACTAGCTGTTTCCATCTTCTTCGTGTCCAGTCTTTAGCCTCTTTATGGGGTTAGGTGCAATATTGTACAATATTCAATAGTTTCTGTGTTTGTTTGAACATTGGTTCTGTTTTGGTAATAGTGGGTCAGTTTGTGTTGTGTTATAAAGCAATTTTAGCTCCATATGAACAAGAAAATGAAAAGATTTAATTGTCAGGTCGGTGCCATCTCGGGAAGGTTTTCCAGAGTTCACAGGTATATAGTGTGAGTAATAACCATGTTTAATTAGGCCAGTTTTGCTCTGTCCCTGGAGGCTGTTCTAAAGCAATGCTGCCATGATCCCTTGTTTCTCAGTGCTTTATATGCTGTCAGTCAGCTGAACGTGTGAAGATTAGACTTTAACAAATGAAAACACACAAGCACTTGTAAGAGAGTCCAGAAAACAAAACCAGTGATGAAGAGATGGGAGAGGAAGTCACACTTCAGGAGACAGAAGAGGTTAAACAGGCCAGGAGATGCTGCTAGAAGGGAACCACGGCTGGAGAAGATTTATTTGGTAGGTTGATGAAGTCCCTGATCTTCTTGCATTTGGCTTCTTCCTATAAATCAGTCTGTCAGGTACAACAGGTGAAATAGGTCTCTAATTCTTGCACACAGCCAGGAAGCAAAAAACTTTTCAGGAAAGCTGAAGGAATTCCCCTCTGAAGGTGTTGCTAGTTGCAGGAGCAGAACAGGAGCTTGGAGGGTGTCCGGCCAGGACAGTGAGGACAGAGTGCAGGACATGACCTGAAAGAAAAGAATTCGTAGCAGCAGGAGCTGACTGTCCAGCAATCCTTCCCTTTAGTTTCATATCCACATCAAACATCTTTAATTACCTTTAAATTTGTATTACATTTCTGTGCAGATTACCTCAGCTCCACTCTGCAGGAGACAGAGGAGATATTGCTTGCAGCACAATTGAGAAAATTCCCCCTTTAAATGTTTTTTTTAAAAACCTGCAAGCCCAACAGAGGGGCAAATCCACTTGCTCTGCCCAGCGAGGGAGGGATAAAACTAAGCTTTCTCAGCAGGGCACGGTGTGGGTGCTGCAGAGCTGCCATCTCCTCTCTGCTCCGGTACAGTGGTCTTCCAAGGAGTTTGGCACTTATGGCAGCAGGGTTTATTCTGCTGGTTTGGCACAGAAGGAGACAAATGAAACTTCACCAGCTTCCTGGGAGGCTGCTGTTACCACAGGCATGGATGAAACGGTGGCAGGGAGTGGTTGGATAGTCTATTAAAGGGCATGCATAGAGTATGGCCTGTAAAGCTGGTCACAGTGCTTCTGTGTGGGGCTTAATAGGTGACATTTTGAAATAATTTCTGATAGTACTATCACTGATGGGAGACCACAGGGTAAGTTTTGTAAAACAAAAGCTTCAGAATCGTGGCTGAAATAAAATTTGAATACAGGGCAATAGAAGCGAAACTCCCTTTGGGGGCAATAAATACTGCTGAATTGGTTTTCTATCAATCCTCTGCATCAAAATGCTTTTGGTAGGCCTGGTTCCTTACCAGAGTCCTTCTGTATCCCAGAGGGATGCCACAGTATTTGTCCATCCTGTTTGTAGTCTTAGTTCAGGTTAGTTTTTGATTAGTTTCAATTCCCTTACTGTAGTCTCAGACCACTGTTGCACTTGACCTGAGAGACATGGTATAGTCATGAAAATACAACTATACTCTGACCAGGATAGACCTGCCAGCAGATGATTAATACCACATTAACTGTACATCTTCCAAATGGGGGAAGTGTGTTTAAAATGTTTAAAGTTCAGCCCTTGTTCAAGAGAAGAGAAAAAAGGCATTTTTAAACATTGTGGAAAAATACCTAATCTCGTTTCTTTGCACTTGTTGTGTAAATACGAGATAAGAGCAGTATTCCCAAGGTTACTGCAAACAGCCTGTCACTACAGAGTACAAACTAACATTTACTAAAATGTATGTTGACATAAAAAGCAGCATTGCTGCAGTCAGCTGTGGTAAAAAAACCCACAGGTTTCTTTCCCTTTACAAGTCAAAAGTTTGGGATGTACCCTATTCAGTCCTGCCCTGCTTACAGCATCCATGGTATGTGCACAGTCGTTGTGGAGCCTTACCTTACTGTGTTACCTTCTCTGTTGTTTTTAAACACGGTGGGGAAAGGCAGATGGAGGTCACCCAGGTTTCATCTGCGGGTTTCACCATGGAGACAGCAGCAGGCAAAGTTAGTAACTGTGGATTAACACAGCTGTAACTGATTGACCCTAAAACTGGAATTTACTGGAAAAGAGGTGGCACTATTTGACATCATAAACTCTCAACAGAAAAGGATTAAATACTTTTCGGGGGATGTTTTCCTGAGTTTTCTTTCTCCTGGCTGTGCACAGCAAGTATGCAAATCTTTTCTGTGTGTAGGACTGATATATCAGAAGAGGCTGGATGCAGAGGAAACAGGAACTTTGTAAACCTGCCAAATAAATCTCCAGCCACAGTCCCCTTCTGGCAGCATCTCCTGGACCTTCAACCTGTTCAGCCTCTTCTGTCTCCTGAAGTGGGAAACTTCTCTTATCTCCTTACGCAGTATTTTTTTTTTCTGCTGACCTTCCTGTTTTATTTCAGCTTTGATCTGTTAATCATCTGCAAGTAGCTTTAGTGCTAGCCTACCAGCTCTTGTCTCTGTCAGGCCTTACTCACTTTTTTGCAGAGAAGAGGGATGTGGAAGATCCTGATATATCCCCAATTTCTTTTCCAGTGCAGTTAAAGCCCAGGGCCAGCTTTTGCATATAAAAACCCTCTTCAGAGTATTTAAGCCAGTGGCATTTAACCAGTGCATGTCTTTGTTTGAAGGCATTTAATGTCACTGAGGGTAGACTGTCAAAGCTCTGATGAATAAGCCAGAAATTCTCCACACAAGCCATGACTGACTAGACCATTACTAACTGAGAAAATTAGCTATTAATAATGACGTTATGTTCTCTTCTGGGACTAGGAAGTTCAGACCCAATCCGGATGAGCCAGAGTTCAGGTCCTATCTCAGCACTGACTGTGACAGATGACTTCCTCTGCTCGCTGGCCCATTTTCAGCTACCAAAGTCCCTAGGACATTGCTGATGGCTGTAGTTTCACCTGCTCTCTGCTGGATGCACGTTGTCATTTGTACTTGTGGTCTTTTCCAGCTTTCTAACTGGCTTTTGGGGTGCATGGACATGGTGTTCGGGGTCAACAGTAATGACATCTTCCTCTTCATTGTACTACTACATGAAGAGCTGTCCCTGCTTCCCCATGGCCACAGGCCCTTCACTGGACTCAGGACTGTAGTGCACTTGCTGTACACCTCTGCAGAGTCCAGAGAAAAGGACAGTAGGAAGCAAGTCACAGATGATGTGTTATCTTCTCCAGGGCTGTATCTAACCTGTGTGGGCTGCAGCCTGGGCAGATGTGAACAGTCTTTTCCCATGTGACAAACATTGAATCCCAATATATTATTTGTTAGCAAAAAAAGAAATTAATTTCCAATATTCTTCTTACTGGTAACTCCAGAAGAAACACTGCTGTTTGAGGGATCTAACAACTGACATTTTTATAATGGTCCTTTTAAGAGTTATTCTTTAAGAAAAAAAAGTTTGCAGAAAAATAGTTCTTTTTGTTTCTCTTCTTCATTGAAGATAAAAGCCATTTTTTGCAGTGTGCTTAGCTGGGTTGGCAGACGTCCAGATTGAACTAAGAGTTCACCTCCACGGCTTTCACCTTCTGTGCCTCATGATAATTCTAACCTTTCTCAAAAGGTTTCCATATGCATTCATGAAACCTGGGAGCCCTCCTGTGGTCAAAACCATGAGCTATTCTTCCGGTTGTTACCCCAAATCTGATGTAGTCAATTCCATTTTAAACTTTATCCTTGGAGTATTCATTGAGAAAAGTTCAGTCAGTTAAGGAAACAAAAACTTTAGATGGTTTCCTGGGGTTTTGCATGGGTTGGTCTCATTACATCTCACTCCCCTTGGCCATTATCTGATGCTGTCCACATCTCTTTTCCAATGTTGGGGTATTGCCTGACAATCTGTCTATTACTTAATCTTTTTTCCCTCCGTACTCCTTCTCCCTGTTTGCTTTCCTTTGTAGGCTTCTCCTTTTCTGCTCTGATCTAGTCAGGTTCTCATGATCAGTCTGTCTCAGAACCTCCCAGTTGTGCATTAAAAAATGCAATCCACACAAATTCCAGTTTTACTGTCTTGCAAGTTGGAGAAGTATGTGATTCCGAGGGCTTTGGTGTGCTCAATTTTAATGTTGCGCTGAAGTTGTAGAAAAGGTGTTACATTTCCTCAGGGTCTTCATTTTGTGGCCTTTGTAGAATCCCTCGGGAAAATTCTGTTTCCACACGGGGAATTGCTTTCTTTTTAACATCATTTCATTGTACATGAGAAGTAAAACTGTCAGGAATCTTGAGCAAGTTTATGAGGGAGTAGGAAAAGGTGAGGTAAAAATGAGGAAGGGCAAGAGGAGAAACTGCCCCTTTCCTTTTGCCTCTAGTGGTGCTGACCCTGAGTGTTTCTATCCTGCTGCAGAGCTAAAGGGGAGAGCACCCACAGCTGGGCTGTCTCTCACCCATTCACCGTGACTTGCCTGGGGGCTGTGTTGCAGATCCCAGTGTGGTCCATTGTGGATCTTGGATTCACTACACGGAGGGACTGCAGAGAAGGTCTGAGATCTCAGCTCTTCCCTCTCTGCCCTGGAATTTGTAAAGGCACTTGGGTATTCATGAGGGTAAATACTTCAAGGCTTGTCATTTGTAAGATAATACAGCACATACCACAAGGGCCTGAAAAGTATTTGAAGCTTCTAGGTTGTACTACTGTTATAACATTTGAAGACACAGAGGTTCATGGAAAATCCCACCCAAAATTTCAGCATCAAGTATGCACTAAGTGTAACAAGGCTAGCTTAGGATGGGACAGAGTTTGGAGCTTTGTTTTTATCATAAGCTTTACCTGACAGAAAAAGAAGTGTCCCAAACTCCACAGTCTTAAAGGCTGCATTTCTGAATTTCATTTGAAAGAGTGTACCAATACTTTCAGTAGTGAGTTTTTGAGATCACTGCATCTCGAATGAGTGCTGAAGGCAGCTGCTCTAGGAAACCTCTAGTAAGAGCTGCAACAGGCAGCTGGGGTTAAGCTCTTGGCCTCACTGCTCTAAGTGAAAGCTAAATCCAGAACTGTAATGATAAAAAATGGCAAGTCTTAATGTGTTCATGGTCAGATTATATCTTCTTATCCTTTTTCTGTCAACATCATTCTTAACCTAACAAGCTTGCCTTCCTCACTGGTATTTAAATAATCCACCCACTCCTTTCCAAAATATTTTTTTAGTCGGTTGTTTTTTTGATTTTTGGGTTGTTTTGGTTTTTTGTTGTTTTTTTTTAACCTGCAAGCACATTTCTTCTGAATAAGAAAAGAAGCTGTTGCAACTGATTCCTGGCAAAGAGGCTCATTTAATATTTGTATTTATTTTATGAATTTAGATTTATGTGAGCACATGGCTACATTTATGCCCTGGGTACCCTTGCTTAATTCTTGTTCCATAATATGGATGTCATAGAGAGGACTGTATTTTCCATTCCCATAATTAAATGTACACTAGCAAATAAAGCTTGCACAAAGATAATAATTCTTCAACAGCCACTCAGCCCATCCCCACATAATTTAGTGTTAGTTTTTGCCTAAGGATATATTCTTGTGGGACTTCCAAGAGTGGTTTAACGAGGCACCACCTCCAGCACAAGGTTAAATTTCTTGGTGTGGCAGAGGCAGATGTTGTGATATTCCTGGGCTTTGGACACAGACCCTCAGCTGCACTGAACTGGCTGAAGAAGTTACTGCCTCCTCTCCTGGCAAGGGTTATTGTTTCTTCAGTGCCTGCAGAATTGCTTCCCTCTAACCCACTCCAGGAGAAGGAATAGTTTATTTCACTAAAGAGTTTAAAAGCTAGAATTCTACTCATGTAACTCATTTTACTTGAAATGGGTTAGGAAGCAACACAGGATATGCCTAGTTAGAAAACAAGAGAGTGGTAATTAGTGATGGAGTGACTGAGATGATCCTAGTGAGGACTAAAGATATTTTCATTTGAGACAGCTGGAATTAGGTGAGATGATACTCCACAGCCCTTATCTGCTTAAGTCACAAAGCAGCCTGATTATTTTATATCACCTTTACTAATGCTTCAAATTAATTCAGTTGCCCATATTGGTGCGGGCTTATCCTGTAGTGGCAGCTGTCCTGTATGAGGCAGCTGAGTCTGCTAAACAATGCATTGCCACCCAGAAGTACCTCTTTAGCACTTGGGCACTGTGTGTCCTCTGCTCAGCACATCCCCTGGTGCTTCATCCTGGGCTGCTCCCAAGAGCAGTAACTGGGGGCTCAGCTGAGGGGCTGCCAGCTGTTCACAAAGGGAACCTCTACTGCTGTTTGTGAAAAGCAGAAATGAGGGTGTCTGTAGAGTTTTTCTCTCCCGGTATGTGTTATCAGCTGCAGTGGGCCAGAGCTAAACAACTTTCTGTTTTGCTGTGCTTTCTTCTAACTAGTTCAGTCCCTGCTCATCGCAGGGCGGATGACTCTCAAGTTCCCTTCCAACCCAAACCATTCTATGATTCTAAGCATCTTTTGCTTAAGCGAGCTTCAGTCCAATGCAAGAGGACTTTGCCTGTGTTGAAATAATCATTTTAAGGAAGTTGTCTGAATACCTAATTGCCTGACTAGCCATGACTTGATTTTTAATGGTGCTGACTGTTTCTGTGGACTCTGGTAGGATTCCTTAGTTGCTCGTAGGTGTGAAAATAAGGTTCTGACACTGCACAGTGCTATTCAGCAAAGCATTTCAGGAGCTCCCTAAGTCCAGGTATTTGTTAAATGCAACTGCTGGGAATGCTCTGTGTGTGAAAAATACACTCTTCTCGGGAGTGACAAGTATTTCTGACCCAGTGATGTGATTACATCATTTGTGTGATCTCCTGCCTTCAACAACCTTTGTCTCTATGGACTTACTTCAACTCATATAATCACCGAGTAAAACTCTGGGGCCAGCAGGTGTGATAAATAGCAGTGATGTTCCACCCAGTGCTCCCTTTGGAGGGGACCTTCACAGATGCATCAATAGACCTGCTAGGAGGAAGCAGAAGAAGCAAATGCTGGGTGTCTATTTTGGCATCTATACACATTTTTTAAGTCCTGCATATGCCACTTTTCTGAAAGGAAACAACCAGCCTTGAGGAGATGTGGGCCTGATGGAAATGCAACTTCAGCATCCTCCATCCTCCAGACACCATTAATGGAAAATCCTTGTAAGATGATCTTATTCTTGCCTTTGCAAATGTCCACTGTTCTCGCTTCACTTTAAATGAGCCAAGAGCTGGTTTAGCCACTTCACTGGCTGTTTGTTCCCCTTTCCCAAAGGCCTTCTTGGAAGTTTTGTTTCTGCATGAAACATTTTCTTTGATGCTTCACACCATGCTTCCAGCTGAAGAGCCTCTCACTGAACCCTCACAAGCCCATTTTAGGCAATGCCTTTTTTTCTGTTCACTTTTTTTGCTTTTTCAGTGGGTATACTTTCAAGGCTGAAGGAACAGAAGAAGCCATTTTTGCATCACTTCACTGCAAGTGTCAGTGTATGCAGGAACTCTTCTTCAAAATGTTTTAGCATTTGAATGAAAAAGCTCCTGCTATTATCTGATTCATCTGTGTTTTCTTTGATACCCTCTATTTGCAATGTAAAATGCAGTATTTCCCTCTGAAAGGTGCTTAATCTCTTCCTGTCTTTCATCCTGGTCTTATGCTGAATCGTTGTTAGATCATGACTCTCCACTTTGAATTATTTTTTGTCCTCCCTATCTAGGTACAACATTTTCAAGCTATTTATGAACAAATTTATTGAGGGAAAAAGATTTCGTTTTACACTGGGTCCTACATGTGGTTTAAACTTGGCATTGTCCTGGTTACCCAAGCTGTACAAACTACAGTTACCCAAAGTGTAAAACAGTCCCAAGAAGTTGCTTTCAAACCAGAAGGAATTTCAGTGCTGCAGACCTTTCTAGGAAAGATGAGTATTTAATGTCAGCACAATTTTTTTGCAAGGATAGATGATCTCTGACTGGGACAGCAAAACAGATAGAATCATATTAAGTAACAGTTGATTCTTTCTGGCCTGGCCAGTTATTCAAAACTCTGGAGCCTCAAAGGGTGGTTGAATCAAGAGGAAGAACTAGTAATGTTGTTCATCTGATACTGCTGATTTCCAGGAAAGTCCTGGAATTTAACCTGGCATTTGAGAATCTGGGCGCAGTGAGAGAAAGAATGGCTGTGGCACACTCAGTGACTCTTGGATGCTCTGAAAATGCCGAAGCCATCGATGCAGCACCCCAGGGCGTCCCAGGTCACAGGATGAGCACTGCACATCTACCGTCCACTGGGACCAGAGCAGGCTCCAGAGCCTCTGAAAGCCAGAACTGAGGGACAGCAGTGAACTAGTCTGTAGTATGGAAGCTGCTTAGACAAATTTGCCAGCTGGAAGTAGAGAAGGAAACCTGAGCTTAAGGTAGCTGTAATTAAAATGAAATTAAAAAGTGCTTTTCTAGATAAATCTGGATGCTAGAAAGGGGAAAAAAAAACCCTTCTTGTAATCTCTTCTCTTTCCTAACCTTTTTCCATAGGCACTTAACCCTTCGCAGAACTACTCCTTGGCAAAATAGTGGGGTATTGTACAATGGATGTGTTGTACCAACAGCCTTGCTTTTAAACATATTCCAATAATTGGAATGTGGGTTCAATCAGTTGTATCAAATCTGTGTGTGTGTGTAATCCAGCAGGATATTTAAATGTGTGTTTAGCTCACATCTCTATACTTAAATCCCTCTGATTTTTGAGGGCACTTGATCATGTCTTTAAAGCTGCAAAGTATTTTTCAACACTGGATTTTCTTTTGGGGGAGAAATACATTGGGGTGTAGAAAAAAGTATTTATAAACTGTGAATCCTTTCATATCTTTTGGCTTACCTGCTGTGTCCTACTGCAGCCTCAGAGTTGGTCCCAGACCTGACTGAGGTCTGTTCTAAGATAATTCCTGTCATCCTGGTAATAGGGGGCTTTGTATTAAAATCTGTTTGATCTCTTACACCATGAGTTACAAGGCTGAACTCTTCTACATAGTGATAGCTGCTGTGAATATGATACATGTTCCCTTTGGAAAGAAATCAGTTTCCAGTTTTCCAAGTCTGTCTAACCATGTCCTTGACAAATCAATTAATTATTACTCTAGTTCCTAACCTGTGCTAAAAATAATGTAGATTGATTTTCCAGGAATGGTAATGTATGATTGAAAACTTTCTTGATCTTTATACGTATGTATTATGTCTGTCATCTCCAAATTACATGTATAAAGGTACTTGCTCATTGCATTTCTGTATAACTTCTGCTTGCTGGAATAGTAATTGTTGCTCCATTAGCTTAAGTTTATTCCAAAATGCATGAGTTTAGGAGGCTTCTTGTTTGTTTATTTTGTTGTTTAAGTGTTCTCACCTGCAATAAATCCTTATACTCTCTGGTTATCCAAAACAGCTTATAAAAGGAAATGAGAAAACAATGATGGATCTCTAAGAGTGCCTGCAAAGTGGTAGCAGTTAGTGTTCAGTGAGCTTCGAAGTTCATGATCTACCAGTGAGCTTTCAGTAAGAAACAAACAAAGGCAGCAATCTTTGTCTCTTGATGGGGTGTTTGGTATTATAAATTATTGAACAATACAAAAATTGACTTTTATTTTGGTTAGATAAAGTGCCTTGGTCTGAGGTCCTGGAAGTTGAGAAAAATGTTTCTGCAAAGTAAGGAGGGAGGAAGGAAAAGGGCAAAATAGATTTTTGCATTTTAATTCCTGTTTTGATATGGGCCATTGTCTGCCCTGTAGTGTTTGTGCTGGTAATGGTTTAACTCATAATTTTCAAATCTTATTAAAGAACCTCTTCATCTCTTCTAAACCTACACACTTAACTTGCAAGAACTTTACAACACACGGTTTTACCCTGTATTTTAAGTGTTACGTTAATTTCAACTAACTTCTCTTAGTATAAATGAAACTTTACATGTTGAACCTTGAAAGATTTTTAAGCTCTTGACACTTAAAATAGTTCTTAAATAATCTTTAAATGTTGAATTAAAATCTCTCTTTTCAATGGGGTGAGAGTGAAAATACATGCATAAGAGGTATTAAAGCTGTAAAATATTAAGTAGCATCTAGGCCAAAGATATAAATACTAAGCTGACATCTTTTCATATACCTGTTAATCTGTTTTACATATACAGCTCAGTCTATTTTTGACCTGTTGTGTTCAAATGTACCAGTAAAGTTAATGTGCTAGGAAAAGAAGATGACCTCAGAACATGAAAAATCAGGCAGCAGCTGATTTTCTTCTTTGTGAGGAGCAGGGTTTTCTTCTTTGTGAGGAGGCTCAAATCAAGTCCCTTTTGTTTCCCACTTTAAAAGATTAATTCAGGACATCAAAATCCTTATTTTATTCTAAACATTTTAGTAGAGAAAGTCTCACAGCTAAAATTTTATTAAGCAATGCATGGCATATCTTAAAGTAATAAGTTTTCATTAGTAATGTTCCTTGAAATAATTCTTAGAGTGAGAAATAACTATATACTTAGGACTTAAACCTGGAAGCGTGTCTGAAGTTTCCAAAGAGATCCCAACTACTTTGCTCCCACATATCTTTGTCTTTCTCTGGGAAATGCTGTTGCAGCCACCTTGGCAGACTAAAAGGCTGAGATGAGAGAGCTCACAGAAGAGACCAGTCATAAGAAGGGAAGAAAAATCCCAGGAGGAGAGGGAAGCCCCTGTAGCAGACCCCACCAGAAGCATCACTCCTTGAGCAACACAGGGGTTGCAAATAAAAGCTCAGTGAGCATTTTCTCCAGTCTTTATTTCTGTGTAGAAAGTTATAGAAATGGGGCTATATATCCAGATCTCCTTCTTTCCAGGGCTTGCATCCCCTCTGAGAAGTTTGCCCCACTGCCTTCCAAGGGTCCCCATTGGAGCTGGGGTGGCAGGGCAAGAGCGGCTCCAGGAGCGGCTGGGCAGTGAGGCAGGGAGGAGGTGGACCAGGCCAAGCTTGGGTGCATGTTTGCAAATTATCTCTACAGATGCTTGTACCACAATTTGGAAATCCCATCTAGTATACAAAAGGAAGAAAGGACCTCGCATCCAACCTGTGTGAAATTCACAGTTCTGGGCCACTCTTGGCTGACGGCAGTGAAGAACCAGAGCAAGGGCTTTAGCCAGATACAGCCTCAACCACAGCCTCAGCTTTGCTTTGTGGGGTTATACAATCATAGAATTACTTAGGCTGGAAAAGACCTTTAAGATCATCATGTCCAACATAATGGTCATTTCCCACTATTTCCCCTCTGGGCTGTCCCTTAAGTGTGGCAGAAACGGGCAACAAAGCTCTGTTTTGCAGAAATGTGTCTATGGTTGCATTTCTTCCTTTTCTAGCCAGCAACTATCTTAATATCTGTTGGTTGTTAATTTTTTTTTATCCTGAGGAGGATGTACCATGAAAATATTATTTTAAGGCTTCTCATAGGTGGAACTGCCCTTTTTTTTCATCCATGAGTAATATTCGGTGCAAAAATCTTGTGTGGAGAGGGTGGAATTGCTGTTTTTGAGCCTTGTCTTGAGGTGATGTTGGCTGTTAGAAGAGTGGGTGATACCCAGTGCTCTTGCCTTTTTCTGAAAATGAGTGCATCCAGATGCCAGAGGAGCTTGTGAACTCCATGGCCAGGCTTTACTGGAAGAGAAATCATGACAAGAAATCTTCAAGGAAATTTGGGATTAAATTTAAAAAATCTGTAAACAAATCTCACTCCTGCTCATTGTGACCTTGTGGATAGGTACTTTCCTTTAAGACTAGGCTCAGTCCTGCCATGTCATGCCAGCTTCTTCAGTTGCATCCAGCCTTCCCAGTGCTCTCTTGGCATCTGGAGAAGCACCCTACTGCATGTCCCACCCCCTGCTCTCTTGAAGGGCTCCTGCTTTGCAGAGGAGGATGTTCCCTCTGCTCACCACATACTCTGCCTACACTTTTCTCCCCTTCCCAGGATTTTCAGAGAAAATGTCACCTGCCCATCTGCCTTCCCCACAAACGACTCTGCCTGACCCACAGCACAGCAGGGACATTTGCCAGCACAAGGCAAACTGGTAGCATTTCTCTCTGTTGTTCGGCCAAATCCTTTCAAAAGAACGTATCATGTTCACATTTGACCAGCTGTGAGCCAAACACATACCATCTGTCACAGCAATTTAAAACCACCGTTTTCATGGCCTGGCTTCTTGGAAAACAGCATAAATGCCATGGTTTAAGTTACCATAGGAGTCTGGACTTTGGAGTCGCTTTAAGGATGTCTCTTGGGGGGCACCAGCACTGACATCAATAGTTTTTCAAGGGTGGGGTATCAGGCTGCGTTAGAGGCTAAATGAACTGGCAGAAAGCCTACAAATCCCAAGGGTGTCCATGTAAGGTCCCAGGTCCTGCCAAGGTGGAGGCTGGGGGAGATGGACATGAAGGGTGAAAGCCACTTTGTGCTGGCCCCACTTACGGTGTTCCTCCCTGCCTGGTCTGCTGCTCCCCAGACACCGTCATGCACTCCAGAGGCCTGGGTTCAGGGTTCAACACATATGGCCTTGGCTAGGTCGTGTCTGTGCGGCTTTTTGGGCTCCTGAGGTGCCCAGAGAGCAGCTTTGTAACCGAGTCTGTGCTGCTGTGGCGATTGCATAGGGGTTGGCAAATCTGCAACATGGCAGGGCCGTGTCCTAATGAGCATCTCCATCACCCTGCCCAGCTGAGGATGTGCCCTTTTCACACACATCCTCTGAGACCCCGGGAGCACGCTGTGCCTCGCTTGGGGTCTGTGGTGGGACAGGGCTGTGCACACAGCCAGGAAAGGTCCATCTTCACACCTTCCCTGATGTGAAGTGTCCCCTGGATCCTGCTGCTTGCCTCAGAGACACTGCAGTGTTCCTTTGGGTCAGCGTTTCTAAACACATTTAACACAGGATGAATTGAATTTCTACTGTTGCATTACTTTCCCCCCATTCTTCAGTTCTAAATCAAAATCTCTTTATGGAGATTTAAGTGTACAGTGACAATATTATGAGCTTTATCAACAACAAAAACTCCTAGAACTATGATTCTATGATTCTTCCACTTTTACCATCTAACAGTGAATAATTACTACACTTAGGAGGCCTTTTTCCTCTGATATGCTTAGAAAAAAGAAGATCCTCCCTACTATCATTTCAACGGCCAACACCCCCTCTTTTGTATTCCATTGTTTCCCATCATCTACCTTTGCTGGTATCTAATACACAGTTGTTATCAGCAGTTCCTTCCTTATTAATGATGATATATGTGGGTTTGTTTGTTTAATATTTTGTTGCTGGGTGAATTGTGGAGGGGGATTGTTTGGGGAGTTTTTTGCAAAAGCTGATTTAATTTCCTTTCTAAGCCAGCTTGTGCTTTTGTTTTGCTTTTGTTTTGTTTTGCTTTGCTTATGTTTTTAACTCCACTTGACCTCTTTTGTGCAATGTGAGAATGTGCCTTTTGGGGCACTTTGCAAATTGTGTTTCAATAGTTCCCAATTATCACTCACATTTTTCCTGTTTAAATTCTTTCTCTGAAATAATTTTGCTCATAATTACTTTCAGCTTTGTGTAATTTGACTTCTTGAAAGCCCTAAGTACACAGAATTGCTGGTGTGGATTCCATTCTGTCTGCATGCAATTAAAGCAAACCAGCTTCTCTGATTCCTTTGTAACTGTCAAGACAATCCCAGTGCTGGTACTGCCTCCAGTTGGGTCTGTATTTCTCGTGTAAGTTTCTGTAGGTGTTGTTACACATCTGTTCCTGTAAGAACTGTGTGCCCTCAGTCCTCCACGTTGTATTTTCCATCTTGTCTTTGGGGATTCCCTCTCTTGCTTCTCCAGCTGAAGGTGTTCCCTGATGCTCTCTACCATGACTATGTGGCCTGCCTGTTTTCCATCACTAGTAAGGAGTACTGAGAAAAGAGTGGAAGATCTGTGATAAAAGCCAAATTATTGTTTCTCCTTGCCTTATTGTGGGCAAAGTAGAATCAAAACTGTGAAATTGTGAAATTGTTTTTGCTTCTCAGAGCCCCAGCTTTTCACAGGTGCAGGAGAGCAGCACCTACCATGAGACTCGCCAAAGTGATTATTATCATTATGCTTTAATACATTAACACGGTTTGATTTTGGGGTTGAACATTCTTCCTACCCCCTTTTGATCATCTATCACAAAACAGAACCACAGGAAGTGTGGTGTGGAAGGACACACCCCACAGGAGGCAGGAAAGGGGTCAGTGTGGGAGCCTGTGGGTGTGAATTGGTGGTGGAGACAACTGCAGAAATCGAGAAGACCCACGTTCAGTTCACTGCTCTGTTTGAGGAGCTCTGGTACTCCCCTGCACAGGGGCTTCTCTGCAGGTGCGAACAACAGCTCCCATGGATGGGCAGACCAGCCTGGGATGTCTCCTGTGCTCCTGAGGATGCTGGTTCCCTCTGCAGGAATCCTACAGGATTCCTGCAGTGAGAGGAAGCAATAGACATTCCCCAGCTCAGTAGTTGTGGCTCCTTGTCCTGGGTTCCAGACGTAGTGAATGTTTTGGTAGAATAAATTGATGTTTTTGAAGAAAAGATGAGACCCCAATCTAGAGCTCCACATAGTTGCCTCTGAGTTAGAAGGGAATTTAAATTTGCTCTCCTGTGTCTGTTGTGAGCTTATGTCCCTGATGTTCCTGAAAACTAATACAACATAACATTTATCCAGCCACGAAGTATTTATTTGGTTATTCTTTTTGCCAAGGAACTTGATTATTTCTTGTGTGCTTTCAAACTTCTCTCCTCAGCCATATTTCATTGCCAAGCATCCAAGATTTTAATTTAATAATCTTAATTTGGTCCATAAAAATCTTCATGTTTCATAGGAGAAAAATTTTATGCCAAAAGAGCCACTAATGAAAGTTGATAACAGCCTTGCACAATGAAAGGAGGCATGGCATGGGTTGAACTAAAAGCCCCTTTACAACCTTATAAGGTGGTTTCCATCTGTTTAGCTTAAGGCTCTATTCATTTTAGACTGAATGGTGTCCCTAGTTCTAAATTCTAATTTTTCCTCCTCCGGAAAAGCATTGATCAGTATCGTTACCTGGGTCACCTCATTGGATCTCAAGAACTGCTGCTGTTTACTCCTTCCCCAGAATGCTAACTTTGGTTTATTTACGCATCATTAGTAATCCCTGAGGTTTGACTATTTTTTCCAAACAGTATGATGAAAGTAATTCTCAGTCTTCTTGCAGTAAAAATCCATGTTATCTTCGAAAGTGCAGCTGCTGAAGCAATGTATCCTACATTCGCAAAGATTAATTTGTATGGCTTAAACATCATTGCACAGCAAGGGCAATTGCTGTAATAGTTGCAAGTTGATCTGTCTCAGACTTAGTTCTTGGTTCCAAATTTCTGGAGAAATTTTTTCTATGACAAATTTAAAAAAATCCTTTGTGCATATGGTAGGGAAACCTACAGTGCTTGCTGAACACAGGTACCAGTGGCAGTAGCTTCTCAGCGAGTGGGGTAAAAAAGGAACAACTAATATGAACCACAACAAACTATGAAAAAAATCTGTGTGGTTTAAGAAATGTCTTGGTTAGGACTGTCTCTGTTTCAGAAAAAGCCTTCGGTTCCCGGTCACCAAATGTCCCCACATCCTGATAAGGCTGGTGCAGATAAGCAAAATTGGCTCTGAACTATGATTTCCTTTTGCCCAGTTTGCTCTGGTTTCAGGCAGGGTGAACTGAACTAATGAAAATCATGATTTCAAGCACATTTTGTTGTGTAATTAAGAAGATGGTTTAACCACAGCAGCTGCCAGGGTTGAATTGTGGCTCTCGAGTCCCTGACTGCTGACCAAGCCACCTTGGCAGTATCAGGAGCTGCTGAATTTTTCTGCCTGGCATGGAGAGGCAGGACACCATTGCTATTCCTGGGAAAGACATGGAGTGCAGGGTCCTTGGTCAAGGCCCTCCCTACTGCCTTGGACTGCCCCCGAGCCGAGGTGAGGACAAGCACAAGGCAATGGGGGCAGCCTGGGGGCAGTGCCCTGGGGCTGCTGGCCACAGCTTTGTTCGGTGGGCTCAGTCTGAGAGATGTCAGCTCCCTGAGGTGGTCCTTCAGCTGCAGCACTTCTTGGACACATGGGTTCAAGGATATTTATGCAATTTAAGACAGAGGGGGAGGCCAGTGTAAGCAAGATGGTACCTCAGTGAAGGGTTTTAACCTCCTGGTGGTGGAACCAGGAGATCTATCTGAAGACCTTGTCTACACTGATGTGGACAGTAAGTCCCACAGAGGGACTTTAAAATAAAAGATCCTTTTAAAGTCTCTGGTGGAGTGAAAACTAAGTGGAGCTTGGGAGTTCAATACATTGCTTCTTTTGAAATGGACCATTTTGTGTCTGGTTTTAAACTAATTCAAGGGGCAACTACTGTGAAAATTTGTGGCAGGCCTCAGAGGAACTGTTTGTGGGGGAGAAAGTGTGGGGAGATCCCACCATACACCAAATCAGCTGCTGGGACAAGTTGGAAGAAAGAAACTTGCATCCAAAACCTGCCCCAAAACAGGACAAAAAGTGGTTTGTAAGTCTCCTTATCTGAGAGGTCACGATGGGTGCAGTCAGAGATGGAAGGAAGTTGGGAAGAGCAAATAAGGAGAAGAATGGAAAGGGATACAGGTGAACTAAATATGCACCACTTAGTGCCCTAGAGACTGGCAAACAGTTTATGTAGCTCAGTGAGTCATGAGATACCTGAGGAAATATAATCTCAGTGAGCAGCGCTGGGCAGCTGACAAACATGTTTAGGGGGAACCCAAATAAAGATGGATTTCTTTGTTTGTGGGTTTTTCTCTTTTCTTTCTCTGTTTGTTTTTGGGTTTTCACAGGTTTTCTGAATGTCTCAAGGAGCTTCCAGGATGCGATGAGATGAGATGAGATGAGATGAGATGAGATGAGATGAGATGAGATGAGATGAGATGAGATGAGATGAGGTCTGGTCTTCTTTCTATACTTCCTCCGAGCAGGACCTGAGGTATCATGATTAGAACAGACTTTGTGTTATTTGAGACCCATAAGCTCCCAGATTCCCAAAACAATCTGTGAAAAAGATGAAAAAAGAAAATGTATAAAGGCTTGTTCACACATATACCCCTGTCAAGAAGATAAAAGCTGGCTATCGCCTCTCGGAGAGCTGCCAGGCTGCAGAAGGACACAGAGCCATCAGCTCCCTGGAAGCTGAGCTGCCTTGCCTTCAGCACCCCAGTGGAGGTGTGCCAGCCCCGTTTGGGAGCTGGTGTGAGGTGAGGAACACACTCCTGTGCTGTCCACGTGTGTAACGAAGCTCAGGGTCTGCACCAGCAGCTTCCTGCAGCTGGCTCTGAGCACAGAGCAGGGCTGTGAGCGCCTCTGAGCATCACTGGGTTCACAATCATATGCTTTGAAGCACTGGAAGCAAAAGAAGAGATTTTTTTTTTTTTTGCCCTAGAGGGACTTAGGATTGTTTCATTAGATGTCACATTCATTTCTCAGACACAGAGACTGAGCAGTGCTGGAACAGCACACTCTGTGGAGTGCCATGGGCAAGCATTAGCATCAGCACAGTATTTGTGTAAACCAAGCATATATGATCTTCCTTGAATAAAAAACATCCATGGCTCTTCTATTTCATGAAGCCATGTGCTACTGTTATATTTTTTTTTTCCAAGAGTACAGCTTTGCTCAGCTCTACTTTTTTTCTCAATTAAAGGTCAAAGATAAAGAAGAATAAGAAAAAATTCTGCTACAATACAGCAAAAACGCATTGGTTAGTTGGCTCAAATCCACTCTTGAAATAACTTAGTCTCTTTCCTTCACTAATGTTGCACAAGAGATAAATTTGTCTCCACAGGCTTGGCCTGGCAGTACTGCTGCTGTTTCCATGTGTCAAACAGTTTTTTAGGGGTGGTATGCAACATCTTCCTCTCTGCAATCTCTTTTCCAGAGTTTTTAATCTTACTTTTCCTTGCGCCTTCCCTCTCTGTGTTTGCCTAAGTGAAATGCCTTTTGCAGCACTGGGATGGAGGCGTAGGGTCAAGAGAACAGAATGTGTAATCATCACTCCTTGCCTCGGTTTTTGGCCCTGCCACTGATTTTCTGCGCAGTTTAGAGCAACTGATCCAACCTTTCTGTATCCAAACAGTAACGTGCAGTTTGCTTCCCAAGCAGCCACAGATGCTGTCCAAAGACCCTCACCTAGTCCAAACTGGGAAGTGCCAAAGATGAATTTCACATACAATTTCTTCTGAGTTTTAAATGCATTTGCAAGGGTTCACCTTAGGGATGGTCAAGGAGCTCCAAAGAGGCCCACTTACTCCTTCTGGCAGCTTGAAATCCTCCTTTCTTTCCTCTGTGGTCTCTGTAATCCAAGCCTGTTGCCGCCTTGGGGACTTTCCTGGCATTTATCTACCTCTCCATGAGAGAGTAAGGACATAATTAAAGTTTTCCTTTCCAAAGGCACCATGGGAGCCTCAAGTGAGTTAGTATTAAAGAATATGGCCCTTACAGCATGCCCACCCTGCTTCATGGGGCCATGGCTACACTATTTGTACTAACTGAGTAAACTTGTTTAGAGACAGCTTGGGCTTCTCTACCTTGTGGTATCCACCTACACCCCGAACGAAAAGGCTGGCTTTTAAGGTGCACTGGGCTTCTGAGCATTGCTCTGTGCAGAGCTGTGTAGTCCTCAGCAAGGTCATCTATAGATAGTTAAGGCTTTTCTGCACAGCACCTCACTGTGTCCTGCAGATAAACCCTCTGTGTATGTGAGTACGTGTGTGTACATGTGTTATGGCAGGTTAAACAAGCATCTGCTATTCAAAGATCAGTGTGTAATTAGAGTTTGGATGAACCTAAAAACATAAACCAAGAATTCAAGGATGCCCAAAACATATAAGAAAACTGTATTTGGGCAAGACTCTAAGTAATCATTTGTGGCTAGAGATCTCTGGTTTGCCCTGCTCCACCTCCTCTAAGTGAGGAGGAGAACCAGGCCTTAAAATACAGACTCACAAGACTCAGACTTGAAAAGAAGCCTGGCCCATAACTAGTTAAACAATGGAGCAAATAAGAAGGCGAGCAATTAAACTTTTTTATGAGTAGCAGGAGAACCATTGATTGTGAAATTTATTGGTAGCCAAGTTTTCCTCCCTTCCCTACCACTTATAATTATGCCTTAATTGTAGCTACTGGCTGTGGCACAAAGCTCATACATATAAACAAGTCCCAGGATATGCTGCAAAAAATACACTGTATGGGAGACATTAGCAAGAAGATAATCACGAACTGGAATAGTGTTCCCACATGGAAAGCTGCGGGTGGTATAAAGAGCGCTGTAGCCACATGGTTAGTTACGCATAATATCTTTGTAATGACATTAGTACCCCTCCATTGCTTTTTCTGGCATATGCCTGGTCTTGAGTCAGTTGGACTGGTAATTACCAAATTGTGGTTTGCAGACCACTGGTGGTCCACAATCTTATGGTAAGTGGTCCACAGCTGGGCTGCAGAACCAAGCTGAACAGCTTTCAGTTGTGTTTTCAATTAAAAGTTTGATGATACAGGGTACATGGTGGTCCGTAAAAGGCTCTTAGCATTAATGGTGGTCCCATTACTCTAAAAGTTTGGAAACACCGGCTTAAACAATTATGCAGATCACCAGTCTATTTGTGTTATGTTGTTTGAAGTTAAATGTTACAGCATGTCCTCTCCTTTCATGTGTTGGGAGCTGTGTTGGCTGCTCTGCTTGTCAGTTTTAAAAATAAGAGTATCATGAAGTATGACATACGTTTCTTCGTGGTCTTGTCTTCCCAGTTTATGATTTATTTAGCTCATAATTTCATATGTACTACTGTATCCACATATCAGAAGTATTTGTTCAAAAACCTGTAGTATTTTGGGAAGAAAAGAAGGATGTATTTTCACATTTTGTTCAGTTAAATGGGAGTTGGACAGATGCAGGGTATAGAGCTAAGAAGCAGAAAGACTTTAGAGACAGTCATTGCAGTCTGTTCCCAGAGGTTAAGCTGGGTAAAAAAAGGAGATGAACCTTATTTTATTGGGGAAGTTTTGTAGGTTCTTTTATTATTGCCTTAGTTTAAATACTGGAAAATTGTCTAAAAGGGAAAGTACCTCAGTTTAAACTGGACATTTAGTATTAGGCAAAGGCAGGGTTTGTTTGATCATTATAGGCTCTGGGCTAGAGGCTTAAAACCCCGAAGAAAGCTGTTTACAGCTTTGTCATCCAGCAAATTGGAGTAGCCTAAGGCTGTACCTCCAGCTAGGACTGGTTCTCCTTCCATACTTTGGTGATTACCACAGTGTCCATCTTTCAAAACCACGGCTCCCCTCAAACAGCAGCTTTTTAGTGACAAACTCTAGACTCTTCTGGACTGTGGCATCTGCATTGTTCTTGTGAAAACTGCAGGAAAAAATTCAGAATTCCTTGCAGGAGAGGAAGAGCACAAGCTTAGTCCCTTTTAGTTCAGGGCAGAGGGCATTTACGTGGGAAAGAAGTGGCCTGGCCTCTCCTCTCTACCTCCAGAGCTTTTCTCAAGTTTTATCCAATGCCTGGTAACATTACAGAGCAGGGACAGGAGCAGGGACAGCAGGGACAGGAACAGGGACAGCAGAGATGGTTCTATCTGCCCAGAGACTTCTGACCTCCTCTTGCTGTATTTATCCCCCACTGAACATGGAACAGGGTGAGTTCCCACCAGCTCCTGATATTGTGCTTCTTCCCAGACAAATGTTTTGGTTGCTAAGATAAAACTCATGAGACAGCAGCATCCCTGCCCTTGCCACCTGAAGGAAAGCAGAATTGTTATTTTGTGTGTAGAGGTGGCTGAATCTGCTGTCTGGTGGTCCCACAGCAAAGCTGGCACCTCAGTCTGAACCTCTGAAATGGTTTAGGAGGTTCAAACCCCAGTTTTGACATCCCAGTTAATTTCAGGAATCAGTGAAGTGTCCAGCTGCTTCCTTTGATGACTGTGCACAGCCAGGACTGTCCAATGTCTAGGTCTGTAAAGTAATCCAGCTTCAAACTGAAGTCCTTTGCCACTGCAGTAAAACAGAAGGTTCAGAGGTCTTTAACAAGCACTGTCCTAGAAATAAGTTTTGTTTGTGCTTTTTCCTTTCTTACTGGAATATACTGCTGACTTTCTCCTTTAGGAACCCTTTTGTAAGCTTCCGGCCTAAACTTCTTTGCCAGCCTGTGCCCATGTGCCCTTGAATGAGCTTTTCTACTTCTCTGTGTTTATAGAGTGTAATCATAGTTTTTCTCCATGAGTGTTTGTTCCAGGCTAAGCCAGATGCTTCTAATATTGTCTTGTAAGGCAGGCATTCCTGTTGCCTGTTTCCTTCATAGCTCCTCTAGCTCAAAATCAACTTTTATGAAAATGGATATTTAAGAAAAAAATGCATATAAAACCGTTCCTCCAAACAAAAGTCCTTTACCTGTTCTGATTGAAACCTGGAATATCACTTATATTCTGTACTCACAGAAATATTTCTCCTTCTGTATGCCATATGTATGCCTGGCTGCCTCACTGTGGCAGCTGGAATACATCAGTCATTCTCCTCTTCTGTTGTTCTCAAATCACAATCCCATGTTTTCTGTCAAATACTCTTAACCCCCAAGATGTACAGCTTTGCATTATATACCATAAGGTTTCAGCCTGTTTCTGCTCCTCCAGTTCCCAGGTGATCCAGGTCTCCCTTGGTACTGTTTTGCTCTCTCCGTTGGCTGATCAGGACTGGCAAGTCTGAGGCTGAGCTGGGTAAGCCAGGGCCAGGCTCACTGAGCATCTGCACCTCCCTGGGAGAAAACAGCGGCATGTCCTAGCATTAGGAACAATAAAGCAAGGCAGCATGAAACCACTTTGTATGGACTCCCCATGTAGAACAATATCTTGTTTTAATTTGCCCCACACTGAATGCTCTTTGGTTGGCCAAAACACAGCGGTTTGCTTGCTGGATCTGAATGGCTTTGCAGCTTTTGAAGTCTCAGAGGCTGGACAGTCTCAAGTGCTGTTTGTTAGGCACAAGTGCTACCCCATTTCCAATAGCACCAGGTGTTTGTGTGGAGGCTAATTCTGCATTGTATCTATTATATTACATTTCATTATGATCTATATTACGCCAGAGCTATAAGAAACATGCTAGGCACAAGTAATTAGGTTTCTTTCTGAGAGGTGATACAAATATTTTATTAATACCTGGAAAAAGTTTATGCTGAGATTTTAACCCTTCTCTAAGTCAGGAACCATTTACTGTAAGTTTCACAATTTCTGTTTCAGGTAAGCACCTGCTTCGTGTGTGCATCTGATGCTTCTTGACTCTATCTGAAACAGTAAAATTCAGAACTGAAACAGAACTCAGAGCCAAAATTGTTCAAAGTTTAGAAGTGTCTGCAACATGGTCCCATTAGGGGCAATTTTCTTCTGGTGGCAATTTCATTGCAGCCTGTGAGATGCTTTGGAACTTTTTTTGGCTATGTATAGAAGGTATCATCTAAGAGAACACAGATTTTTTTCATGCTGTTGTGTTTATCTTTACTACAGCTTACTGACCTTTTTCCATGAAAAAAAAAATAGTCTTGGTAAAATTGGCTTTTATTCAGAGCTCTCAAGACCTACAGGAAGGAGATGAAAAGCAGTACCATTCTGCAGAGAGATTGTAAGATGCAGTGACAGGGTTGTGCACAGACTGGCTCACAGCACAGTGAGGGCATCAGGAATCAGGTTTTACATTTCCTTCTGATGTAGGTCAAACTGAACAACACAGTCCTTTGAGCCTTGGCCTGGGCTGCATCACACTGGAGGTGATTTCACAACCCTCTTTCTTATTTGTGTATTCAGGACAATTCTGGGACTTGGGGGGTGGAGAGAAGGACTGCCTGGAAAAATATAGTCTATTAAAACACATCTTGATACAATTCTCTTGTAACGATTTTCTGGATACAAATTTCCAACAACTTCAAAAACATGAAATCAAACAGTGGAAAACAGACCTGCAAATGGCACACAACAGAGAAAGCCCTGAAGGCTGGAGGACTGGTCCTTACTGCCTGTATCTCAGCTGCCAAAGCAATTTATAGGAATTGTCCCCTGTGCAGAGCTCCATTATGCATACAGAACAAGTTATGAAGATTCCCGTGGTCTTTGGGATCTTTTCTGCTGGGTCATGACCCAGATATCTTACTAAAAAATTTCTGTCACTTCCAGCTTCCCAGTCTCCTTATCTTGTATAATTGTACTCCTATTGTCTTATTGTATTGTCATGTCTTATTGTACTCCTATACTTGTCCTGTTGTATTCCTAGAAGTGAAATGTAAATGACATTTTCATCTGAAATACAGAAACAGCTAAAAATGACCTTGTGAAAGCAAAGGCTCCAGGTAGCTTCTATGACAGCTCATGTCAAAAACACAAGAGGGGAGAAGAGGGTCTGAGGGATCATAGAAGCTAAAATGTGGCTGATGCTATAAGTAAAAAGAAAGCAGTTCCTGTGACACAAGTTGTTGGATCACAGTCCCTATAACCATTGCCTGTTTTAATGATTATTAATCATTGCAAGTAATTCTGGCTCTTTAAATGCAAGAAAAGTGTCTGAAGTTATTTCACTCATTCATTTTTTTCCAAAGAGACAAATCCAAGCCTTAATTTATACTCCCATGAGGGAGCATAAGACTCAAAGCTGTAGAAACTAGAAGTGTTTCAAACCAGGTAAGGGCTGTGTACAAGTCCTGTGTTGAGGATGATGAGGAGAACATTGTAAATGAGTTACTCACTGGCTTCTTTTAACCCTTCTTCTAAGGGTTACTAGGAAGTAAAGACCTTGGATGTACAAACTATGGATCTGGCAGAGCGAAATGCCTAGAGGAATCAGGATGGTGTTCCTGTGATGATCCAAACTGGCTGTAGCATCCACTGACCTTTCCACATTTGGTCTGTAGCCAAAGAAACACATCTCCACTATGGCCATTCCACCTCCTGCCGCCCTGTTTCAGAGTAAGCATAGATTATTTGGCTCATACATTTTAGTTTCCTGTCTGTCTAAAAGGGGAAATCAGTTCCTACTGCCTTGGCCCCTGTCATTTGGGTTTGTTATCATGGAGCCTCCTCCAGCTGCTATAACCAGTACACCCAGCCCCCTCAGAGGTGGGCTCTGGGGTTTCACAGTACTTGTTTTGGCCAGAGATCCCAGGTAAGATGTGGTGCCCTGGTTACTTTCTTCTGTGGGGTTTGTAACAAGAAGATTAATAATAAAATTCATAATTCATGACATCAAGACATCTTCTAATGGAAGGTTGTTGGAACCAGATGATCTTTAAAGCCTCTTCTAACACAAAACCTTTAATAATGATAATGATTTAACTCTTAAAGCAAATAGAGAGTGAGACTGATAAGGGAACCTGTTTAAATCACACCTCACAGAGGCAACTTTATCAGTGACATTTCTAGGCTGGGAAGGATTGAATTTGCAATAATGTTAATTGTTCCCTTTTAAAATGGATTTAGTTTTTAATTCAGATATTTCCTTTTGTGGCAGTCATTTTTGCAGGCTGATTGCCTGATCTCCTGGCATTGGAGAGGATCTGTTGACTTTCTTCCATTTGTAGTGAATATGAATTGGGCTAAATCCCAGTGTTGTGCCAGGATCTAGCTCACTGTTATGCCATGTTCCTACATGCCAAGTGCATTCCCATTGCCTTTGGCTGCAGCCCTCTTTTCCCACAGGTTTCCTGCAAATTTCTCACTCTGTGGTTAGGTACACCTCCATCTGAAACCAGGGTGGATGCAGGATTCTTGTTTCATGGTAATATGGGAAATGGCTTGACATAATGGGATGAGACCTTGCCAAGTGGCATTGCAGATCTGCACCAGGGTCTCAGAGTTTCTTCCCAGATTTCTTTTCTATAAAACTGAGCTTGCCCCAGGCCATGAGACGCCATCTGTAAACTGCAGGGATCACAGGAGGCCAAAAATGTGCATTGTCTGGGACTGGCTCTGCTGCAGATGGTGTCACGTAACCGTGGGGATGAAGACACCTTTTCAGTGCTGACATGTTACAAAGGTTGCACAGTTGTTCCCTGTCATCACTGCCATATGATGTGGTCCCAGTTCTCTGTGGCTCAGCAGACTGCTCCTACAGCTACAGCTTGAGCAACTCATGGTCACTAATATCTGGAAAAACAGAGTCCAGCAGCTCAGCAGGGCTCTGAGGGCCCACAGCCCCTCTCCAGCCTTGTTAGTGCTGTGCTGTGCAATGTGGCCTCGGGCTCCTGGGACATGGAACTGCTGTGTGGTCTCCCCTCACCACATTGCTCGACATCTGGGCGCACTAACCTCCTGCAATTAAGAAATGCCACATCTTCTAGCAATCACTTAGTCCACTGTCCATAGAGTGAGGCTGGTCTGAAAGTCATCCTTCCTTGCCAGGAATCCTAGCATCTCAAAAATACATGATGTTGAACCTCTAGAAACTCGCATTTTGACAGTGGTTACCCCCCTGGACGTGGTGGGTGTGTGAGCAGCGCTGCCCTGTGCTGCAGCACTGTTGCAATCCCTGGCTCTTCATGCCATGGAAACTGAGGCAAACAAAGGCTGAGTAAGTAGAGCAGTGCTACAAAGCAAGCCTGTGGCAGAGCTGGGAACCAAACGCAGACTTTCTGACTCCCAGTCCTGGACTTCAGCTACCCACTGAGCTCTGACATGGGACGAAGTGAATCTCACTAGAGACATCAGATAACCACAGTTTAATTTGGTTTCTGTGCGCTCTGTACCCTGGGGAGATAGCAGACCTCTGGCCACAAAAGGCAAGTTATTGAGAGATTTGCTGTTAATTCCTCCTTATGAGGTCCATCTTGTTATGTTTGGAGTTGCCATAGGTTTCTGTTTATTTTGCCTGTTTTTTTGCATGCGGGGCTTGTGTATTTTATTAAGCCCTTGGCTAGTATCTTGTGCATGTTTAAGGTTTTATAAGGGTTTCTTTCGAGGTTATTCATTATAGCTTTCAAAGGTGGCCTATTCTGAAGGCTTGCAATTGAATGCCAATCTTTGATAGATTCATGTCTCACACAGGGGAAAAGACCATTTCTCATAGGGTCATAATTAGTGTTCCCAAAGGATTCCCCAGCTACTTTTCATGGCTCTATGCTCACATTGACCTTGGACTTCAAATTCTCCATGGCTGTTGAAGTACAGTCATCAGAGAAACTGAGAGAGAAACCTCCTTTTATTTTCACCACTTCAACAAGAAAAGTCATCCAAGAGACAATTACTAGGTCCTTGTATTTTGGATCTGCCACTGCTCTGCTGGAGACCTGGCCTTTCTCTGCCTCATCTGGTTTTCTTCTCTGCCTTGTCTGGTCATGCTGTGGGCAGTGGAAGGTTTTTGGCCACCATAGTTATCACTTTAGGACTTTTCATGTTCTTAGGCTTTGATAGTTAAAATAAAAAAACTAAATTTAGAATTTAAATTATCCTTAAAAATTCTGTTTCAGACACACAGGAAATTAATTAGTTTGAAGAGCAGATTTGGAATGTGTAGAATGTTATATTAGAAAGAGAAAAGAGCTGCTTTTTCAGCACAAGTATGAATTTTATAATTCAATGTGAAGTATAAGACATGAAATTTAGAAAGATTTGTTTATCTACTTCATATGAATCATGCAGCATGTGTTTGTGGGTTGATTTGAGTTCTGGAGATGCAATTTCTATTATTCCACTCTATATGTAAAAGCAAGAGCATTGTTTCCATTAGCACATATCCTTCCACTGGGAAATGCTGGATTTTATTCTAACTGCAGTTAATAAGATTAAAAAAAAATAAACTTTACTTAAAAGGATATGAATTGATAATAGGCATAAAAAGGTTAATATTTTCCTTAAGGCTGAAAACAGATTTACCTGCACTCTTTTTGTGCATGTCCCAGTGTTTTTTCACAAAAAACCCGAGGTCTAAGAACAGAAGTCTTATAATTTTTCAGCTGCCTCCCCCTTGTGGTAAATCTGGAAAACCTCTTTTCATGGAAATGGTGAAAAGCTGGGTAAAGCTCTGCACTTGCATTTCAAGAATTTGGTTGGTGTTTGGTTTTTTTTTTATTTTTAGCTGGGGAGACGCTTTAAAATTCTGAACAAATGTGAATTAAAGCAAGAACATATCAGTTCTTTCCAGGAGTCAAAAGCCCAAATAAGCTTAACTTGAAGAACACAGATACCTCAAAGTATTTTGTGTAAGAGTTGCAGCTGCCTCGAGGCTTTTCTTATTTCTCAAAACAATGCTCTTCCCCTTCCCTTTCCCCTCCCACTTCCGAGAGGCCTGAAGGTTGAAGCAGAAACTTCTCCTCTCTTTTTCTTGTGTGTGCCAAGTGCCTGGGAAGCAGGGCATGGAGTCACTACCACGCCCCAGGGCTCCTGATCTTTCTTGTCTCTTGATGGAGTTGGAGCCCTGTCGCTGTGCATGGGCTGCAGATACTGATCCCTTTGTGATTTTTTCACTCAGGTATGGAAGCTAAAATGTTCACTGCAGCTTGGAAGAGGAAAGATTTGGCAACCACACTGAATAATGGTTAGTGCAAGCAAGGGATGGTTATTTCCTTCACAAACATCCCAAGGAAAAGCTGCAAAGCCGTGTTCCACCAGGCACTGTGTAACCCAAACAAGGTGGTTTGCAGTCAGATGAAGTATGACTGTCTTGAGTACATCTGCATCATACACAGAGAGCAACCTCTTCTTGGTGGAGTGAATTATCACCATTCCCAAGACCATAATTTTCCCTGGGCTCATTGTCTTTCTCTTCTCCAAAGGCCTTTTGTAGTGCCTGAGACCCCTCCTGTTCTCTGAAAAGCATATTGCTTCATTTCCTCTGCAAGATGATCCTCTGAAGAGAAGAGTGGACTTGAAAGAATAAAGCTAAGAGGAGCAGGAGGAGGAGCTGGAGAGCCTTCGTGGTTAAGGCTGTAGATGGTGACTTAAGAGAAATGGCTCATTTCCTGACTTTACCACAAATTGTGTGTGGTGGGGAGGAAGCTGCTCATAAATTCTGAGCTTTTAGTGCCTTGAGTGCTAACCAGAGGAAAGGGCCTCTCCTTCCCTTCATCCTTTGTGTCTTTCCCACTTAACTGGAAAGCCTGGGATGAGAAACTTTCTTCTGCATTGTATATCTACACAAAGCAAACAAGGTCTGGAGGAGGTTGGGGCCTGCCATAATGCTAATAATAATTTAGATACATTTAAAAATTTGGCTTCTGTCCCCCTCTGCTGTTGGTGTCTGCCTAACCAGCAGAAGTTTTCATAAGCAACTTCAGTTGGCCTCATCCTTTCTGGATGCATCCCTGCCTTCAGCAGCAGACCCGAAAATTGTCCTTGACAATTCCAAATGGCCCGTAGCCACCAGATGTCCCTCTTCTCCATGGTTTGCAGGAGAACCGAGCCATGTTGCTGAAACCCATTTTTTATTGTAAATTTGAAGTGAAATAGTGCTTGCAATTCAGGCCCTAAGTGATGGGCTCTTCTGTCTTTCCTCTAAGCAGTGCAGAGGTGGCAAAGGCAGCCCTTAGCATGGTCCTGTTATGAGAACGACAGAATTTAATGTACAATTGCAAACTTGTAGCCCACAGAGTGCGAATACAAGCTGCAGAATGCTAAAGTTATATACTTTAATTATGTTAATATTCTGCTTCTTTTCCCCAAGGAGGTGCATTTTGTTTCTGAGGCAGGCAGTCTAACATGTTACAGTCTGAAAATACAGTTTTTGCAAAGTGGCAAGGGTACAGCATTTCAAGTATTATACTTGTATATGAAGGCAGTTCAATGAATTTAATTCTGCCACAATCTATGGAAGGATTTCTGAGTTTTGACTCTTTTCACAAACTCCCAATTTTATATTAGAGTGCAATTCTTTAACTGAAAACAGGGAGGAAAAAAAGCCAAAACAACCCAAACTAGCAATCTGCCCACAGGGTCTAACATGCTTATTTTTCTTTCCTGATGATCAGAGGACAATCCTGGGTGTGTGCAGCCTCACGTCTCTGTTTGTCCTAATGGATATTTTCTTTCTGCATTTCCATGAATCAAGCAATGTGAGGTGGTGAGCCTGGCTCTTTAACGAGCCAGACCCAGAGGTGTAGGACAGCAAATCTCCTTCAGTTAACACACTATCTTCTCTTTACAATATAATTTATCATATACTTCTAAATATCCTTTCTCTTTTACCTACAGAAAAATTAATTTGACATGCTTTAAAAAAAGCTCTAACTAGCTCCAAGCAACTGGACTGCAAGGGACACCGCATGTATCCTGAAGGCTGCAAGTCTCATGAAGAAAGGGAGAAGGCAGAAGGTGCATGGGGTGCATGGGGTGCTTAGAAGAAGCCTCTGGCAATGGGATATGCGTGTATATCCTTAATTGACCACCTGAGGACACAGTGGAAGGGAATGATAAGGAGCAGGATAATAAGGAAACAAGAATAATAAGGTAAGTGTGGAAAAATATGGAAGAGGCTGGAAAACAGTCTCAGCACATGGTGATAGCATGAGAGGCTAAAGAAGAGGAGAGACAACATATGAGAGCAGAGATCCAGGTCTCCCTGTATAAATTGAAATGCAGAATTTTGGGGGAAGTACTTTTTAGTAACATTGAGCCTAACAACAACCAGATTAACATCCACGAACACTGAAGAGTTTTAGGTCAATGGGGTACTTCTCTTCATTATTTTAGTGTGACAATTTTCATGTCCAAGACAGAATAAATCTACTTCTTGGGATACAAATAGGGGGTTATTTTTGCCTGTTTGCTAATCTACAATTCATTCAATGAAGTCAATTGACCAGCAATGGCTATTCAGTACCGTTTCTCTGAGAGGAGAGGCTTAGTGTGAGATTAATTTGATGTTCTCCAGCAAGCTCACTGGCAGGCAATCTGCTGGGCTCCCTCTACAGCCCACGGAGAACACAAGATTTTAAACATGTTTAATGATAAAGAAATAGACTTAGCTCTAACTTCACACATCTATAGCTACAAAAATTTTAACATCTGGGATTTAAACAAATATTAAAAATATTTACTAGATGTTTGCAACTTAACTCTTCCTGTTGCAGTTGCACGGTAGGCCTCTTGACTGATGTCAGTGTAGTATCTCTAGTCATAGAACAGGTGTACATACCTGTGTAATGCATAAACTGGGACTGATAATGAGAAAATCAGAGCAAAATTTCCTCTCAGGTCACACTAAATTTCATGCCTGCAATAGACAGCTCATATTACAAAATTTAGCATGGTGGACATAACTAGAATGACTTTTTGAAACAAGAGTCAATACAGAAGGCTTTGGTACAGAAGAGTTATTTTATTATTGCTTAAAAAAAGGAAGAAATATAAATTTCAGTGTAATGAATTCTCAGGGGAGAAAAATAAAATGTTATTTCATGAAGTTCACATTTGTCATAATGCATAAATAATAGGACTAAAACCAGTAAATGTATTTTTTCCATCCATCTTCCCACACACCTAGAAATTACTGAAAATAGAGTGAAGGAAAATTATAGCTTGGACTAGAAAATTTTTAAAAAAAGCAACATTCTATTTTTTCTGATGATTTTATTATACATTACACTACTCCTGGAATTATACTAGAAAACAGAAAGAGGGAGACCATGATCTTAGTGAAATCAATTGTAGAATTCTACTCATTTTGAGGTTTTCACTCTGGTGTCAGGCTTCAGTTGAGGAGGCTGTCAGCTGATCTCCTTACACAGTCAGTGAAGGCCGAAAAAAGAAGACATATTTTCAATGTCTTTGCTGCCCTAGAGAAATTCATAGCAGATTAAATGCAAGAAGTATGCTGCTTTGATGAAGTCCTAGAGGTGAAAGAGTCCTGGAAGTAGCTATAAACATCTCTCAGGCTACATGTGCTGTAGGGTGTAACACTGGATATCATCAACATCAGTTATTGAAGGTGTACTTGGTCTACCAGTTGTGAACACCAAAAACCATTAAGTGACTTATTTTTGGGGCAGTCCTTCACTGGCACTAGCAAAGGAAAGGTACATTTATTCAGAGAACATGGGATGAACAAGTCAACCAGAATATTTTTTGCTTGTTTCATCAACACATACTCAGTACATATTGCTGTATGGACCCATACATAGAACACTGAGTGATGCTCCCTGAAATTCTCAGATATGAATCCTTGAAGATATGAAAATTAATTGCTGACATTTGAATAATTTAATTTTTCTCAATCTGAGTAATTTAACTTTGCTTCTTTAGGAGAATTACAGCTCTACACCAGAAATGTTCAGGATTTTATCATTGAAATTTACTTGTATAAATGTCACAGGTTTGACACACCAAAATTACAGCTCTACATCAGAAACGTTCAGGATTTTATCATTGGAGTTTACTTGTATAAATGGCACAGGCCTGACACACCACTGTTGCATTTTAATTAAATCAGTGTCAAGAGCTTTTTCAGGAACAGGCTAAAATGAGCCAAAAGATTAAGGTAGTAACTGGCCATATTAAAGTAAAATGAATCTAAATGCATATAACCAAACTGATAGCAGATGAAAAGCTGTATCAACTGAGCTGAGGTAAAAATAGACACTGAATTGGCATTATGTATATAGTCTAAAAGACAGTAAAACTGGATCAGATCTTTAGTTCTTTTTGTCCAGAGGAAACATTTGTGATCCCTTCCAAAAGATATTGCCTGCTGAAATGCTGTAGTAACGTAAGAACACATTGAGACTGCTGTAGTTCTCGTGTTGATAAAGATGGCTACTCAGGGTTTGAACACGGTAGCACTTTTTTGTGGAGGTTGTAGTGCTCATAACAATGCAATTACCTTTTCACAAAATGGGTTAAAGATGTAGAAATCGGGTAGAGAAGCACTAAGAAAGGTTATGGGGGCACTTTGGCACTGGTTTACTGAAGTGCAGACTGTAGTTTAAAGTGCTGGGGAAATTGTATAGGCGAAAGGAATTACTCAAGTTGCACTTGAACTCATATGCCATAGTACACATATTCTGCTTTTCAAAGGAAGTGATGGACAATCCACAAGAAGAGTACCAGCAGGAAGTTGCATTTATGTCTCTTCAAAAAGATCAGAAATAAAACTCCTGCCTTTGGAGGGGGAGAAAACCCACAAACTTAAGAGTAGTGGTTGTTCTTAATGTACAGAGGGTGGTGGGTTCATATCCCAGATAAGCTTTTTACCTTGCCTACAAAGTGGAAGCTACTTATTGAACTGCTCCCAGGTGCCTGTGCTTTGCTTGTATGACCCAATAAAAGGAAAACTAAAGGAATGATGTGAAAATCCAGATAACATTAAGGGAAAGCAGAGGGATAGAGGAGAAGCAATGCAACAATGATAAGCTGATGCACAAGTATAAATTGATTTGGGTGTGAAAGGAATAGAGGAACTGTCAAAATTAAGTGAATGAACCATTTTACTTCATCAGAAATCAGTGGCTGACTGCATTCCTCTTTAAGTACATCAGGCTCTGGATTAGCTGTGTTTTATTAATCCAAAAACTGTTTAAATTTGTCCAGACACTATTGCTGCATTTCTCAGTAGTTGATGCATCTCTTGCAAATGAAGATGCCTGTAATTTGCAAGATGAACCTGAGAAACACTTGATAGTTGCATTATATTAGAGAAATATTGCACAAACCGGCCTGATTTTTGGGGTGGAGGGGGAAAGCAGGAGGAGATGTGGGCTGAAAGTGGTTTAAATAAACCCCCTTCTTCCATTTCTCCTGGATTCTGATCTGCTCCTTAACCACTTCTCAGCTGCTTCAAGGAGTCCTGGCCGTGTCCTGTCTATCTCTTGGCATTTCCTAGCACAGAAGGTGTTCTATTAGAGAGATATGGACCTTCTGAACCAGGTCTATAGGAGAGCCACAAAACTGGTCAGAAGGATGGAGTACCTCTCTTCTGAGGAAAGGCTGAGAGAGAAGAGTTTTAAACTAAAAGCGGTAGATTCAAACTAGATATAAGGAAGAAATTTTGCATAATGAGGGTAGTGAGACACTGGAACAGGTTCCCCAGGGAGGTAGTAGATTCCCATCCCTGGAAACATTCAAGGTCGGTTACAGAACTCTGAGCAACCTGAAGCAGTGGAAGATGTCCCTGCTCATTTCAGAGGGGTTGGACCAGATGACCCTTAAAGGTCCCTTCCAACCCAAATCATTCCATGATTCTGTGATTAGGAATTAAACAGTGCAAGGGCAGGGAGTGTTTCATGTATGCACAAACATGCTCCTGATGAGGGACAAGACTATTCTTGTTCCATCTGTTTGAAAAGCATAAGGCAGGCAGGAATGTGCTGATAACAAAAACAATGACTCCAGAGAAATTTATCGTTGGTGCAGTTAGTGGAGAAAGACATGCAAGAGCCCAGGTGAGGACCCAATCTATCTAAACCTTAACTGAATCAGCGTGGGTTTTAGGACCAGGGCCTCATAATTTCAGGGATAACCTAAAAGTTACTGAAAACCTATCAGCTGTTGATGCTTGCTCATAGTTATCTTTACCTTAAGCTTCATTGGTGAAATGAGGAGTAAACACCAAGCTGAACTCCACCCTGTGTCTCAGGAATTGCCAAATCAGAGTTTGATAGCCTCTTCAGAGAAGAACACTAGGCCAATATGTTAAGATTTGGCTTTCTGCCTTTTTTTCTCAAGACAGAGTTGTTTCCTACCACATGGTTACAGAATAGTTGTGGCGTAAGTACAACTCTGCTGTCACTAACAGACACAGACAGACACCACTTGGTCTCACAGTCAAAGCAGCTGAGTATCTCCACAATTGTACTTATGACCTATTGGCACAATCCTGCTATACACATCATTTAATGTACACGAAACTGCCACCTTCAGGCTCTGTATTCCTTGTGGGTATTCCCATACAGTATCTAACACAGACATGGTCACAGGCTGATTTTGTGGGGCTGAAGGGTTGCACAACCCAATGAAATACTGCTAGTTGTTCAGACCCAAATGGGAACTCTGAATTGTGTAATTATTATTCACCACCACCACCACCACTATGTTTCAGGGCACACTAACTTTATTTACATTATCCTATCTCTCATGATAACTTACTCTGAAAGAAACCTCCTTTCTAATATATGCCTCACAAATTATTCATCCTTCCCTATAGCAAGACACTCGCAGGACTTTTAAGGCTGCAGTTAGGGTGAGATATGTTAAGAATAACACAAGATAGCATTTTTCGTTTTTAGGAGTCTGGAGACCCTTTTCCTTCCCATTGCTTTTAGCTGTTAAAAGCTGGAAGTTTATGACAAACAACTCTAGAAAAAAATATTTTGAACCACATAAAGTTTATTTACTTAGTAAAGTTATATTACAATATGTACAGTTTCTATTTACATATACACCTTTCTAAGAAATGAAGCACCATACGATACAGTTAGTATTTCAGAGGAATTTACAGATATATTATTTTTGCATCCAAATAGTTATATCTACAGACACACATTGATTAGAACCAAATTCTTATACAACACTGACTTCAGCTGGTTTTGGATTAGACTGCCAGTGAAATTACCAAAGAGAAATTTAATTGCTGTCAGCTATCAACCTGCTGTGCTTCAGGGTAAGAGATCTTACCTATGTCATTTCAGGGGTTATGTGCAAACTTAATCCTCAAGAGTCAGGGGTATTGACAGAAGGTATTTTATAAGCCACAAGAATGCAACACTTTCATCAGTAAGATTTTTACTGTCATCAAAAAACAGAGTTTCATTAAAAAGAAAAAGGACACTGCTGTAGTGTTTATATGCAGTATGGAAAGTGAAGAGCCTGGAAGCTTATGTGATACATAGTACCATGCATTCCACAAGGAACACATTTAGTCTCAAAGAGCCCAGTCTTACATCTACTGAAACTTGGAGCATGATCCCCTGAACTCAAGGGGAAAGTCTAGCTGGCTTTGTGATCTTTACACCACCATCAAAAAAAAAAAAGCAAGCTCTGTCCAAGGTACAAAATTTCCTTCAAGTGAATAAAAGACATTCAGAGGGGGCAAATGTAAAATGAGGTATTAAATAAACTACGGGGGATAAAAAAGCACCTAGTTTGAAAGACTCTGAAAAGCTTTTTAGATGTTTCATACAGGCAATTATTATGTTCACCTGATTGTGGGTCAAGTTTTGTATAAACTGCTTATACCTTTTATGCTATCTAATTCATGCTTTTCATATTTTTGCTTCACTAGACATGGGATCTAATGGCTGGAAGAGAACAATGTTACTCTGAGGACAGTTGCTATGACAGACACAGGTGTTGATCAACATCATTGGCTTTTTTAGGACTTTGCCCTGGGGGCAGCGGAACTCAACTTGGATGGTTTTAGTGTTGTGTGGGGTGCAGCAGCGCCCGTCACTGCAGAGGCCGCAGTAACGGGGTCTGTACGTCTGCACACTCGTGCAGTTCTTGTACTCATAGCGAACAGCTCTCACAGACTTCTTCGTGCGGATACATTTCTTCCCTTTCTAAGAGAAAAAGGAAGAGACATTATCATTGCACAAGACAGACAGCATTTAACAACTGACATGAAAAGATGTAAGTCTACAAGTTGTGGTCTTTATTCATTCAACAGCAAGAAGACTCTGAAACTGCTTCAGTAGTTATTTACAGGTAGCACCTGCAAGATCTGCCCTTCAACACCAGTGTAACTGGTACAGTAATGAAAGACAAATAATTAAAGTCCACTCTTGTCATGTGAGACAAGCCAGTCTACATTCATTAATAAAGTATAGTCTAATGAAAAACTTCTCAGGCTAGTGTAGTTCCATTAGAGAATCAGGAAGTCAAATGGGTGAGTTACAGAACTAGATTCAGGGGGGAAAAAACGGGATAAATAAACTATAAAAGTCATCACCCATTCCTGTGATTCAAGGCAGAACCAGCTTTAGCCATGTTACTTTTAACAAATGATTGGCTAAACTGTCCTTGGAAGTCTTCAATAACTCAGACTCCACATCTGCTCCAGACAACCCTAAGAGTTCACTATTCTTACTGCTTGGAATGCTTTCACTCATGTCTTAATTTTTATGCAGTCTAAACTCACCATTACTTGTTATATTCTCCACGGACTCAAAACAGGCTGCAAGATCTGAACACAGTTACAAGAATGCCTCTCTCTTCTCTTGCATTCAGAGATGTTTTCCAGACCTCTGATAATTTTTGTTAATCTCCCCACCTCCTCCCACATGTTTCATCTCCTTTACAAAACACTGTATTAAAAACTGTAGAGACTGTTCAGCAAAGGCCTTAGAAATGCTTTGCAACACTCAGAACATTATACAAATTGATGGGCCTCTTACCTAGCAACATATTATTCTCCCTGACAGAAACACTTGTATAATAGGTAGAAGCAACAAAAAAGTTGTCTCCCTTAGATACATCAGAAATGTCAGTGTTGGGTTTGCTTTTGGAAAAAAAGTATCGTAAGGATTACGATAAGGTTTAATTTACCGTGCAGACATTTCACATATATACTGCTGAACAGACTAAAAATCAGATATATCCATTCTGTATTACTGAAGCAACTCTGATGTATATGTATAGGTAGTACAGTTGCATTTCTGGGAAAAGTTAGAGTGTGTGAACTGTCAAAATAACCTGCACGTGCAATACATGTGATCTCTTTGGGATGACTTAAATATCATAGAATCATAGACCAGTTTGGGTTGAAAAGGACCTTTAAAGGTCATCCAGTCCAAGCCCCCTGCAATGAGCAGGGACATCTTCCACTAGATCAGGTTGTTCAGAGCACTGTCCAGTCTGACCTTGGGGCATCCACCACCTCCTTGGGCAACCTGTTCCGGTGTCTCCTCACCCTAATGGTACAAAATTTATTCCTTATGTCTAGTCTGAATCTCCCTCTTTTTGTTTAAAACCATTACCCCTTGTCCTATCACAACAGGCCCTACTAGAAGTCTGTTCCCACCTTTTTTGTAGGCCCCCTTTGAGTACTGGAAGGTGCTGTACCGTCTCCCCAAAGCCTCCTCTCCTCCAAGCTGAACAACCCCAACTCTCTCAGCTTTACCTCATAGGAGAGTTACTCCAGTCCTGACCACCTTGGTGGCTCTCCTCTGGATTAACTCCAATAAGTCCATGTCTTTCCTGAGAGCCCCAGAGCTGGACACAGTGCTCCAGGTGGGTCTCACCAGAGTGGAGCAGAATCAACTGCCTTGACCTGCTGGAGGTGGAGCTCAAGCTACTGAGCAAACACTGGGCAAGTCTAATGCATTACCAAAAACAGTCAGCTTGCTGCACATGTGCTAAAAGGTGTATTTATGCACAGTTGCATCTCGAGCATTGTAGACCATAATATTGCAACCTTGGAATTAGAGCTGGAGAGATTCTGCTGCCTTGCCTCACTCTCTGCAGCATACCTTATCAGATGACTCTTCATTTTCACAAGGTCTTATCATGCAAAGCCGTGTCTGCTTCACCATTTCACACTGTTGATTCCTGTTGGTAACGCGGGTGGAAAAGCCCATTCCACAGCTTTTGGAACAAGCGCTCCATTCTGTTGTCTGCTCAATACAATTGGCACTTGAATCTGACACATCAATCCCAAGTGTGGCCTCTTGTCTGTAGGCTGGAGACAAAACCCCGCAGAACTTTATTACAAGAAAAACTCACATGAAACCTCAGTATCTAATAGAGCTCTATCTGGAAAGAACATGTAAGACAAAACAAGGTTCAGATACCATGCTTTTGACAGGATTTAGAAATTTTAAAAGCTGTCTTTTTAGGAATTCTGAATGGCAACTTCCTACATCTGAAAAAAAATCCCCAAACTAGAAAGATGTGTATCAGTGTAATCAGCAAAGCATTTAGATTCACTTAAGCTCCTCAGCTGGACAGTTCACTCAAGTCCACAGCTGAAGAATTACTGCCAACTTTTAAACCAGTTTAAGTTTAGAACCCTAACAGATTTTTATACCTCACTCTTTCTAATGGAAATACATCACAAATCTGTTCTAAAGCTATGCCATAAAAATATTTATATTAGGTATGAATTGAGAGAGGTTGCATGATTTATCTAAACTAACAGCATGGAACTAAAGTCCTTATATTCCTCAGAGTTATAAAGTCACCCCATCTTGTCAATTATTGACAGACTACAGCCAGAGTGATGGTGGGGGGGAGGAGGGAAGCCATTTCCAGGAGCTATCACAGGTAATTAAAGCCATAGTCAATTCTGACCACCGTCCTGCCCTGCTGGCAGTGTTGAGCTGCACTGTGCAAATATTGGTAAGGCATGGTTTGGTTCATTGATTAGTACGGGAGCAAACAGGAGACAACACAACTGAGCTGTCAGTCACAGCTCTTGCTGTTAAGCTCCTTTACAATGGCTTTTCTGCCTTTTGAATGGCAAAGATCAAAAAAAGGTGGCCTCTCAAGAGGGATGGCCATTGCTAGAAAGAATGCAGACAATTTGTCTGTAGGCATTTTATGGATTAGCCTGCCACTGTCAGACAAATCAAAGAAAAGGAAAGGTAATAGAAAGGTGTCAAACTTTTTGTTTATCCCTAATGTGCTTTACAATTGACACTTCATAGCACACTGAAAAGCCATTAGAGCTTTTCTTCCGAGATCCTTCCTCACTTGTTTTTTAAATGGATTAGCTGAGTTTTGGCATAACTAACTCCCTAAGATCACAAAGAGCAGTAACTGGAATAGAATGCAGTGCCCTCTACTCTCAGTAGAAAGTTATGAAAATTCATGTTGAACTAATAATATAATTTAAAGGGGATGGAGACATAATTCAGTAAAAAAAAATGGGGAAAACATTATCTATCTCTTTTTTAAAGCCTGAGTTCTGCATTTTGGAATGGGTTGGGTTTTCTTACAAATCCATTCACTGTGTTTATAACACTGCCTCTCCAAGTACTCTGTAATGTTATTAATGCCAACAATAAACATGAGTGCTCTAGCACACACAGAATGGAATTCATTGGCATTTTAGGTACCACGCTGACAACTTGTAAGAGCTGCAGAATTCAGGGGAAAAATATCTCTTGTAGACAAAACTGTTACAACAGTATATATGTTGTAACATTTTCTTGCAGAGCAACTAGGAAGACTGCAGCTTTGATTTTTTTTGTGTGTGTGCGTGTGTGTGTTTGTGTGTGTGTAAATGTTTGCAGGATTAGGATCTTGTCCCTGTTTTATTCTGGTCACAGAACTAAGGTATACCAGAGAAACAGAAATTTCAAAATTCAGAACTAACTTAATTAACTTTTAAAACTGCTACGCACATTCATTCTCTGAATCTCCTTCCTTTTACCTGTTGAGCTCTGCCTTTATTCACAACCACCGATATACCCAACTAGTCACTCTAGGTGAGAAAAAAGATCAGAAAAAACCTCGACCATACAAGCAATGTGCCTTAAATCTGGCAACCTGGGGACGTTTCCCGTATGATATCACCTCCTCCTCCTCACAATGACTGTGATAGTTAATTTTAGTTTCCTCACCAGCCATAGCAAAACCTCCCAAAATCATTTCACCGTCAGGGTCGCAGACCCACTTCTCACAGCACTCTCCAGGGACTTCAACTTTTCTGGGGAAGGGGCAGTCGGGCCCGGGGAGCAGCAGGTCCAGGTTGCAGCGGGGCAGGCAGCCGATCTGGCCGTCGCGGCAGGTGCACTGATACTTGCAGCTGGGCTGGAACGTCTCCCCATTGCGATAAATCATCCCATCAAACACGCAGTTGTCTCCCTCCAGCACTAGTGGGAAAAGGGGAGGCATTTCGCTGAGGCAGTGGGTGCTCGGACACTCGCCGGCCCTCCCAGCCCCTCGGCGGCCGCACCGGCACCTCCCGCAGCATCAGTCAGGGGCAGCCCCGGTGCCCCGCGGCGCTGCCGATGCCGAGGATCGGCCGCTCCGCCGGAGGGCAGGCGGGAGAACCGCGAGCCAGCGACAGCCGCAGCGGGCCCGGCCCCCCCGG